>CM053272.1:10478120-10856496 GCA_028583415.1 Protea cynaroides | reverse complement strand
ATCTTTTGCATTGGGACTGGATATCATCCCCATAGGAAAATATTCTTTTCTTATGTGAGAAGATGAATAAGGTAGAATGTGAAACTACAAGACAGTGGGAGCCTTCTTCTGCCTACAGGTGTGGAACAACCTTCTGAATTGTAATGTAGCATTCTAGTCTTATTAATACAGACCTAGACAGATGTAAACTATAATCTTAGCCCACAGGTAATTTTGTAGGATACATCTAGTTTCACATACTAAAATTGATTATAAGTTTAGCCCACAGGTAGATTATAATTAATTTTAGTGTATTACTGATTATTGACGTGGGTTGATATCAGTATAAAGTTGTACGCTAATAAATCTAAACTTCCTTATTGTTGTTTGCAGTTTATAACCAGATTAGTCTCCCAAATGCTTACTAGGGAAAATTATTCAGATTGGAAATAGAAGATTTATTTAACCTTAGAGTGCATGGATTTGGATATGGCGCTCCGTATAGAAGAGCCCGCTGCTCTTACGGATTCCAGTACACTAGTCCAAATTGCTCATTATGATAAGTGGGAGCGGTCTAACCACTTGAGCCTAATGCTTGTCATCGACAAGAGCATTAAAGGATCAATTCCTGAATGTAAGAAGGTCATTGACTACATGAAGGCAATTGATGCTCAGTTTGTGAGTTCAAACAAGATATTAGTAAGCACTCTAATGGAAAAATCAGACTCATTAAGTTACAATGGTAAGGATGATGTGTTTGACTACATCATGCGCATGAGGGACATCTCAGCTCAGAGAATTTTGGTTTGTTATGAATCAAATTTAGTTGATTCTCATTCAAATAACTGGTGGATTGATTCTAGATCATCAATCCATGTGGCCAATACCATGCAAGGCTTTCTATAGACAATACTTCCGAAAGAAACTGAGAGACATATCCATTCAGGAAATCGGATGAAATCTCAAGTGGAAGCTATAGGTGTCTATAGATTGATATTGCAATCCGGATATGTGTTGGTTTTAGGAGAAACCATTTATATTCCATCTTTTGTAAAGAATCTGATTTCTGTTTCTAGATTAACACCTTTGGGTTATGTGTTTTAATTTTTCTAGTACAGAAATAAGGATTTAAAAAAAAATGATGTATTCATCGGTTCAGGTTTTTTAGTTGATGGTTTATTTCTCTTAAATCTAGATCCAACATATAAAAGTAGTTTACTCTCTGTAAATAATATTGGCATAAAGAGAATGAATGTGAATGAGAAATCCTCTCAGTTGTGGCATCTTAAATTAGGTCACATATCTTGTGACAGAAATAAAAGATTAGTGAATGATAGAATCTTTGAGACTCTTGATTTCACTGATCTAGGGTTATGTGTGGACTGCATTAAGGGAAAGCAGACTAACAAAACCAAGAAAAGTGCCAGAAGGTCAACTGAACTACTAGAAATCGTACATACAGATATCTGTGGCCCATTTTTCACTCCTTG
The DNA here is from genome assembly GCA_028583415.1 of Protea cynaroides. NCBI lineage: Eukaryota > Viridiplantae > Streptophyta > Magnoliopsida > Proteales > Proteaceae > Protea > Protea cynaroides. Next base: position 10,855,027 of record CM053272.1, on the reverse strand, counting down.
TCTGAATGGTCAGAGATACTTTATCTCCTTCATTGATGACCATTCTAAATTCATGTATCTCTATCTTTTAGTTCATAAAGATGAGGCATTAGAAGCCTTTAAGAACTTTAAGACAGAAGTAGAGAAACAGACTGAAAAAGTGATTAAGATCGTAATATCAGATATAGGTGGAGAATACTACGGTAGAACCACAGAATATGGTCAAAGACCTGGCCCATTTGCACGGTATCTTCAAGAGCAAAGTATTGTACCACAATATACCATGCCTGGATCTCCTGATCAAAATGGCATTGCTGAAAGAAGAAATCGTACACTTATGGATATGGTCAGGAGTATCATTAGTAACTCTAATCTATTTCTGAAATTGTGGAGTGAAACTCTTAAAATAGCAGTATATATTTTGAACAGGGTACCATCGAAGTCAGTTCCCAAAACTCCTTTTGAGTTATGGAATGGATGGAAACCTAGTTTGAAACATACTCGCATATGGGGTTGTCAAGCCGAAATAAGAGTCTACAATCCACATCTTCAGAAGTTGGACCCTAGAACAGTCAGTGGATATTTCATTGGCTATTCTGAAAGATCAAAGGGTTATAAGTTTTATTGTCCCTCATATAGTCTTACCATTGTAGAGTCTAAAGTTGCCAAGTTTCTAGAGGATGATGACAACAGTGGGAGTATACAGAGTCGAAACATTGAGTCCAAAGAACAAGATGTATCGACAATTCCTTTTATATCTGGTGGTCAGGGATTTATCCCTTTACCAGTGGTACCTGTGGTTCATGAACAACACTACATGTTTGTGATGAATTACCACATTAGGATACACCACACCAGGAACCAGTTGTCGTTTGAACCTGTGGTCCAGAATCAAGAAACCAATCCTGAACCACAAGTTTTAAGGAGATCATCGAAAAAGAGAAAATTGGCAATCCCTTCAGATTATGAAGTGTATATCCAAAACTGTGAAACTAATATTGGAATAAAAGATGATCTGATTATTTTCACAGGCTATGGGTTGTATAGATACCATTTTATGATATAATGCCATGAAGGATGGAATGGAATCTATGTCAAAGAATCTAGTATGAGAACTTGTAGAATTGCCTAAGGACACCTCCACTGTAGGGTGTAAATGGGTTTTCAAAACTAAAATGGACCCACATAGCAATATTGAAAGATACAAGGTTCGACTTGTGACAGAAGGTTATAATCAGAAGGCTAACATTGATTATAAAGAAACTTTTTCATCCATGTCTAAAAAAGATTCTTTGGGGATCATGATGGCACTGGTGGCTCACTATGATCTTGAGCTGCACCAGATGGATGTCAAGATGGCATTTTGAATGGTGATCTGATTGAGGAGGTATACATGGATCAACTTGAAGGTTTTTACTTCGGATAAAGGTGATCATCTAGTATGCAAGCTTAAGAGATCCATATATGGATTGAAACAAGCTTCCCTATAGTGGTATTTGAAATTTGATAGCATGATTACTTCTTACGGTTTTGTGGAGAATCGAACTGATCAATGCATTTACATAAAGATCAAGGGAACTAGTTTCACCATACTAGTGTTATATGTGGATGGCATTCTTATAGCTAGCAATGATCTAGGGATGCTACATGAGACTAAATATTTCTTGACCCAAAACTTTGACATAAATGATATGGGTGAAGCCTCCAATGTCTTAGGCATAGAGATTCACATGGACAGGTTTCTTAAGACCTTAGGACTGTCCTAGAAGGGTTATATTAACAAAGTTTTGGAACGGTTCAAGATGAAGCAATATTCATCAAGTGTAGCACCTCTTGTTAAAGGTGACAGACTTAGTCTGGAGCAATGTTCAAAGACCAATCTGAAATAGCAGATAATGCAAAATATCCCTTATGCATTAGTAGTAAGCAATTTGATGTATGTTCAGGTCTGTACCTGACATCTCATATTCAGTGGGAGTATTAGGTAGGTTTCGAAAGAACCCTGGTTTGCCACATTGGACAATAGCAAAGAAAGTACTGAGGTACCTACAGGGCATCAAGGATCACATGCTCATATATAGACATGCTGATGTTTTGAAGCTAATCAGTTACTCAGATTCAGATTTTGCTAAATGTGGAGATACAAGGAAGTACACTTTTGGCTTCATTTTTGTTTGTTAGAGGAATAGTGTCTTGACACAGCGTAAAGCAACCTAAGACAGCTTCTTCTATTATTGAAGCGGAAGTGGTGGCGTGCTATAAAGCAATTTCTCAGGCATTATGGTTGAGGTAGTTTATCACAGTTTTGAGGTCATAAGTTTTATTGAAAGACATATAAGGATCTACTGTGACAATACTGCAGCAGTACGTCTCTCTAACAACACATGCTCAATGAGTCATTGCCGACACATTGAGATAAAGTATTTTGTTGTTAAAGAAGACATTCGAGTTCGTTGCGTTCAAATAGAACATATTGATACTAATGATATGATAGTTGATCATTTCACTAAAGGGCTTCCGCCCAAGGTGTATGTAGTTCACGTGGATCATAAGGGACTATGTAAATCATTAAGTTTTTTGAATGTTTTATTTATGATATTGCAATATAAAGTTTTGACGACTCGAAATAAAGTTATTTTCTGTCATTTATTTTGTTGTATACATAAAGTTTTGTAATGACAGATGCCTATAAAGTTTTCTAGGCAATAAAGTTTGACCCTTGAATCGATTATTGAATTGATTCTATAAAGTAGGGTAGTCACAATTGAGGTTTATCGTAAAATAAACAATCTATTGTAATACATGGAAAGGGAGTGTTTCCATTGTACTTCAATACTGGGACATGTACCGCCATGATTAATGGGTTGGGAGTTTTATGATGAACATAAAGAACAAGTCCATAAGGAAAGATCCGAAAGTTAATGTATGGCCATACATCAGGTTATAACTCTAAAATGGCTTGCCAAGTGGCAATATGGGCCAAGTGGGAGAATGTGAGTAAGTGACCCACATACCACTAATCCATTTTAGGTATCCCCTATTAGGAGAGTTATGAGCGTCGGATCTGAGGGACATGTGGCACCCAGATCACCGTCCATCCTTGATGGAAGGAGACGGTTGGTCTATAAATACTAATGGGTAAGGGTCCTGTGCACACTGATAGAAATTGAGAACTCCATCACGTTCTCTGTCTGGGAATACAGTCAGTGCAAAGAAATCCTTCCCCTCTCTCTTCTCTTTGTTTGTGAAGCAAGGCATATCAGAGTACGTCATCAGAGGACATCGGTTGGACGGACAATGGTTGGAACAGGTCACACTGGAGGTATTTATCTTTCACATTAATCTTCAGTGTAGAGATGATAAAGTCTTACAGTTAACACCAAATAGTGTAACGAGTCCATTAAAGCTTACGAGAAGCCTTCATAAGCCATCTGCGGCTGTATTTTCCTTCCCGGGTTTGTACAGAATTTCAAAATAAAATCCCAGGAGCTTGACTAGGAATTTTTGTTGTTCCAGAGTCTGTATAGTTTGCTCCATAAGGTGCTTCAGGCTGTGTTGATTTGTATGAATGATGAATTTCTAGCCCAATAAATACTGGCGCCATTTCAACACTGTTGTGGTAATGGCGAACATCTCTCTATTGTAAGCGGAGGCGCCTTGCATTCGTGAAGATAATTTCCTACTAAAAAATGCCAAAGGTATGCTGTTTTGCATTAAGACTGCTCCTGTGCCAAAACTAGAAGCGTCTGTCTAACTACAAATGGAATGTTGAAGTTCGGCAATGCTACAACTGGAGCCGTAGTGATTGTGGTCTGTAATTGTGTGAAAGCAGACTGTGCTGCATCATACCACCAAAATGCATCTTTTTTTAATAGCTCAGTTAAAGGAGCTACAATGTGTGTGCACCGGCGAATAAAACGCCAGTAATAGTAACCTAATAAGCCTAGGAACACCCCTGTAATTCTTTGATATTCCATGGAATTGGCCATGCAAGTATGGCAGAAATTTTTTATGGATCCATGGCTACGCTTGATTGTGATATTATGTGTCCCAAATATTCTACAGATGTTTGTCCAAAGGAACATTTAGATTTCTTTGCGAACAAACTGTACTCTTTCAAGACTTATAGAACCGAAGATAAATGCTTCATATGTATTGACCATGATTCACTGTATACTAAAATATTTTCAAAGAAACCTAAGACAATTGACGAAGAAAGGGTTGGGATCAAATTCATGAGAGCTTGAAATGTAGATGGTGCATTTATTAACTCAAAAGGCACAACAAGAAACTCATAATATCCCTCGTGTGTCCGGAAAGTAGTTTTATGAGTATCGGAAGGTTTAACCCTTATTTGGTGATAATCTGCTCACAAGTCCAATTTGGAAAAGAACTGCGCCCCACAAAGTTCATTAAACAATTTGTCTGCTATTGGAATTGGAAACCGGTCTTTAATTGTAATTGCATTTAGAGCTTGGTAATCAATATAGAAGCGCCATGTACCATCTTTCTATTTTTACTAACAACACTGGAGAAGAGAATGGACTAGTGCTTGGTTGAATAATACCATAATGTAGCATATCCGAGACCAGCTTCTCAATTTCCCCTTTCTGGAAATAGGGGTATTTATACAGCCGCACATTTATTGGGTTAGACCCCGGTTTGGATTCAAATCCTCTTCTCCAAGAGAATCTGGAGGAGAGGTGGCACCCCATACAGATGGGCGACACCTGGGGTCGGATTAATCCGACCCCTCCATCCAAGCCGACTCTGAGCCAACATGACATCTACTGTCGGCTCAGCATGTTAGCTCGGAGTCGGCTTGGATGGAGGGGTCAGATTAATCCGACCCCAGGTGTCCCTCATTTGTATGAGGTGCCACCTCTCCTCCAGATTCTCTTGGAGAGGATGTGGATCCTCCGGTTTTAAATGGATTTCGTGATCAAAAGCCCTGTGTGGAGACAAAGCCCAAGGCTCATAAAAAACTGTCGAATATCTTGTTAAAAGCATCTCGAGATTGAAAATATCAGCCGAAGTCATTGGACTTTCTGGAATGGTTGTCGATAAACACTTTGCCTCTAACTGGAATAAAGCAGCTAACCCATCTATTTCTACTAATTGTTGAGTGTATTGTAGGGAACCGACATTGGAGTCGATAATGGAACTCCTTGGAACACGATATGCTGTTCGGCAATGGTGAATGCTAATGTGAGTTTCTGATAATCAAACACCACCGACCCCAATTGTAGTAGCCATTGTACACCTAAAATACCAATTTCGCCCCTTGGATTGGTAGAAGGAAAACATCAACAGTAATCTCGTGCCTTTGAACCTACCTAAAAAACAAACATCTTGTGCCTTTGAATTGTAAATTTCTTTTGTCTCTTTGTGGGTTCTAGAATCAACCCATTCAGAGAAAAACATCCCATTAGGGTTTACAGTGACCCTAGGATCTCCATACAATGTATAAAACACAATGGTACAAATAAAAGGGAGTAATAAACATACCCGTTCGCTGAAGATTGTTCTCCGCCGAGTTTCGCTGCATGTGATTCGAGTCTTCTGCAGTCTCCGGCAGATTCCTATGCTTCTCTCTGATTATGGGAACAGGAGAGGAAAAGTTACCGTGACTGCAGGGACTCTAATCAATTGGTATATATAAGAATACCAAACCCCAAACCTGGTTCAGTCCCACAGTGAACCAGTTTGGTTCATCTCATAATCAGACTAGAATTAGTCCACCTATAAGTTGGACTCCCACTGAACAACTGTCAAACCGATATTATATTTAATTGTAGCCCACATATATCTTACATTCTCCCACTTGGGCTACATTAATTATAAATCACCAATTGGTCAGTGTGACCATGGAATCCAATTACAAAACCCATCATATACTTTGATCCAGTCACCTAGTTTACCAATGTCGAACAACAGCGGAAAGTACACCTCAACAATAAGCGTACAACCTTCTGTCAGTCACATACAAAGGTTTGCTTAACAACATGAACCGCCTTGAGATGAATGCATGAAAATATAATTTCATGTGTCCTGAATTGCCTTGATATACCTCACAGGCAATAAACCTTAATATTGACCGTAGCAACCCGCCACATATCCTTTTGGTCAATATCACTCTTTGGCACACCGCCGTGAACTATGACTAAAACTTCCCCGTTCATATGGCTTAATACCGCCCTTTATCAATGACATGTCATGTAAAATGCAATACAACAATGATATCAATGAATAAATGTTGAATAAAAATAACCATGGTTTTCATTAATAATCATATCTAGACAAAATCAAAACATAAACAAAGTTTACATAAAGCACAAGTGAAAAATCTATCACTAACTAATGACATCGAAAGACTCAACAACACTCATGCTCAACACATGGTCCTGCAAAAAACTTCACTGGCAAAACCTTTTTCAGAGGATCCGCAATCATGTAAACCGTCGAAATGAGCTCAACTGTGATGTCTTTAGAAGCGATCTTTTCCTTCACCAGCAAAAACTTTAATTCTATGTGTTTAGAACCACCACATTTATCATTATTCTTTGCAAAGAGCACTGCAGCACTGTTATCACAGTGTATCAAAAAAGGTCTAGTAATAGAATCAATAACTTTCAAGCCAGAAATAAAGTTCTTCATCCACATGGCTTGACGAGTAGCTTCATATAAAGCTAATACTCTGCATGCTTGGTCGATGTAGCTATAAGTGTCTGCTTAGCACTCCTCCAAGAGATGGCACCTCCTGCAAATAGAAAAACATATCCTGAGGTAGACTTCAGATCATCAGTGCAACCAGCAAAATCTGTATCAGAATATCCAACTACCTCAAGTGTAGTACCACTACGATATATGAGTATATAATCCCTGGTCCTCTTTAAATATCTCATAACCTTCTTTGCTGCTGTCCAATGAGTAGGACCAGCATTAGACTGAAAACGACCAAGGACACTCACTGCAAAGGCCAAATCAGGTCGAGTACAAACTTGTGCGTACATCAAACTCCCTACTGCAAAAGCATATGGCTTATTATTCATAAAGCCTTTTTCAAAATCATTCTTTGGACACTGTTCCTTATTTAACTTATCTCCTTTGCTCATGGGCAAATCCCCATCTGAACAGGTAAACATATTGAACCGCTTGAGAACGCGATCAATATATGCTTTTTGAGATAGTCCCAGTAGTCCCCTTTTTCTGTCTCTACATATCTCTATGCCAAGTACGAAGGTACTTTCTCCCATATCTTTCATTTCAAAATTTTCAGACAGAAAATTTTTAGTCTCAACAAGTAAGCCCATATCGCTGCTAGCCAACAGGATATCATCAACATATAAGACAAGGAAAATATACTTACTCCCACTGATCTTCATGTAGATGCATTGATCAGACAAATTTTCAATGAATCCAAAAGAAGATATAATATGATGGAATTTTATATTCCATTGCCTTGAAGCTTGCTTTAGTCCATAAATAGACTTCTTAAGTTTCTGGACCATATTTTCCTTATCTTTTCCTTAAAACCTAGGTTGGACCATATAAACTTCCTCTGTCAAATCTCCATTTAAAAATGCTGTCTTTACATCCATTTGGTGCAGCTCTAGATTAAAATGAGCTACCAATGCCATAATAATTCTGAATGAGTCCTTCTTAGAAACTGGGGAGAATGTTTCCACGTAATCAATTCCTTCCCTTTGTGTGAACCCTTTAGCTACTAATCTTGCTTTGTAGTGCTCAACTCTACCTTTGGAATCACACTTAGTCTTGTATACCCATTTTGAGCCTATGGGTACACAACCTTTAGGTAAATCCACAAGTTCCCATACCTTATTATGGTCCATTGATATCAACTCATCCTTTATTGCATCTAGCCATTTAGATGCATCGCTACCATTTACAACATCCTGAAAACTTATAGGATCTTCTTGCTGCCCAATATCAAAATTAACCCACAAAATAACAACTCACCGTTCTAGAATCAAAACACCTTTTCCCGAGGATTATACGGTCTTGCCTGCTCTACAGCCCCAAACATGGAAATGATGCACACTAGGTTTCTTACCAGTCCAAAACTCAAATGGTGTCTTTGGAACTGATTTACTTGGTACTGTTAAGAATATAGGCTGCAGTCTTTAATGCCTCACCCCATAGGGATATAGGAAGATTAGTATTACTCATCATGCTCTTCATCATATCTTTGAGAGTTCTATTTCTCCTTTCTGCTACTCCATTTTGTTGTGGAGTACCAGGCATAGAGTATTGACGTACTATACCTTGATCCTGTAAATACTTGGCAAAATGACCAAGATGTTGATCAGTATCACCTGGTCTCCCCATAATACTCACCTCCTCTATCGATCTAACAATCTTAATCTTCTTTTGATAGATAATTCTCTACCTCGACTTTGAATATTTTGAAGACATCCAGAGAACTTGAATTATCAGATAAGAGATATATATAACCATAGCGAGAGAAGTCATCAGTAAATGTAATAAAATATTTATGTCCTCTAAGTGTAGGAGTTGGAAAAGGGCCACAAATATTAGTATGAATCAAATCTAACAATCCCTCGCTATGGGCAGCCTTCATCTTCCTTGACCTTGTCATCTTTCCTTTTATACAGTCAACACATACATTCATATCATCATAATTCAAGGATTTCAAAACACCATCCTTCTCAAGCCTTTTTTATTCTGTCTATAGATATATGTCCCAAACGTCTATGCCAAAGGGTAGTAGAATTTTCATCCAGTTTAGAGCGTTTAGAACAGACATTCATAGCCATGAGGGGAACAATATTTAATTTATAAAGCCCATCAATAACAACACCATTTTCAACAGCACAAGAATTATAAGACAATTGAAAACCTTCTTGATTAAAAATTAAACCATAGCCTTTCTTGGCAAGTCTAGAAACAGAAATCAAATTCATCTTCATAGAGGGAACATAAACAACATCTTCTAAATCAATAAAAATATCAAAATCTATATAAATCCTAACTATCCTTATGGCCTCTACGTCGACCTTTACTCCATTCCCTACGAACACCTTCACCTCATCCTTGCTTGGCGTCCTCCTGGATAAAAACCCCTGCAAGGAATGAGTGACATGAATAGAGGAAGCCGAGTCAATCCACCAAGAATCCACAGGAGCCTCAATATGAAAGGATTCAAAGCAAACAAGAGAGAGGTAAATACCAGATTCTTTCTTCTTCTTCTCCAGGTAGGACAATCTATTTCTGCAGTCCTTCTTCATGTGTCCTTTCTTGTGGCACCAAAAACATTCTGTCTTTGAATGATCTCTGTGATCGTGATGTTCTACATCCCCTCTAGGCTTGTCATATGGTTTCTTCCCCTTCTGAGAGTAAACCTTTCCTTTTCTCATGGGTCCATAACTAGACTGTTTTTCCTTACCTCTGTAAGGGTATTTCTTATAGGTTATGGCACTGACACTTTCACTTTTATCCTTTTTCAGTCTAGTCTCCTCTTCAACACATATACCTATAAATTCATTGAATGACCATGGAGTAACTGAAGTATTGATAGCAACTTTAATCTGAGTGTACTTTTGAGGTAAAGAATTTATACATAAATGAATCATAAACTCATCATCTACAGGGTGTCCCATATCCTTAAGTTTTTCAGCTGCACCCTACATGTCAACAATCTGATATCTTAGACTAGCTTCACCATCAATTTTTCTAGTAGTTAACTTTGCCATTAAAGCTCCCCTTTCACCTTTGTCAGAAACTTCGTATTTATCTTTGATAGCTTTCAAAAATTTCTTTGCATTCTCTTTTTCTGTAATACTGTTCCTAACAGTTTCAGGTATAGTTCGCTTAATTATAAGCATGCATTTCTTGTTGGCATTGGTCCACCTTTCCATTTTTAGTTTTTCCTCTAGGGTACTATCAGTAGTAAGTTCAGCAGGTTTATCATCTGTAACAGCTATGTCAAAATCATTTAACCCTAGAGTAATCTCTAATTCCTCCCTCCACTTTTTATAATTCGATCCTGACAGAATAAGAATAGCAGACATATCAATTATAGTGGAAGACATCCTGTTATGTAATCAAAACATGAGTTCAATTCATTAAATCAGTACCAGCATGTGAAAATACTCATGTTAACATACAAGATATGCTAGCAAATATGTATATGTTTACAAATGCAAGCATCAATATACCTCCCTAGAGTCAACCGAAACTACAAACTTATCCTTTGGGACAAGAATGCACTGGTCCTCTAGTATCTGTGCAAAACTGCGAAAGAATAAAAACCTTCGAGAATTCCATCACCTTTGGGTGTCTGAAAAAATCCTAAGTTAAAACCCTTTCAATCTGGTGCATGATTATCCTTTAACTTTGGCAATGCCACCTTTGGGTGGACATTGTCTTCTTTGACTGCCAGAGGTGTAAGATATCTTGAGCTTTGAGAATGTCCTAATTCAATCAGGAATGCCACTTTGGTGGAATCAACCCAATTCCATTATGACATTAACAAAACTCTACTTGCAGTCATTTAGTGGGAATAAATAACCATGAATGACATAATTAACATATTACCATTCATAAATCATGCACATATGCTCATCAGTTTATTAGGGACAAGACAGACTGAACAATATGCAATAAAAAATTGCGAAACATGTTCCAAAAGATTGGTTTTTAACAAAATATATGTCCCAGAGTCAACAAACATACTCATATAGCATATCAAACTGAAGAGCAAGACGAGACAAAACTGCCAGAACAAACTGCGTCGAAATCTGACGCTCCACGCGCCCTCACACACCTTTTAAAGGCGGCGGGTGGTTTTCAATCGGTGGAGCCGGTTCGGTCCGGCTGAACCGATAAACCACGGTTCGAATCCCAGACCGCGGTTTAGACCGCGTACTGCTGACGAGTGATGTCATCGCAGGCCCAAATGGTCTGGACCAGAACCGAAACGATCGACCCGGTCTAACCCTGGTTGGGCCGAACCGGTCTGGTCTGACCAAAACGGTTTTCTGGTTCAACTTTTTGGGTCAAAAGTTTGGGTATTCGGTTCAAAAATTCGGGCCATGGGTACAATATCCGGTTTGGGTCTTGGGTCAGACAATCGGGGCGGATATTCGAACTTCGGGTCAGCCCGATCCATTTCGGTTGAGTTGATATTGAGTCAACTCGGCCGGTCTCCGGTTCGAATCGGGGAGACAGATTAGGGTTTCTGAGTTTCGCCGAGTCGACCCGGAGACGATTTGCCGCCGCAAATTTTTTTTTTTTCGGAATAACTGCCAGCGCATGAGATTCAAGCGCTTTTTCTGGCGGCGCATGGCGGCGCGTTCGGTGGAGTCCGACAACGATTTTTATATCGTCGGATTCATCTTTCCGAGATCTTCAATCCGACATACAATACTTCTAATTTTATCGGTTAGAAAAATTTTTACCAATACGATTTTGTATTCGGGAAAATTTTAAAAATAAGCTTTTTAATCAATCAACCAGGTCCGAATCAAATACTATTCTCAGTTCATTGATTCTATACTTGTATGGAATTACTCTGATACCAATTGTAAATTTCTTTTGTCTTTTTGTGGGTTCTAGAATCAACCCATTCAGAGAAAAACATCCGATTAGGGTTTACAGTGACCCTAGGATCTCCATACAATGTATAGAACACAATTGTACAAATAAAAGGGAGTAATAAACATACCCGTTCGCTGAAGATTGTTCTCCGCCGAGTCTCGCTGTGATTCGAGTCTTCTACAGTCTCCGGTAGATTCCTATGCTTCTCTCTGATTATGGGAACAGGAGGGAAAAAGTTACCGTGACTGCAGGGACTCTAATCAATTGGTATATATAAGAATACCAAACCCCAAACCTGGTTTAGTCCCACAGTGAACCAGTTTGGTTCATCTCATAATCAGACTAGAATTAGTCCACCTGTAAGTTGGACTCCCACTAAACAACTGTCAAACCGATATTATATTTAATTGTAGCCCACATATATCTTACATGAATCAGTACCAGTAATTGGCTAAAAAACCCCTCACTGTGAAGCCGTTCGCCATTTTCGACCAGAACAGTCATGCGAGGTTCTGGTGCGACGACAAGATCAAGGTGGTGAGCGATGCGACTTTGCATAAAATGATGCGTGCTTTCCCCGTCAACCAGAATTTGTACGTCGGACCAAACAATCAAGCTGGAGAATCGTAGGGTATGAACTGAGGACTGATCGAAAAGGGCAGGTTACGAAATCTTTGGCTGGACATAGGGTTCTTGGGAATCTATAGCCACAGGTTGAAGGTTCTGATGGTGGCTGGTAATGCCAACATCATCCTCTGTCTCTGGTTCAAGATCCAGGGCAACAGCCAGAAGAAAAAAACTGCCCATTCTTGCAGCGATGGCTCGGCGCAAATTTGTCGTCGCAGTTGTAGAAGAGACCTTGGTCTCGGCGTTGTTGCATTTCAGCCGAACTAAGTTGTTTTATTGGAATTTTTCAGTGTAGGTAAAGGAGGATGAATCGATATGGGCAGCAAGGTTGGCAAGATTGGCCGAGCCGACGGCGAATCCCCTGTTTGCGGCAAGATGTGACACCTCTGTTCAGAAAACTTTGCTTCTTGTAATCTTGCAAGAGCCACAACCTGTGATAAAGTTGAAGGATGAAATGCCATCACTTCACTCCGAACATCCGATCCAAGACCAAACATGAAACATTTGATTAAGAACGATGTCGAAATATTAGTCGTACGATTAGCAAGAACTTCGAATTGAGATTGGTATTCTGAAATGGATGAAATCTGGGGGAGTTTAGACAATGCTCCTTGATGGTCATCGAATTCCGACGGACTAAAATGAACTTTCAACACCTTTGTAAATGCAGACTAAATAGTGAACCACCATTTCAATGCATCCATTGAAACCATTGGAGTGCCTTGCTATCCATATGGAATGATGAAATTAATAGACGCTATTCATCGGAGGTGTTATGGTAAGTGAAAAGCCTCTCTGCCTTAAAGATCCAGCCCAAAGGGTCTGTCTTGTCAAATCTTAGGCAATCCAGACGAATGGAGCGTGGGTGATCGATGGATGGATGATGATGAAGTGTTGGTAGGAGATGCTATATAACCTAAAGCAGCCAGAGCAATCGGAGCATCTGAGGAAGACGAAGGGCCTATTCACAGAACCTGCTCCAAACGACCATCCATTGCTGTGAGTTTGAGAACGAGGTCAGAAAAAGCATGCTGGTGATCACCTAAGCTGGGGGTGTCAACGGGTCGGTTTGGGCCAGTTTCAGTTAAGGCCAAGTCGGTTTAGGGTTTTTTATGGACAGCCTGAAACATATGCAATAAAAGACTCGAGCAAAGGAAGGCTGCACTATTACTTGAGTTAACGGGCCAGTCTGGTGTAGGTTTGTTATTGAGCTGGCTTAATGGACTCTTATTGGTCTACTATTGTTCGATTTACTATAGGGTAAATTACACAGACACCCCCTCTACTGTTGTGAAATTAACAGAACTACCCTGCTTTTTCAAAAGTTACACAGAATAGCCCTCTAACAATGCTATCATACAATCTCACCCCTACCGTTACTTTCAACTTAACGGCGGATGGTCAAAATTTTTTAAAGACAAAAATACCCTTTGTTCCTCTTTATTCTCAAATGAAAATCTCTCTTTGTTCCTCTTTCTTCTCCAACTACCGCCTGTGTGTTCTTCTCCAACGATTTGGGGAGGTCTATAGATTTGGGAAATTGGGAGAAATTAACAGGGAGTTTACCAGCTTCAGGTTTTTTGAAAACGAGAACAAAGGAGTACCAGCTTCCTTCATCTTAAAGAACAAGCTTTTAATCTTCAAGGAGAAGTGAAACAGAACAGTTTGAGAAAAGGATTTCAGATTTCAGGGCTTCTTCTTCTGCAGTTTCTCTGTTCTGATTTTTGGAAATTTTTTGGCTAGCTGTTGAACAAGTTGCAGATGCAACAACAGATGGGTTTTAGCGGTGATGGTGGAGGTGGTGCTGCTGCTGGTTTTGAACCCACAAGACTCTCAAGATTTCGGTAGGTTATAAAGAAACCTAAATTGACCCCAAGAGAAGACCTCTGAGTAGAACTATCAAACAGAAAGAAAATTGGAATCATTGAATTGCAGAAACACACTCAACACTGAAAAAATTCCTCTGATCAGAATCACCGAACAGAGCTACCAAACAGATCAGTAAGAAGGGAAGAAGAGAAAAAAAATCAAACCAATTTCAGAAAGCAGATGAAACTATGCAAGCATCTTCAGGTAAACAAGCGACGAAATCGAAGACAAGCAGTGACATCGAAGAAATTGCAGAAAATAGTCCTCCTCTAATACCATGTTAAGAGAAACATCGAGAACAAAGCTTCCGAAAAATCTTTCAGTAGTAGGTTATAAAGAAACCTAAATTGACCCCACGAGAAGACCTCTGAGTAGAACTATCAAACAGAAAGAAAATTAGAATCATTGAATTGCGGAAACACACTCAACGCTGAAAAAATTCCTCTGAAGAATCACCTAACAGAGCTACCAAACAGATCAGTAAGAAGGGAAGAAGAGAAAAAAAATCTAACCAATTTCAGAAAGCAGATGAAACTATGCGAGCATCTTCAGGTAAACAAGCGACGAAATCGAAGACGAGCAATTGACATCAAAGAAATTGCTGAAAACAGTCCTCCTTTTAGTCATTTTACCCTTAGTAAGGGTATTTTCGTCTCAAAAAAAATTGAGTCTCTACTGTTAAGTTGAAAGTAATGGTGTGGGTGATATTGTATAATAGCATTGTTATAGGGGTATTCTGTGTAACTTTTGAAAAAATAAGGTAGTGGTGTGTAATTTCACTACAGTAGAGGGGGTGTCTGTGTAATTTACCCACTATATCTATTGCTCAATTTACTATCAAATGAGTCATGGTAGTGGTATACGGGGATCGTTACTGAAGCAATGCTCTGATACCAAACCTGTCACACCCTGAATTTACGATATGTAAAGTTTCGGCGGACGACTGAACCATTGATCATTTTAATCGTAGTCCAACCATGATACATGCTTTGAGGATACTAACATCGACCATCATCTCTTCCATAACCTAGACACAGAGTATGCATTATAGTGAAAACATAATAAGTAAATTGAGCTCTAATTGTATTTAAATAGTCGTACTTGTAAATTGTTCAACTATTATCCAAAATCTCAAAAATCAAGGAAACATAACTTCTTAGTCCTAATACGGTGGGCACTAAATCACTAGAGAAATCTAAGTAACATAAACTGTGCATAACTAGTTAGAACTCCAAAGCTGGAGTAATCTTTTATCTCAACGCATCATCCTTTGCGTCCACTTTCCACTGCTTAGCTCGTTGCCTCTATGACTGGCTGCTCTAGGTCTAGTTAGAGCGTCCTCACTATTTATCTCCATAATAACTATAGTTATAACTAAAAGAGTCCGATTTAATGTATGATAAATGTGAGCAATTATATGAATAGATTATACGCACAGTAAGAGTCTGATTTAATGTATGATAAATGTGCTA
Source organism: Protea cynaroides (assembly GCA_028583415.1). Lineage (NCBI taxonomy): Eukaryota > Viridiplantae > Streptophyta > Magnoliopsida > Proteales > Proteaceae > Protea > Protea cynaroides. The sequence goes on along the minus strand of CM053272.1, from coordinate 10,839,500 downwards.
TGGTAAGGCCTAGCCACACTTCCCAGAAGCTGACCATAACCTCCATGCATGGGAGTGTTGGATACTCACCAGCCTACTCCAATAGCCCTAGTGCTCTCACACCACATCCCAATCAGAATGGTGATCAGGCAGTAAGTCCTACCAGTAATGTCTCCAATAAATACTGCCAACCCTTCTCCCTCATTACTCCACTCTACCAGTACCTGACCCCTTACTGGCCAAGGTTACATACATAGGTTCTATCACTAACCAGTCTTATATGACATCATATGTGCTTTCTCAATACCGAAGAAGGATTCCCAGAACATTCATTTTGCCCTCCCAAGATGCTATCCTCCACTAGGATATGGGACAATACATGACAATTAGTTCGCCTAGCAAGTCGGATCTGATGGTCCTCGACCCTTTCACCACAGCCTACCAAGCATCTACACATGACGGCCACAATCAATCATAGTATAAATGCAATGCATGCAAAGAGGCAGTTATTGGATGATATGTTATTCTTAACGTAATTATAAGCATGCAGCATCATTCATCAGTACATGTGTATATCAAATACACCAAAATTAGGTCAATGTTCTGTTCCTCACCTGATATCGCTTAGTTGTAATAATCCATGCTAGAACAATCGATGTTCACGAGGTGTTCTATGCCTATACAAGGTGTAGGGTCATTAATTAGAAGTCCTACATTATTTACTTTCAATTTATATAAGTCTGGGGCTTGTCGATCGTTACATTGGTAGTTACTATTGTGACTGGCGTAGCGTCCGACAGAAGTCTTGGCATTCTGCCATTTATCAATCGTTATGTCGGTCAGTACAAAGTATCAACAGTGGTAACGTCCGGCTCCTGGCAGAAAGGTTGTATGAGCAGTTCAACTTGGTCGGTTGCTCGGATTTGGCATCAGGCTTACTGACCGACTCGGCTCCTTGGATTTCTCTTAGGGGTTTTCAATTTTCCCTTGGACAGAGACTCTGTTATTGGCCTCATGGCCTGGTATCATCGTCAATCATCACTAACGAGAGGTTTTCTCCCCTTCTTATACTAAGTTCACTTGCCTTAATCTTCACCCATTCATATTCCTTACTTTCTATTGGGTTCCCTCTCTGGTAGGGGTTCCTTCGTCATCTTACTATTTGGATCCAACATAAACTACATGGCTCTGATCTACCTAGTGATTCTAGCAAGAGGTATGAAGTATTACCTGTAGCGAAGGTCAAATGATGAGAACCCACAGCACTTGCAGGCTCTCCCTTTCTTCCTTTGCCTCCTTCTTCCCACTCTTTCTCGTTCCCAACAACACTCTCTTAGAAATCGTGTCAGAGATTATGTGTAGTGAGTATATAACCATATGGGAGAGAAACTATCTACGGATCCCCCCCCCCATATGGGAGAGAAACCTAGTAGGGTTCCTCTTCCCAATCTCCCTCTTAGAGTGCAACTCTATTAGAGGTGGGAAACGACAGAGGGAAGCCATGTGTCATAGGATTTGAGGGGAAGCAGGAGTTCCTTCTCCCTAACTGACTCTAAGGTTTTTTTTACTTGATATGGGACTCGAATGGGTCATTTTAGGCTAAGGGAATATTCCCCATTGCATCCTAGAATCATGCCAACTCATCCCACTCTCATAGGCAAATTTATACATAGGCTGGTCGATGCTGGCGGATCTTACTGGCTTGGGTTTTTCGACCTGCCATATCGTTTGCCACCCATGTAAAGGGCCTAGTTGGTACTTTTGTTTTCCTTCTTCTAGTCCGGTCACCAATGGTGCAACCCAGTTCCTGTTAATGACTTGTGAACCTATTTGGTTGATGGTGGAAAACCCTCTTAGCAAAATAGAAATCCGGTTAGACCGGGGGTTCTGGGTGCGGGTTTTACAATAGTCATCGAGGGTGGATGATGATAAGGAAAGAAACTAACTTGAGTTTGCTCTGATGAAGTAGGGATGAAGATCTTCCAAACCCAGTGCTTTTCCTCAGCCCACGACTCCAACGACGAAACAATGATTGTTTGTTTTCTTTTTAAATAAGAAAGGAAAGGGTAATTTTGACATTTCAACAAATAAGTAAAAGTGTTCCAAAGGGTAAAATACTATTTTACCCTTTCTGTTTTAGACTGGTTGAACCAGGGGTAAGTTGTTCGGTTCAAAAAGTTTTGGGGGTACATGGAATTGGTGTAAACTACAGGGGTGGTATGAGTCAATTACCCTTTCAACTTTAATAAATTTGGGTTATTTTTTTTTTCGACTGTTGATGATCTAGTATGGAGGAACGATTTGACTCAGATTGAAACATATAAAAGAATTAGGAGTAGACCTAAGATGATTCCAAGGGAACTAGTGAGGAAAGACACATATAAGTTAGGACCTTTTTTCAAATATGACATTGAACAGAGCTTATTAGAGGACAATAATCCATTTAGCTGACTCATTTAGTTGGGACGAGGCTTTATTGTTGTTTTATTTTGATTGTTAAAAATACAAGATAAAAGTCATTTAATATTAGACTATAAAATGGTTGGAATCTAAAACTTTTTTATTTGGTAAGAGAATCTAAAAATTAACATATGGCTATTCCGACTGATGTTCCCTCTACTGGTCCATTTGACTATTCTCCCTCTTCATGGTTCAAAAAGTTTTGACTGGTTGAGAAGATGAATAAAGTTTTTGCTCTATTTTATTTGATAGGATAGGATAAAGTTTTGGGATGTTATCTATCGGCCCAACCTATGGATCCCCATAGAAAAAAATCCTCTCCAGTCTTCCAACCTATCCAGCCCACCCAGCACCATTGGATTACTTTCTCACGCATGATCCAATGGTGCTGGGAGGGCTAGACGGTCTTGAGGTTGGAGAAGCACACAGATCCTAGGGATAAAAATTAAAACTCCATAACTAGCAAGGAGGATTAAAAGAAAATGAACAAAAAGGAGTCCCACCTTGGCCATAATGGGAATTCTCTTCATAACATCAACCATTTTCTAGCTCTCTCTCTCTCTCTCTCTCTCTCTCTCTCTCTCTCTCTCTCTCTCTCTCTCTATATATATATATATATATATATATATATACCAGTTTTTATTCACATAGATTGATGATTCTGACAGCTGAAATGATTTTGGATCCACTAGATAAGCCATTTTTGTCACTTTGTATAGCCACTAGATAAGCCATCTTTTGTCACTTTGTATAGGTTTTTCCTCTTAAATTTTCAATGGTTCTTGTTGATTCCACTTTGTAGGTTTTCCATTTTTTAAACCTCTATACAAAACACGGAATAGTTTGGGATTTCAGTCATGGATAAATAATGACGTGAAAATTGGAGACGATCGATTTGAGTGCCATCGAAAACACGTGCTTTTTCTCAGAAAAATCAGTAAAGGAAATTGGATGATTAATGTCCGTTGACCATTTTAGAGAATCATAGGTCATCAATGTTCTTATTGCATACTGTTGAGATAAAAAGAGTTACAAACATGCCATGGGGAAAGGATTGTGCTTCCTATCGCTACAGGATAGTTGCAGAGGGAGGTCTCCATTGATTTCCCCCAATTACAGTTGATATTCTCAGTACCATTGCCGTCGATTTTCCCTTCAGCATCAATGTTCTTGCTGCATATTGTCGCCGAGAGATAGATGAAGTAAGTTGCAGACATGCTATGGAGAAAGGGTTGTGCTTCCTATCATAGTCTTCTTGTCATAGCTGTTTGTTTTTTTTTATCACCGTCATTCCTTTAGCCATTGTCAAGAGCTGAGATGAGTGAAGAGTTAGATTGGAAGAGAGTGGTAGACACATACGTCATGACGATGGGATTGCACACTTGCACTCATACATAAAGAGGATGAAAGGATAAAGAAATGCTACCTTCTTACCTTCTCACTTTAGAGATGTTTTACTGGGGTTGTAACATGATCAGGTTGGGCTGAGTTTTTTAAAACCCCAGCTCAATTTTGAGTGTTAGTCCAGGTTGGTCTAGCGTTGACTTAGAGTTTGAAAAATCCAATGGACCTGCCCTCAGGGTTGGGCTGGGTTGACCCTGCTGATTGACCCTGGCCATAGAGAGGGGGAGGGAGATGCGAGGGCTGAGTCAAGCTGGGGTGAAGAAGAAGAAAGAACAATATAAGGAAGAAGAAGAAAACAGGACTGGCATGGCTGGGCCGAGGAGGGTTCTGTCTGAAGGTTCAACCCTGACTTGGCCTTGACTTAGGGCCAGATATTCCTAGCCCTAACCCACTTTACGGCTGGTGTTTATGGAAGTACCCAAACACTTTTTGGGTAGCTTTCTTGAAAATTGTTTACTTCCCAAGTAAGATTTCCTTTCAGCTAATATTGACTCAAAACCATGCTAGGCTTAGAGAAGTATTCTGGAAGGGCGGTGCTATCTACAGGTTGATTATGGCATGTTAAGACTAGAGAGCATATTCAGATTTGGGATGATCAATGGGTTCCCACCCTTCCAAGTTTTAAATTGCAATATTCTAAATCTAGCGATTCTCTTATTATGAGTGTTTCAACTGATTGATAAAAACCAATAGGACTTGGAATGTGTCTCTTTTGGGTTGGTTACTGCATCTGGTATATATTAAGGTTATTTTTGATATTCAACTAAGTATTTTGCCTAGAGAGGATTATCAAGTTCGAGGTGGCTCAAAGGATGGACGTTTCCTCATCAAAAGTGCTAATCATTTACAATGTAAAATCATCCGTGATAAGGAGAGACAGCTCTACCCTCCACCTCGCTTCAGCATTTGCATGTCCTTCCAAGCATGGTGTGAGATTGGATTTGGAAGTGCCCTACATAACCTAAGATTAAGAAAAAAAATTTGGCGGGCATTTTCCTCAGCTTTGGCCACTGCTGAAGCGCTTACTCTTTGTTGTATCCCCATGATAAGGGGTATCAACGATGTTGAGCTGCTTCAGATATTGGTTGACCATATATTGTTTAATTGTCCCTATGCTCGTGTGACATGGTTTACAAGATCTTTATCCTACATTCCACCCTCTTCACCTTCACTGATAGATTGGATCAAAAGTTGGACCTACATCTTTAGGGAAGGTAAATTTACAAGTTGTGTGACGTTGTGTCATAATTCATTTCTATGCTGGTTTCTTTAGAAATCTTGAAATGACTTTACCTTTAATCGCCCAACTTAGTCGCCATATGTAAAAGGACTAAAGTGAGGGTTTGTAAGAAGACTAAAGTGAAATGTGGTGAAGTCAAGCTACTTCCACGATAGATATTTTTTCTCTTGTATATTTTGTTTCAAATATATTCCTTAGATAAGATGTTATAATTAGATTGGTTCCTTGATTCATTCATCTATTGTAGGAAATTTTAAATTTGCATTTTGTATACATGGTATAATATTAGAAGGCATATCCCTTTGATTGCTTCTTGGATGTGTGGCAGACTTGGAGATATGATTTCCACCTTGGATATCCTTGATGGAGTGTAACTGCTTGGAGGTATTATCTCCTTTGGGCTATAAACATTTGGTGATAATCTCTCTACCTTGGATGTCCTTGCTGGACTGTAATGGCTTGGAGGGATTATCTCTTTTGTACAAGTTCTAATTCGGATCCTGATTTCAGTTGGCAACCTCCACCTGTTGTCATCGTTACCCAAAATTCCGATGCATCTTTTTTACAATCGGAGTCTAAAGGTGGTTTGGGCTATATCCTTCATAACTCTTTTGGTTCACAAGTTCTTGCAGCTTCAAATCCTATGAAGTTTAGTTCAGTCATACAAGGCAAATGCTTGGCTATGAGAGTTGGAATGTTACAAGCAATAGGAGATTGTATCGATAATTTGATTGTGGAGAGTGATTGCAAGTCTCTTTTATATTTTGTTCAACACACGGATTGGGAACTACTTTTAGATGTTATATCACTTGTTCATGATATTCGCTCTCTATCTCAATACTTTGTATTTTGTTCTCTTCAATACAGTTCACTAGAGATTAATAGCATTGTTGACTCCCTTGCTTCGTAGGTCCTAATTAAGTTGTGCCTGAGAGTTTGGCTATTGTGCACTCCATGACTGTATGACATGTGTGTCCATCAGTCTATGACTACATTACGATCTAATGAAAAATTTCATTCCTACCACAAAAAAAAAAAAAAAAAAAGAGAAAAGAAAAAAAAGAAAAGAATAGAGGGCCTTTATACACTTCACTTGCACATGCATAAAGAGGATGAAGGGTAAATAAATATTACCTTCTTACCTATCACTTTAGAGAAATTCTACTATGGTTGTAACATAATCAGGGTGGGCCGAGCTTTCTAAAGCCCCAACTTAACCCTGAGTCTACTTAGCTAGGTGCAGGTTGGTCCAGCCTTGACTCAAAGTCTGAAAAATCCAATTAATCTACCCTCAAGGCTGGGTTGGGCTGATCTTGTTGATTGACCCTGACCATAGAGAGGGGAAGGGATATGCAGGGGCTAAGTCAGCCTGAGGAGGAGAAGAAGAAAGAACAAGAAAATAGGGCTGGCCAGGTTGGGCCGAGCAGGGCTCTGCCTAAGACCTCAACCCTGACATGGCACGGCCTTGACTCAGGACCAGATATTGCAAGCCCTAACCCACCATCAAGGCCCTGTTTGGGCTCAGGGCATGCTCAGGCTGATAGGGTCAAACTTGCATCCCTATATTGTAATGTGTGTAAGAGGATAAAAAATTCTGGTTATGATCAATTTGACACCACTTAATGGTGTCGTATAGCAATCAGTTTCACTGCAACACAAACAATGGCCTTCATATGCTTTACCTTTTCTCGTTGACGCGTATAAAGAAGTCAAGGTCAACATATATAAAAAATAGAGAAGAGATTCTTGTGAGTTTGTTGCTCCGACCGTTACCAAACTAATACATATTTCATTAAGTACTTCAGGTGCTTTGGTAGTATTCTTGTTTGATCTTTACTATTATGTCATTTTCAAGATCCATCATTGTCTTGTGTTTCAAGTACACATGTAAAATGATAGGATTTATCCCCAACATAAAAAAAAAGTGTATTATACATATACTACGAGGCCAAAAAACAAAACAGGTTACAAATTATTTGACAACTTAATGGGGTTTCAATAAGAAAATCCCATTAAAAAAAAGTGTTATAATAAAAGAAAAAAAAAAAAAAAAGACAAGATTACAAATTTTTTGACACTTTAAAAGAATCAATAAAAGAAATTCTTTATATATATATATATATATATATGGTCCCAATTGAGAGGCCTCTAACATGGTAGGGACCATTGGATGGGAAGATCATCATTATATGGCCTAGGTTAGGATTTTTGTAACTATTAAAAAAAAAAAAGTTAGGACTCTTACCTTGGTGCGTTTTCAGCTGAAAAGAAACAAATTTTTATACTTATATCTTTATACGAAGGAAATAGATGATGATGTAGATAGTGTCCATGAGTGTCAATGGAGCTGCCACTGGGCAGATAATTTCTTCATTTTACCATGTGAATGGGCTTTTATATCTAAATTTATCAATTTATGAATTTTCCGGAGTTATTGGGTTGCAATATTGCAGACACCTAATTATTTTACATCAATTTTCAAGTTCGTATTGAATTACCATCCAGTAGATAACAAAATCAAATTCGTTTCTATTCAGGTAAGTATCCAATAAAAGGATCAATTCAGATTTTAAATCATCCATTTCCGTTTAAATCCCTAAAACAATGTTTCTTAAAGGTGTCAAAAATGGGATCAAATTGAAAATTGAAACCGAATCGGACTGATTCGACTCGTATTAAATTGAAATCGAACCTTATTAGGTTATATTTGGATTGTGCTTTTAAAGTCCAGTGAAAAATCCAAATAAACTGGATCAGACCAATTGATAAGCTCAAACCAAACCTAACCAATAGGATCGAAACTGAATCAATCTGATAATGGACTGATAATAGTCCATTAAGCCATATAAGAACCTGACACCGAAACGGAACGAGTCCAATAATGAACCGATAATAGTCCATTTAACCAACCTTTTATTAAGTATACATGTAAGAAACCAACACTTGGAACTGAATCAGTCCCCTAATGGCCATGACAGATCCCATTAGGTCAACTTGTTACTACATATATATATTGTAAACTGAACTTGAACCAATAATGGACCGATAAGCCAGCCTGATGGAAGCTTGACCAAACAGAACAAAAACCGAAACCTGAACTAGTACGAACCGAAAGTTTTTAGTGGACCGTAATTAGGTTGGGATGTATAGGACCAAAACTGAATTGACCTAGACCAAAACCCATGGAACGGATCCATTGACACCCACCCCTATGTTTCCCATCAAGGTATATGTATATGCTAATGATCAGCAAAAAAATATATTAAAAAAAAAAAAAAAAGAGAGTGCAAAATATCAAAAAGAAAAGATAAAATCAGATTCCTACCCATCTTCAACAAATGCCATCTGGAAGGAGAAACTAATTAAACCATCAAGGAATAGATTCCTCAATATTCGATGGGAGTTTTTACCAAAAAAAAATAATATTCGATGGGAATCTTTTACTTTTTCTAGGTAAGTAGGGAATCTTTTTCCTTATTTAAAGTTAAGTAGGGAATCTTTTACCTAATTTCAAGTAAATTATAATGTTCTAGGTAGGAACAGAAATGTTTATTAGTTTAAATTTCCACTTCACGTTGATGAGCTTGATGACCTAATGTTAATGGCGATTTCTTTGCAGCCTATTTAAATCCTGGTAAGCTCAAGATTTGTGTGTATATGTGTGTGTGTGTGAAAGAGATGGTTAGAGTTATTGATGGTGTAAGAGACACTATAGTGAGTGGTGGTGGCTTCGTGCTATGCGTAGTTGTCTCCCTCTTCATGATATCTATGGTACTATTTGGCTGTGGAGATGACTCACATAAAAGCAGAAGACGTCGGAGGGACCACTTGCAGTTTGATACGTACGTCTTAGATGGAGATGGTAGTGGTGGTGCCGGCCACCTTGGAGGCGGCGATGGTGGAAGTGGAGGTCATCATGGGAGTAGTGGTGGTAGTGGTGGTGGAGGTGGTTTTGATGGTGGTGGAGGTGGTTTTGGTGGCGGTGGTGGTTGTGGTGGTGGTGGTGGTGGTGGTGGTGGTGGCGGCGGCAGTGGCTGCTGAGGTTTTGGTGTCTAAACTCATGGCATGCACAGTTGTCTTTGCCTCTTTGTATCACTCTCCATCTTTCTTCTGATTTAGGATGCAATGCACCTTCATAAATGGGTTTTTCAACTACATATTGTAGCATGGTTTTTTCACCATCAGATTTTGTACGGGTCTTAAAATCAAATATCAAAATTGTCTTTTCCATGATGATCCAATGAATGTGCATTAAAAGTTATTTTTTTTTGGATTAGAAGTCCAATAAAATGCATTAAAAAAAAATTTACAAATCATTTACTTGTGCTAGATAAACCCCACTTTCGGCATTGCCATCAGCAGGACCCAACACAATGTTATTTTCATTTCTCAAATCTATACCATGGTTGGCTAGAAGCCTCCTAGACCACATCCCGTGCTATGAAATCTGGACATGTTGTCCACCGTGAAGACATCCTAGTTGATGCAGCTATTTTTGCCGAAGCGTCTGCAATTTTATTTGCTTCATGAAAGCTATGAGTGACTCTCAATTGTATATGAGCCAAAGACTTAGAAATCGGCCTCCATCTCTGTTGACAGTACCATGGGATCGCTCTATTGAGCAAGCAATGAACTGCACTTTTTGAGTCTAATTCGAGCCACAGGTGTCCAATACTTAACCTTATGCCCTCCTGAATCCCAGTGATTGTTGCTGAGATTTCTGCATAGAAGTTTGTTTTGATTCCCAAGTATTCTGAAACTGCACTTAAGACTTGTCCAGATGGCCCTCGGATCACTACTCCTGCTTCTCTCGGATTTCCTAAGGCACACCCATCTGAGTTCAATTTACACCAAGGATTTCTCTGTGCCCTCCACACTACCTACTTAATCCTCCTTGGTCGAGCTTGTTTTGGAGTAAGACCAAGACATCTCACCACCCGAAGCTCATCATAATTATGCGCAATTCATTGATTACAATAACATGTCGTAATAACTAGGGCTGCAACAGGGTCAGATTGAGCTAGACATTTACAAACCCAAACCCTACCCTGGATCCCTTAAAACTAGTCCTGGCCTGGTTTGATAGGGTCAGACAAACCTTTAGTCCAAGCCCAACCTTGTCAGAGTTAAGTCTAACCCGACCAGCTCAGATTTCTGAGCTAGTTTGGCCTTGATTGATCTTCATTCAAGGTCGAATTGGCCCTAATTGATAATATGTTTTCCAACCCTGCTTCCAATTGTAAATAAACCCATGAAATAAATTCCTATATCATGATAGTCAGCACTCTGTGCTATCAAATACAAGCACGTTAATAGTAAAGAAAGAATTCTAAGACCCTAAAAAAAAAGAGAAAAAAAAAAAAAGAAAAAAAGAAAAAGAAAAAATGGAATCTCACACTTGAAGCCTAGACCATTACCAAAGCAGCACACAACCTTACAACCTTTAGGTCTTTCATACCTGTGCTAAGCGTATAGGTCTGTAGTACTTAATTTCTACTATTGTCATATTAACCTCTATCTCAGAGAATAGCTCATTCGCATGTACTTGTATCTTCTTAAGAATCCCATCACCGTCCATATTTAGTAGGTCCCACAATCTAAAGGTAGATCCCACGCCACATTGGTGATGATGGGATCCCTTTGAGAGTACATTACATATACATGTAGGTGATCCAAACTCCTATCTAGAGACGAAAAAAGAAAAAAGAGGAAGGAAAGCCCACCGTTGTTTAAGCTTTATCTTCCTTGTTTCTGGCCAATTACTTAGCAGCTCTATAGCTAGAGACGGTGGATCTAAAACGTTATATCTGTAGGGAGGTGAAAGTGAGTGCAAGACTAAGGAGAGACCTTCGTCTCCGGTTTCATCTGCAATGGAGAAGACTAGGAGGGAGGCAGAGTGGCGAGAGAGAGTGCGAGACTTAGGAGACTAAGAGGTCAGGAAGGGGATTTCCGGTAGATGAGGCCGTCGCCATGAGGATTGAGGAGTAAGAGGAAGGCGGAGAGGCATTGCGAGAGTGAGATCTACGAGAAACAAAAGTTCGTTCCTAACTTAAGACACATTTGCCATTTAAGGTTGAACCATAGTTAGCAAATTCGGATTCGAGAATTATTCGGAAGAAGAATAGATTGGAAATATTAGTTTTGGTTATTCAAGAATTCAGTAAAAAATGTAGTATTAAAAACTAGACGTAAAATAAAATTCGGATTCGGATTGGTTCGGGAATTATTCGTTTTTCTTAAAAAAATTCAAACAAAAAATTCGGTTGTTTATTTTTTAATATTTGGTGTTCTTATTTTACAAAATCAATCAATTATCATACTTGCATAATATATAAGTGATATAAAATTAGAATAATAGATAATTCATAACGATAATACATAATAGAAGTTCGTGTGTTTATAAAAGTGGATTGTTAAATTTCATTATAGTATATACATGTGAATTGAATTCTTAGATTTTATTACGATGCCAATACAAATTTGGCCTTTGTGGAGCTAATGTTCATAAATTCTTCCAATCATCCTCATGGAACCATCACATTTTTATGTTTGTTAATTACTTCTTGCTTTGTATTATAATATTATTTTCAAACTCATATTTTATCTCATATTGAAAGGCAAATGAAATTAATGACTTGCTTTTATTATGGTTTGACTTTATACTCATATTTAATTCCACATTGGAATATCAAACGAAATTAATGATTTATTTTGTATTATAATATAATTTTTACATTCATATTAATCCCACATTGGAAAAGAAAATGAAATTAATGATTTGCTTTGAATTATGTTGTGATTTTTAAACTCATATTTAATCTTAGATTGGAAAGGATGCAAATAGTTAAGGCATCAAGTTTGTTTTTGTTTTTTTTTTTTTGAAAAACTTTGTTTGGGAATGGTAGTGAAGGCATTAAGTCCTCCATAGGTTAATATTATTAATTTTTTTTTTAGAATCTAAATTATTTGGTATAATTTCGGATTTGGAAGAACTAATCGTGATATTTATCTCTAAACCAAAATGGCGCGACTTTTTCCCAATCATCGAAAATAATTCGAATTCGGTCAAATTATTCGTATTATGTGGTTCGTATGAATAATTTGGCGAATTAAACAACTATGGTTTGAACTTGATTATTTAATATATATTTATATATATAATATATTAAAATTTTTTTTGGTAGAAACATAATAAATTATTAACAATATCAACATAGGATCAGGCTCGGCTTAGCCCAAGTCTTCAACCCAACTAGGCTTGACCCTGCCAGGTTTATGAAAACTTGGGCCCAAACCCAGCCTTGTCCAGGCTTAGGGCAGGTTCGGGCGGATTTAGGTTCACATGACCAAACTTGCAGCCTTAGTAACAACCCTTACTTTCAGACGGACCTTTCATAAATGAAAAAAAGGTTTACAGGTCACAAGAGTTCATGGAATTGAATACCACTCCAGGTTATAACATTATTTTGAGAAAATTATTGGATTACCAAAAATTGAGTTCTGGATTAAAAAACTACCACCCAATGTTATGTTAATTGTTTAATCAAATTGAATTTAGTGCCACAAAAATGGGAAAAAATATTCCTGTCCGATCACATTCTCTTGCACCTAGACACATGGCTGGCGAAATGACTACCCCGTCCCCATTGTTTGGATGCCTTTGTTGGGAAAAAGCCTACACCCCTAGATTGAGATGTCCAGAAAAATCCGCATCCTTAGATTGGTTTTGATGATAACAAATACATAGAGATGGATTAATATCTTCTATGAATTCATATGAATTAGCATAAACCAATCTCAAGCCAAAGATCATTCAAAGTATGCAAAGTAAAACTAAACAATTAAGAAACAAGTCGAGAAGAAGCTCAAGTCAAAGAATTGACAAATCAAGTCAATAAGTTAACCAAGTCTCCAGACAAGTAAATATATCCAATATCAAAGATCCAACCTTCAAGGATGAAGACCCAACCTTGAACATCCAAGTATGAAGAATGAAAAAGAAGACAATATACAAAGTAAATTTAATTAAGTCCGGCTTATGATTTGCTAAGGCCTAATTAGGACTCACCACGATACTGTTGTATGTCGTACGCTCATGCTTGGGTAGAGCAAGAGACAAAGCCCGTACTCCGGGAATGCGGACCCATACTCTAAGGTGGCACACACAACACAGTCTCGCTGCCAAGCTTGCACACACCTCATTACATGGGCTCCTGCTTATCAGCTGGGTTCCCCTGGACCCACTACATCTCCCCACACTCCCATGTTCTGTGTTGGTGGCTCCTCCCTGCACCCTAGATAATCAGGAAAATGAGCCTATTATGCCAGTATATAAACCCCTATTAGCAAGGGTTATAGTCATTTCTGGGTTTACGTGTTCTACTAACCATAGTAATTGACATGTCATCCAATTTATGGGTAGTACTCTAGCTAAGATTCCCGATCCCAGTCTCATTGGCAGTCCTGTCGGGCATTGTAGTTCGCCAAGACAATATCCGAACTACACCCCAATTAAGACTCCCGATCCCAGTCCTCGGGCATCATAGTTTCACCAGAGTGATAGTCCACTGACCTGAATGGCAGTCATAGTACCAGTTCTTTGGTCCCTATACTCCACTCGATTCACAACACAACACATTATCATTCAGCATATATATATGCTCAAACAAATACTGTTAATAGGATGACATGTTTGATACACAACAATAATCAATGCAACATTGGCATAGGTAGTTCATAAACACTAAAAAATAAAGTTAGGGCCTCGATCCCCTCACCTGTTGGTGATGATATAGCAGTGCTTGAAGGCAATATGAAACTTTCCCCGAAGCCCCACGATGTTTTCCCTATTTGTTTGCAAATGGGTTAGTATTTAATTTGATTCATTTTAAATATCCTTCCTAGTTATCATGGTCCAGAAGACCTTTGCATGGGTCCCAATGTAGATTAGCACAATGGTCGAGTAAAAAAAAAAAGAGAAGAAAGCAAGGAGGCAAATGAATTTTATTGACCTGAAGGGTAGATCGGATTAAAAAAATTCAAAAGTTTTTCTTTTACTTACTCAATTGAACCTTTCAGATTCAAAAGAGCAAGGAGGCAAATGTTGGGCATAATTATCAATCAGCCAATAAGAAGGTAGCATCATCACCTGTCAACATTATTTGCAATACTAAGAGTCATTTCCATCATTTTGGGCTTAAGTCAAGGGTACAAGCGACATTTCAAAAGATTACTATTCATTATAAATAACCCAAAAATTTCAACTTTCAGGTAAGCTTCATTCAACTTTCAGGTAAGCTTCATTTAAGGCAAACATTCAATTTTACTAAGTTTTGCTCTGACACCTCGGTATGAGAATTCCTCTCTTACCCCACTAAAAAATATAAAAGATGACTAGTCGGTGATGTGATTTCATTGTCTGTTCATGGATTTTTGACTTAAGCATCAAAGTAAACCCGGGGCTAGAGGCCAGACCTTCCCTGCCCTGTTTTGTCTTTTGTAGGTCAAGTCAACAAAGAAAATCTCAGAGTAGAATCTGGAGTAGCAATAGTAAATACTAGTATTGATTGATTGAATTAAAAGAGAAATATTTTTTTCTGATTTTGGATCGAATCTGTCCGACATTTCTCACTAATGTAATTTTTTCGGCCAACGAAGCGCCTCCACGCGCCAGCAGTAGAAGCGAGTAAGAGCCACTCATAGGGAAGACAAATAAAAGACGCCAGTTGGCCTAGTCATCATCGGGTGAACTCAAAAACCCTAACAGGTAAACTCGATTGAGTTTGAGACTCAGTTCGAGTTGACCTAGTGAATGAATTGCTGGGCCGCGTGCTGAACACATTTTATGTGTGAATTTAGGGCATAAAGTATGCATCTCTTATTTTTTTATAATGCTTCTCAAGTATTTAATGTTATTTTTATGTTTGTACGGTGTAGGTGAATGAATGGAGAAATCCAAGCGTGAAAAGACCATTTTATACATTTTTAGAGATCCTATCCAGTTAACTCACCCAGTTAACTTTGTAGTGGGTATATGGACGAATTTTATAAGGAGAACCACGAATTTTGTGTGTAAGATCAGCCTTGGGCCAAGTCAAAAAACAGTCAAATCTCATGTGAGAGATTCCATTCTCTTGAGAAAATATTCTATACTGATTTGGAATGGAATTTATAAGGTGGAGATTGCCATATCTTTGGGATTTTCTATTTTTTTTCTCTCAATAATATCACAAGTGGAGATTGGCATAGCATGGAAGAATGAAAAGCTCCAATCTATTATGAAAGTTTTCAAGAAGAGATAATGATGTCAAAGATACAACAAATTATTGCAAGATCTTTCTTCTACTCAAGAATTGTCCGCATACAATGAACCTACAAGGTTGACATTCGGTTACCAAAATTATCTCCACAAAATTTCTTGTAATCTAATTGTAAAGATTGATTGTGATCTTTACTCAATTGTATATATATGTGATGCTCAGCAATAGGAAAACCATCTAAGAATTCTATTGTAAGTTATTTTTTAGTTTTGAAAATTTATGAGAGAGTTTGAGAGTCTTAGTTTATTCTTTTCAAGTTGTGTTCTTCTTGCTTAATTTTTTTTATCAAATTTTAATTTCAGATTTAGAATTCTGTAGTAGGGTAGATCAATATAGGCTGCACCCCATTACTATTTTAATTTAGGGGAGAAGGATCCCTTTGTAATTGTTTGCGTATCGCCTTGGAGTGACAACAAGACAATGAACAATGACAGAGAAATCATCCAACGAGATAAGTTTTTCTTATATTTTTTTATTTTTAATTTCGTTCACTTCATGCAATAGATCTGTGTTACTCTATGGTTAATATAGTGGTTTCGTAAATCTTCGTGCTGTTAGGAATTAATTATTATTGTTTTTGTTTCTTGATTAGTTTTTATTTAAGGTGATTAGGGTGTTAATTCATTCAAATCTCTTTGGTATATTTTTTCTTATTTGAGTTAGGATAATAATGATTCCTCCCTGAGATCGACCCATTACTACACGATACCGTGCACTTGTGGTTACATATTTAAATAATTTTCATAAAGATTTTGGCACCGTTTCTAGGGAGACAAGCTGTTGTTTTTCCTATTTTAAATAGTTTAACGTGATTTAAAAACAAAGAAAAAAAAGAAATAAAAAATGCAAAAAAAATTCATTGGTTTTCTTGCTTTTCTTTGCACCTCCGATCCGTTAGGTTGGAATAGTACAATTGATGGTCCAATTCTAATCATGATGTGGTGTTAAGGGATGCTAGCTATTGAATTAACAAGAGGGATAATGACCAATAGTGTAAGACCCGTACCTTGCTAACCCAGTCTTACCACTTTGTATTAGGTTTTTCTATTATGGTCAGACCAAGCGGACCAAGTGCGTGAAGAAACCACAAGGCTAAGTATATAATTCGAACAAAAAAATCATCTAATTGAGACGTGTGGTCGCATACCTAAACAGGTGTGGTCAACCACACCTCAGAATATTGAGACCACTCGAATCTGAGACATGTAGTCGCAGTTTTGAGACGTGTGGTCGATGGATCCTGCAACCCCATGTACGACCACACATTGGTATACTGACTCTGAAATTAGGAAACCTTCCTAATCTGAAAGGGGGTTCTTTCCTAATAGAAGTGAGACTTTATATGAATGTTTTTCTCTATATAAAGGACCTCCCTTAGTCTCTTTCACTCTTTTAGAACCCAAACTGAAAGAGAGAGAAAGAGAGGAGGAGGAAGAGAAGGAGAATTGAAGATGAAGACTAGGAGAAGGAATTGTAGAGAAAGCTCTGATTCTCCAGCAAGTTTAAGGTATGGAATCATTCCCTACATTAATTGAATGCCTAGAATAGGTTACGGTGGAGAGATTGATTTAAAGTAAGATCTCAATCCTAAAACCTTAGACAAAACTCTAAGAAATCCATGGAGGGAATCTATTAGGGTGAAGGATGATGTAAAAATATGAATTTTAAGCCATAGAACAATCATAGGAAGGATCATAATGATAAGCTAAGGAATCAAAACATGAAGGTATTGCATTGAGAGTAAAAAAGTCGACCAACACTCGTGTGGTCGCAGTTTGATTGACCACACGAGGCACTTGTATCGACCACATGCTATTGGGAAGTTTTCAGGGAGGGTGTGGTTGCATGTGTGTGGTCGCACATGTATCTACCCCACAACCTGCAGTTGCAGAAATCGAGACCACAGGTGCAGTTACACCTGCGACCACTCAACTTTTGGAGGTCTGTTTGATTCCAGGATTGGACCATTGACTACTGTAATTTGATGAACTTGAACCCTAACTTAGAACTTACAAATTCTTAGGTTTCCAAGAGGTTCAAGAGTGAGTTAAAAAGCTTGGAGAAGATTGAACGTTTCTAACAAGTGAGGGAACAGAACCTAAACTAATTGGCTAATAATAAGCTGTTTATTTTATTGAGTCCAATGTCATGATTGATTCTATGCTTGTATGCTTGTAATGTGCATCTTACATGTCCTTCAATATTCCTGTTATTACTGCTCATGCATATTTATTTCTGTCTATTTATAATATGATGATGATGATGATGATGCTAGGAATAGGCATGTGATGATGTGTGTGGTTAGTGTACTTGATGCGAGTAGAGCATCAGGGGGAGGACGTGACATTGTGGTTCATCCTGGTCACTAGACTCTAGCTCTATCTCTACTCACATCTTGTTCACTAACATCATCGCATTGCTATTACCTTAGCAAAACTATTACATCGTAGGGCATCAGGGGAGGTGGTCTCGGACAGTGTAGTCTCGACTCTACTGGGGGGCCTTAGCTTTATCTCTATGGACGTATTGAGGGATGCTGGGGTGAGGCCTTGGATACACTGGATGACATTAGGACTAGTTAGTTGTGAACCCAGTTTGCAAGCCCTCATCAGTAGGGGCTTACATGTTGGTATGGATAGGGCATCAGGGGAAGTGTTGGCGATGTGTGATCTGGACACTTTAACTCTATCTCTATTCCATGGTGGGTGCATGTGGGATGGCAATGGTGTTTGATTCATTGGGTAGATTCACACACTCGTGTATAGAGGTGCGGGGGCCTCTAAACCTTTCTATAGCACATTGCAAACTTAAAAATCAGACCAAAGATATAAATTGAATACATGCATATGTTTGTTTGTTGCATTATTTTGTTCACTCACTGAGCTCAAGTTGGAGGGCTGACCCTTGCGCACATAACTCTTTTTAGTTTCTGATGTTGCAGGTGTTACTTTTGAAGACTACATAGATACGCCAACATATGAACACGTAGCAGCTATGGATGTGCAAGCTGTGGAGGACGAGAAAGACTCGTTAAGCAAGTGTTTCCACCGTGGTTATGCTTAGTGTTTAACTTTTGTATTTTGATACTTATAATATATATTAATTATGTTTTGATTAATTGGAGATAATCGGATCATTTAATTATTTATCATCTAGACCTCAGTTCATTATTAATAAAACTTCTACTATTTATTCAAATATCTCTGATTATTACAGTGGAATGTGTTTTGGTTTAACATGGTTGGCATAGCCTATACGAGATCTTAGTTTAAACCATTGGTTTTCATGACAGTTCATCACACCATTGGTTAGTCCAGAATTGGTGTAAGACCCGCACTCCATGAACCCGATCTAAACCTTTAATTCATGTCGTAACAGGTCTTCCATTCATCACAGGGCCAGATGGGACGAGCAGATGACAAATAGGTATGAAATCAGACCAATTCAAGTATGAAAAACTTCATACTGGTCGATGGTACCGGTCGACGGTCGACCGGTATGGCCTGCGCAGCTTGGATCCGAAAAAAGATCTCTGTGGGTCCCACTTTTTAAATTCCAAACCGAAGGACTTTCCTAATGTTAGGAGGCTTCCTAAACCTAAACCTAACCTATATAAGAACCCTTAAACCTCCTAAAACCTCTCTCATTGATCCTCACAAACCCTAGAGAGGAGAAAGAGGCTGAAGAAGGAGAAGAAGCTAGGAAGGAAAGGGAAGAGCCGCCATTGCCATTGGATGAAGAACACATTACCACGAACCAGCGGTAATTTCTTAAACCTTCCTCTACTTTAATAGTTCTAGGATGGTTAGTCATGTTTGGATCAATACCATGCAAAGCGAGGTATTGATCTAAATCCTATTTTTTCGACAAACCCTAATCTAGTCGGTAAACCTTAGATTCAAGTTTTAGGTTGAAGATCATCAAAACTAGGACTTGAATGGAGTTGGAAACAACTCTAACTCAGTGCTCAGACCTAGAATGTGTAGGAGAAACCCTAGGATCAATAGGGGGTGACCGACGGAAGGTGAGAATCGGATGTATGGTCTTCTGGAGACATACCGGTGGCACCATATGCGACCGGTTCTGCAACCGATACCTCCGGGAGACTGGTCTGTGGGGACCGGTCGACCATGCCGGTCGCACCTTTTCCCACAGTGCCGTGATTGGTACTGCAACCGGTATGCTCTGTGAGGAGTACTTTTAACCCAGTTGGTTTTTCGACCAACGTAAACCCTAAGAGAACTATTCTAATTCAACCTTAACATTGTGTAGGACCTTGTGATAGCAAGTTTGGATACTGTGACGAGAAGCAAGCTATCAAAAAAGCGTCAGGTAAGGGAATCAGACCTAAACCCTAATAATTTAATAAACCGTAAATCGTTGTTAATAACCATGATTCTATGGACTGATGTTTGTGCATACTCGCATGTCATCCTTTACGGGTCGGACCTCCCAAAACAAAGAGTCAGACCCTCAGTTTTGAAGGGAGGGTCAGACAGCTTAAGACCCTAGGGTCGACGGGATCATCGACCCTCCCATCGACCCTCGGTTTCTGTCGAATATAGAAATTAGGAAATTTCTATATTTTTCGATTGGATTCTTTCTAAATCCCAATGGGACTTATTTTAGGATGTTCCTAGTCTATTTAAAGGATGTCCCTAAGCCACTTTCACTCCTTTCACAACCCTAATTGAATTGAGAGAAAGAGAGGAGAAGGAAGAGAGGAAGAAGAGAGGCAAGGAAGAGAACCTAGCAAAAAGGAGAAGAGTTGCAGAGAAACATTAATCTTCTCAGGTATGGATACTAATTCCATGAATTTCTACAGACCTTAGGATAGTTATTGGAGAGAGAGTGATCTCGGAGAAACCCAAACCATCAATCCATGGTTAGGTTTTCATGGAAAACCATAGGAGGATGCATGAAAACTATTTAGATGGATTATACATGGTTTCAGACCATGGAATGGATGTAGAATGGAATGTAGGAGCAAGCCATAGGACCCCAAACACGAAGAATGGATTAAAAAGTGGAAATTGGACCAAAGTGCACCAAGGGTCGCACCCAGGGTCGATGACCATCCGACCCTAGGTGTTTCTGACCATCGACCCTCAGCATTCGGGAAGTCCAAAAAGAAGGGAGGGTCGATAGACCCATCGACCCTAGCATGGACCCTAGCATCGACCCTCAGTTAACATAATGGTTTTTAAATTCAGAATTAATTCTAATTAAATTCTATCGACTTTGTTAGGTTTGCTAGCAATATAATAACATTATAAAGGTGATTCTAAAGCTTGGAAAAGTATCTTATAGCAAGCTAAGGTGAGGAACCTTAACTCCAAACTAAATTGGTTAATAATAAACTGTTTTCATTTTCTTGAGTCCAATGCCATGCTTGATTCTATGCGAATATGTTTGTAATGTGCATACAACATGCCATCCAATATTTCTATTACTTGTTCATGCATATTTACTTTATTGTTTATAACATGACGATGATGATGATGATGATAGGAATAGGCATGTGCTTGTATGTGTGTGGTTGATGTGCTTGATGCGAGCGCGTATCAGGGGAGGTGTGATGAGAACGTCAATAAACGTTAACCTTTGGCGGGTCTCAGCACTTTAGCTCTATCTCTAACTCAAGTCTTGTGCATTGGCATCGTCGTATCGCCATTACTTTAGCGTAACTATTATGTCGTAGAGTATCGGGGAGGTGGTCTCGGTCCTTGTAGTCTCGACTCTACCGGGGGGCCTTAGCTCTATCTCTATGGGCATCTCGAGGGATCTTTGGGGTGAGGCCTTGGATACACCGTTTGGCATTAGGATTGGTTAGTTGCGAGCCCGGGGTTTGCAGCCCTCGCCAATAGGGGCTTACGTGTTGGTATGGCACAATATAGCAATAAACGTAACCTTTGTTATATAATGTTCATGATTGGGTGCATGTGAGTTGACGATAAACGTGATCTTCGGGTAACGTCACACACTCGTGTATAGAGGCGGAGTCAATAAACGCGACCTTTGGCTACCTCAACCTTTCTATAGCATACTGCAAACTTTAAACCGGACCAAAGATATAAATTGATGTGCATGCATATGTATTGTTGCATTGTTTTGGCTACTCACTGAGCCGTAATGTGTTCTCACCCCTCGACGTCGAATATTTTTAGTTGATGATGCAGGTTATACCGTTGAAGACTATATGAATGCGTCTGCGTACGGGAACGTGGCAGCCATGGAAGTTGAAGCTGAAGCGGATACACACGACTCCTATTGCGAGTGCAACTCGTGTGTATTTGATTAGATATTTTATAGGTTTCTTTGTTGGATTTATTAAGACATGCATTTGGTATTTAAATATTTATGTCTCAGTTGAAAATAGAATAATTTGCTATTAAATTAATGATATCATTTTAGTTCTCAATTCATGTTATTATAAGACTTCCGCTATTGTGTATTTACTCTGATTATGATTATGGATGTGTGTAAGTTTAGATAACGCGGGGATAGCCTATTTGAGATCCTGGTTGAACCATTGGTTTATTAGCGGTTCATCACACCATTCTGGTTAGACCAAAATTGGGGTGTGACAACTTGGTATCAGAGCATCTCAGGCCTTGTCCGCTGAACTAGCATACATTCAACACAATTGTGAACTGAGATAGGATAAAAATAAAAACAGTAATATTAACACATTGTAAGCACCAGTGATGTTTGAGACAAAATCTAGAAGAGAATAATGCATCTATTAAAAAGGGAAACAAGTTTACATAACAATGAGAGCGAAACAAAACATATATATATATATAATGAAAACGGAGTACAGTCCACAACCCGGACAGTTACTTTGTAGTACAAGAAAAATATGGTACAATCAAGAAGCTGGAGGTGAAGGAGGAGGCGGTGCCTCACGATCTCGGTCATAGTCCTCCGCATAGACTCTAGTCAACCAGGCCACCTGGGTCTGGGTCGTCTGGAGACTAGCTGCTAGGTTGGCTACCCTCCTATCAGTAGCCCGCTGGACCGATAACAGCTCATCCACCCTCATACGTTGAGCATCTAGCGACTCCTCCATCCTCAGATCAGATCTGCGCTGAGCATCCCAGATCTCCTGCAGCATCTCCATCATGGCTGAAGGTGGAAGTGAAGGATCAACCGAATGGGAAGGACCAGGCTCAGGTGCAAGAGCCGCCGCAGAAGAAGTACCAACCCCAGCCGCATGTGTAGGTGATGGCGGTAGTATCGAGTCGACGTCCATATACATGCGATCGTCATCGTCGACCAGATCCCCACGAGCTCTAGCAGTAGCAGCAGCAGCCTCAGCATCAGCCATCTCGACACGAGTGTGAGGGCGCACCATCGCGTTCCTCTCCTCATCGCTAACCTCAGCATCTCGCAGCCCCATCTTGCAGATAGCCTCCCAATCTAGAGGCGACGAGAAGGTCTTCTCCCGGATCTTCTCATCCACCGGATCCACCCCCCGGACGGGTCAAGAGCACTGTAATCATGCGTCCATAGGGTAGATTTCCCCTATGACCGGACAATGTAGCACTAATCATCGTCCGCATGATGATGTAGGGTAGGCGCGGACCGGTTGTCGAGTCCATATATCGTAGATCAAGAATCGTATCAGGCGAGAGACCCTCTCATAGTGCCCACTCTGCGGGATCAGATTATGCTGGATAATCTTGCAGAAGACCCGTGGAGCTGGACGCAAGTAACAAGCTCTCATCTGCCAACGATCAGGATGGAGCAACTGATTATCGATCTCTGCCCTCATCTCCATCTCAACAAACTGTGGCTCTCCTGGCGCACAGTACACCATGGGGCCATCATAGGGAATGCCCAACAAATCGGCCAGCTGGCGATAATCAAAGGATATGTGCACCCCCTTGACGTAACTGGTGATGCGCAACTCCTGACCGTGCTCAACATCATTGTAATTCCCTACCACCTGGAGATTACAATAAAACTGGCGTACCAAGTCTGGACATGTGCACGCGTCGTATGTGATGATAGGGAGCCACCCCATATCACCAAATGCCCCCTCTACATTGAACAAGGCTAGCTCAGCCAAGTTCACCATGCGACCCCCTTCAACCTTCTTACGGGCATAGTCAGCATACTGTGCCTCGGCTTCATTCGAACGGAAGCGAAGTGGATCACGCAATCTGGGCACCTTGGTACGAGCCATAGTATCTGCAAAATAAGAAAGAGAAAGGAAACCAGGAGTTAATAGGATAAAAATCTAAAAATTTGAGGTAATAACAACGTAAGTTGACCATAAAGCCCATTCCTCACCATACAAATGGGCATAAGGACTTACGAAGGTTTAAACATATCCTACAACCCACATGCAGTAGGAAATTTTAACTGACGATGTCCAATTTGAAGAAATTCAAGAAAATTCGAAAATGTCGACAAATTAGGGCAAAAAGAGAAAATTTCAAGTTCTCGATAACCAATCGATGAAACTCAAAAATTTTTGAGGGCTTTCGTTCCTCGAGACACCAATAACAAAAGCCCCCAATAAAAATCGAATTTTTACGGTTGGAAAAAGTTTAATTTGAAAAATATGAGTTAAACGGGCAAAAACCTAGAAAAGAAAACCTAAAAATAGGTAAAAACGGGAAGACATACCTGTAGGGATGACGTGGACGTCGAAACCTGGAGTTAAACCGACCAAAAACAGTGGGGTAGCATTGTAGCAACTTAGAGAGTAGAGACGAGTCGAAACGGAGGAGGAATAATGAGAAATGACCCAGAATCGGATCTTAAAAATCTGATTTTTGGTCCGAGGGTCGGACAATTCCACTGGCACCATCGACCCTCGAATCGACCCTCCCATCGACCCTTAGCTCTCGGGAATCTGACAGAAAATCGAGGGTCGGACTGAGGGTCGGATACCCATCGACCTTCGCATCGACCCTCAGCTCTTGGGAAGAACAGGTCATTCCCAGGGTCGGGATACCAAGGGTCGGACATACCATCAACCCTCACCATCGACCCTACATAGAAAAGATAGTATTTTTCACAGAATGTATCGAGGATTTTGAATTTTATATCGGTTAGTGTGCCTACATGAAGTATAAATGATTTCTCACTGATTTTGATGATTTTCAGGCACCACCCATCTCAGAAGGAAAATATGTCTGGAAGAAGAGTAACCAGACAGAGCCGAAATGCAGTCTCACCACTACCACCAGTGGAGGAGACTAGTCAAGAGAATAACCATGCACCGGGAAATCCAGAACCGGTAAACCCTACAAATTTGCCACCTCCACCACTGGAGCTAGCAACCGTGGTTATGAACCTAGCTCAGCAGCTACAACATATGCAACACGCACAGGCCCAGATGCAAGTTGCCATGGGCATTATGTTTCAAACTACGCAGGCTGCACCCATGCACACAGGACAAGCCAGTGCGGCACCGGTGGGTAACCACCCAGCTCAATAGAAACCTCAACAAACTGTTGCACAGATTCCAGTGCAGGTTTTGGAAGCAGCACAGGCTAATTATCAGTATCCACCCCATATGTTTGGGGCATATCAAAATCAGATGGATCACTCTCGACTGGTCGAGAGTTTTTTGAAGATGAAGCCCGGGGAATTTAATGGTAAACCGTCCGATCCATTATGGCCAGCACAATCGGATAGACGAGATGGAAAGAAATTTTCTGATGATGACTATTACGTAAGAGGAGAAAGTATTGTGTGGCACTGAGAGGAAGCATAAGAGAACACGTTCTGGGCTTAGAAAAGAAGATTTATAATGAAGCTGTCCAGATCGCTCGAGTGATTGAATCGAGCCAGAAAGAGAGTTATTTTACTCAGAACAAAGGCATCAAAAGGCCAGCCGGGAATTCTTACAACGGAGGCAATAACAAGACGTATAAGCCTTTCCGTCCACAGGATTTTAATGCTGTAACCAAGACTAATTCAGCAGCTCAAACTCAGCAAAAACCAAATTCTGAAGGCCCGAAGTGTTTTAACTGCAACCAAGGGAGTGCCCAAAGCCCAAGAAGCAGTTACATCAGGGATGAGTATATGCTGTTACGTCTGAGGATGCGGCCGCATCACCCGATGTGGTCATAGGTATGACTGAAACTTTTAAAGTTATAAATACATTGAATGAGCATGTAGACTAAGTAAAGATGAATCACAGGTATTGTACCTATAAATGGCGTACCCGCCAGAGTACTCTTCGACTCCGGAGCTACTCATTCATTTATATCTGTGTCATTTGGAAAGAAGACAAAATTACCCATCAAAACATTAGACTACAAATTACTTGTACGGTCACCGATGGGGTTAGAAGTGGAATTAGAAAAAGGTTATGGACCATGTCCAGTTCTCATTGGGGAACAGATTTTAGATGCAACATTGATATAACTTGAGATGACAGACTTTGATGTCATCTTGGGAATGGACTGGTTAGCTCGGCATTCTGTAAATTTGTTATGCACCGAAAAGAAGCTAACATTCAAAGACAAGGAAGGGGCAGAATTCAGTTTCTCGGGAACCAAACTTCCCCGGAGACGCAAGCTCATACTTTCAGCATTAAAGGCTAAGAAGTGCCTTGACAAGGGGGCAGTCGGGTACCTAGTATCAGTGGTCGACCTAACCAAGGAAGCACCACGAATGGAAGACATTGATGTCGTGCGGGAGTATCCTGACGTATTTTCGGAGGAACTACCCGGATTACCACCCGACCGGGCCACGGAGTTTGTAATAGATCTGATACCTAGAGCCGCACCCATATCAAAAGCACCTTATAGAATGGCTCCTACGGAACTGAAGGAACTGAAGGTGCAATTACAAGAGCTACTGGACAAGGGTTATATTCGACCCAGTATATCTCCATGGGGGGCACCGGTGTTGTTCGTAAAGAAGAAGGATGGTAGCGTTCGATTATGCATCGACTATCGGGAGTTGAACAAACTGACAATCAAGAATCGATATCCACTACCTCGGATCGATGACTTGTTCGATCAGTTACAAGGAGAAAGAGTATTTTCTAAGATCGATCTTCGATCAGGCTATCATCAGCTGAAGATTAAAGAAGGGGATATTCCGAAGACAGCTTTCAGGACCAGATACGGACATTATGAATTTTTGGTGATGTCTTTCGGATTAACTAATGCACCGGCAACGTTCATGGAACTTATGAACCGAGTTTTCCACGATATGTTGGATACGTCGGTTATAGTATTTATTGATGATATATTGGTATACTCCAAGGACAAGGAAACCCATATCAAGAACCTAAACGCAGCCCTACAACGGTTAAGGAAAGAGAAGCTATATGCCAAATTCTCAAAGTGCGAGTTTTGGCTAAGTGAAGTCGCATTCCTAGGCCATGTAGTATCCGCTGAAGGAATCAAAGTGGACCCCAGCAAAATCGAGGCTATTGTAAAGTGGGAAGCACCAAAGAGCGTTTCAAAACTTAGAAGTTTTCTGGGTCTAGCTAGTTATTATCGGAGATTCGTAGAAGACTATTTTTGGATTGCCGTACCTCTCACCAGTTTGACCAAGAAAGGTGAAAAGTTTGTGTGGACGGATAAATGTGAGAAGAGCTTCCAGACATTGAAGGCCAGATTGATATCCACCCCGATTTTGACCATTCTCGTTCCAGGACAGACATTTACTTTATACACTGATGCATCGGGATTGGGACTAGGATGTGTGCTTATGCAAGGAGAACAAGTAATTGCTTATGCGTCAAGACAGTTGAAGGTACATGAGAAAAATTATCCCACTCATGATTTGGAGCTAGCGGCAGTAATACATGCTGTCAAGATATGGAGACATTACTTATATGGAGAGAAATTCCAGATTAAGTCGAACCATAAAAGTCTTACTTATTTATTTAATCAGAAGGAGTTGAATATGAGACAAAGAAGATGGCTGGAACTATTGAAAGACTATGATTGTGATATCCAGTATCATCCGGGAAAAGCGAACGTAGTAGCGGATGCATTGAGCAGAAAAACAATGATAAAATCTCAAGGAGAAGTTAGCACGACTGCACGGCATAGTATTCAATCACGGCAACGCGCAGTATGTGATAGATACGACGGATGAATCAGCCAACCAAGGGTTTATTCACCGGTTTTTGAATATGTTCGCGGCATTGAAGATTATACCGGATATAGTGGACAAAGTGAAGACAGCTATCAAATCAGATCCTTATCTGAGGACAGTACAAGAAGATATTGAGAAAGGTAGGACCAACCCTGAGTTCACCTTGGACGACGAGAAAGTACTGAAATACAAAGGAAGAATATGTGTACCTGAAACAGAAAGTATGGACATTAGACACCGACTGATAAAAGAAGCCCATACCACCATCTATTCGATACATCCTAGAAGTACAAAAATGTATCATGATCTGAAGAAATTATATTGGTGGAGGGGAATGAAAGCAGATGTAGCTAAGTTCGTGTCTCAATGCCTAAATTGTCATCATGTAAAGGCAGAACGACAAAGACCCGCAGGACTGTTGCAGCCATTACCAGAACCAGCATGGAAATGGGACTGCATCACTATGGACTTCGTCACAGGACTACCATTGACTCCTCAAGTAGTTGACACAGTTTGGGTGATTGTAGATCGTCTGACTAAAACAGCTCGCTTCATACCTATACGACCTCAGTATACACTGGAAAGATTAGCGAAGCTGTATGTGGATAATATTGTTCGGTTACACGGTGTACCAGAGAGTATTGTGTCCAATAGAGATCCACGATTTACTTCCAGATTTTAGGAAGGACTACAAAAGGCTATGGGTACAACATTGAAGTTCAGTACTGCATTCCACCCACAGACAGATGGACAGTCAGAGCGTACAATTCAGATTCTAGAAGATATGCTACGAGCATGTGTAATTGATTTCAAGGGATCATGGGATGAAAAGTTACCATTGATTGAGTTCGCTTACAATAACAGCTATCAGGCTACCATACAGATGTCACCTTATGAAGCACTGTATGACAGGAAGTATCGAACTCCCTTGTTTTGGAATGAAGTGGGAGAACGTAGTATTGTTGGACCGGAATTTGTTGAAGAGACTTGTCGAGTGGTCGACATTATCAAGGAAATGAGAACAGCTCAGAACCGTCAGAAGCAATATGCAGACACTCAACGAAGAGATCTAGAGTTCGCCGTAGGTGATAAAGTATTTCTGAAGGTATCGCCTATGCGAGGATTGAAGAGGTTCGGACAGAAAGGAAAATTAAGTCCAAGATATGTCGGGCGATATAAAATTCTAGCTAAGCATGGAAAAGTGGCTTATCAGTTAGCACTACCACCATCTATGTCAAGTGTGCATGACGTATTTCACATTTCCCTATTGAAGAAGTATGTCAAAGACCCAACGCATGTCTTGACAGTGGATTTGCCAGAATTAACTGATGATTTGACGTTTGAAGTAACACCAACAGAAATCACTAGTCGAAAGGTTCAACGTCTACACAACAGAGATATCTACTATTTTAAGGTCATATGGAAAAGTAGAGACATGGAAGAAATTACATGGGAAGAAGAAAATGCTATGAGAAAGCAATACCCTTACTTATTTGATTCAGAAGGTATGTACAATTTCGAGGATGAAATTTTTATAAGTTAGGGGGAGTTGTGAGACCCGTGTCAATCTAACCCGGTCTTACCACCTTGAACCAGGTTCATCCATCATGGTCGAGTCAAATGGACCAAGGGCGTGAAGGAGATCGAGATCCCAGGTATCAAATCGACCCAAAAACACTTAAATTAGGGGAAGGGTCGCATACCCAGCTAAGTAGGGTCGAAACTCCCAAAACAAAGAGTCAGACCCTCAGTTTTGAAGGGAGGGTCGGACAGCTTAAGACCCTAGGGTCGACGGGATCATCGACCCTCCCATCGACCCTCGATTTCTGCCGAATATAGAAATTAGGAAATTTCTATATTTTTCGATTGGATTCTTTCCAAATCCCAATGGGACTTATTTTAGGATGTTCCTAGTCTATTTAAAGGACGTCCCTAAGCCACTTTCACTCCTTTCACAACCCTAATTGAATTGAGAGAAAGAGAGGAGAAGGAAGAGAAGAAGAAGAGAGGCAAGGAAGAGAACCTAGCAAAAAGGAGAAGAGTTGCAGAGAAAGATTAATCTTCTTAGGTATGGATACTAATTCCATGAATTTCTACAGACCTTAGGATAGTTATTGGAGAGAGAGTGATCTCGGAGAAACCCAAACCATCCATCCATGGCTAGGTTTTCATGGAAAACCATAGGAGGATGCATGAAAACTATTTAGATGGATTATACATGGTTTCAGACCATGGAATGGATGTAGAATGGAATGTAGGAGCAAGCCATAGGACCCCAAACACGAAGAATGGATTAAAAAATGGAAATTGGATCAAAGTGCACCCAGGGTCGCACCCAGGGTCAATGACCATCCGACCCTAGGTGTTTCTGACCATCGACCCTCAGCATTCGGGAAGTCCAGAAAGAAGGGAGGGTCGATAGACCCATCGATCCTAGCATCGACCCTAGCATCGACCCTCAGTTAACAGAATGATTTTTAAATTCAGAATTAATTCTAATTAAATTCTATCGACTTTGTTAGGTTTGCTAACAATATAATAATATTATAAAGGTGATTCTAAAGCTTGAAAAAGTATCTTATAGCAAGCTAAGGTGAGGAACCTTAACTCCAAACTAACTTGGTTAATAATAAACTGTTTTCGTTTTCTTGAGTCCAATGCCATGCTTGATTCTATGCGAATATGTTTGTAATGTGCATACAGCATGCCATCCAATATTTCTATTACTTGTTCATGCATATTTACTTTATTGTTTATAACATGACGATGATGATGATGATAGGAATAGGCATGTGCTTGTATGTGTGTGGTTGATGTGCTTGATGCGAGCGAGTATCAGGGGAGGTGTGATGAGAACGTCAATAAACGTTAACCTTTGGCGGGTCTCAGCACTTTAGCTCTATCTCTAACTCAAGTCTTGTGCATTGGCATCGTCGTATCGCCATTACTTTAGCAGAACTATTATGTCATAGAGTATCAGGGGAGGTGGTCTCGGTCCTTGTAGTCTCTGACTCTACCGGGGGGCCTTAACTCTATCTCTATGGGCATTCTGAGGGATGCTAGGGTGAGGCCTTGGATACACTGTTTGGCATTAGGATTGGTTAGTTGCGAGCCCAGTTTGCAGCCCTCGCCAACAGGGGCTTACGTGTTGGTATGACACTATATAGCAATAAACGTAACCTTTGTTATATAATGTTCATGATTGGGTGCATGTGAGTTGACGATAAATGTGATCTTCGGGTAACGTCACACACTCGTGTATAGATGCGGAGTCAATAAACGCGACCTTTGGCTACCTCAACCTTTCTATAGCATACTGCAAACTTTAAACCGGACCAAAGATATAAATTGATGTGCATGCATATGTATTGTTGCATTGTTTTGGCTACTCACTGAGCCGTGATGTGTGCTCACCCCTCGACGTCGAATATTTTTAGTTGATGATGCAGGATACACACGACTCCTCTTGCGAGTGCAACTCGTGTGTATTTGATTAGATATTTTATAGGTTTCTTTGTTGGATTTATTAAGACATGCATTTGGTATTTAAATATTTATGTCTCAGTTGAAAACAGAATAATTTACTATTAAATTAATGATATCATTTTAGTTCTCAGTTCATGTTATTATAAGACTTCCGCTATTGTGTATTTACTCTGATTATGATTATGGATGTGTGTAAGTTTAGATAACGCGGGGATAGCCTATTTGAGATCCTGGTTGAACCGTTGGTTTATTAGCGGTTCATCACACCATTCTGGTTAGACCAAAATTGGGGTGTGACAAGGCATGTGATTGTTTTCGTTGGTGTGTGGAATGGGAAGGGCCGAGGGTCTGGGAACATTCCTCACATTAGCACCTTTTCGTATCGTTCTGTCTTAGCATGCTTGGTGTGGATAGGGTATCAGGGGGAGGAAGTGGCACTGTGGTCTTCGGCCTGGCCACTAGACTCTAGCTCTATCTCTATGCCGTAGGGAGCTGTGCTGGGATAGGACCTATTGTGATGACATATAGGATTGGTTAGTTGCAAGCCCAGTTTGCAAGCCCTCGCTAATAGGGGCTTACGTGTTGGTATGGGTAGGGTATCAGGGAAAGTGTTGGCGGTGTTTGTTCCGGACGCTTTAGCTTTATCTCTATTCCATGGTAGGGTGCATGTGGGACGATAGTGGTGTTTGATCCATTGGGCGGCTTCACACACTCGTGTATTGAGGTGTGGTGGCCGCCAATCCTTTCTATAGCACATTGCAAACTTTAAACCAGACCATGATGTGAATGTTACTCATGAATATGTTTGTTGCATTGTCTGATTGTCTTTCTGAACTAAGTTGTGAGCTCACCCTTGTATATATACATGTTTTTAAATGTTGATGCAGGTTATACGGTGGAGGATTACATGGACGCTCCAGTGTATGGAGGCATGGCTGCTTTGGGCGTGCAAGCAGGAGAGGACGAGCATGACGCTTCATACGAGTGCCCTTTCTGCGTGTCCCTTTAGGATTTGATTTAATTCATTTTATTTATTTTCAGTTGGAGATACAGTTGGTATATGAATATTTATTTATGTTTTGGTGTGAAGAATAACTGGATATTTATTTAAATTTATTAATAGATTACTCAGTTCATTTTATTTAAAGACTTCCGCTGTATTTTATTATATTCTTATTATGGTTATGTGCAATGGTTTGTATGAGTGGACACAATTTTATTGAGATCCTGGTGTGAACCGTTGGTTCAGTGACGGTTCACTCACACTTCTGGTTCAGTCAAAATTGGGGTGTGACGACTTGGTATCAGAGCTCTTAGGCTCTGTCCAACAGACCATACATGCACTTGACTGAGTCAATGAACTGAGTTAGGAAAAATTTAAAAGCCTTAATAAAAACACACCTTAAGCACTTGTTTGATGCCTGAGACTAAATACTAAAGAGCATAATGTACTATACTAAAGGTGGAATTAATAAATAGACATGTTCTAGAGAGGAAACCATAGTAACAAGCAGAATGATCATAATTTTCTATAACAAGTAAAAAGAAAAATTATATAATCATAAATCATCCAAAGAGTGAAGAGTAATGGTGTCACAGGGTACAGTCCACAAGCTGGACAGTTACCCTGTTATATAAAGACCATGCTGAGAGAGAGATATAATAAGAGGTGTATCATGGGGACGGGGGCATAGGAGGACTAGGGGCGGTGATGTCATAGTCATGCTCATAAGCCACCCTAAGCCAGTGTACCTGCTCCTGCGTGACTCTAAGGCTGGGAGCAAGACGCCCCAGGTCACGGCTCATCTCACACTGAGCATCCTGGATCTCCGTAAACATACCCATCATGGTATCGGGAGGAGGCTGGGATGGTCCCGCTACAGGTGTGGGCTGTGGTGCCTGTGCTGAAATGTCCTCCATCTGATCATCATCATCATCACCATCATCCCCTGCCTCTTCTGCATAAGCCGCATTGGCTGCTGCTACTGCTGCTGCTACTGCTGCTACTCTCCTGAGCGGACGAGGATGAGCCTCTAGCTCCTCATCACTGATCGACAGGTTATCCTTCCTCATCCAGAGAATGGCATCCCAGTCAATGTCAGAGGTCATAGTGTCCTCAACTACAGTCTCACCCCTCATGTCCACCCATAAGAGCTGCAGAAGAGTAGTGATGAGTCGGCCATATGGAAGGTTACTGGCCTGATCGGGCAGAGTAGCCTGACGCATGGTCCTGATAATGATGTAGGGGAGATAGACCCGCTCCCCAGTGCAGACGCAATAGGTCAAGTACTATGTGAGCTGAGACAACTCACTGTAGTGGCCGCTCTGAGGAACGATATTGTGCTGGATGATGCGACAGTATACCCGAGGCACAGGTCTTAAGCTAGCAGCCTTCATAGGCGCTCCAGGGTTAAGTATCTGCTCTGAAATCTCCTGGCACAGATCATCAGTGAGAAAGCCCTTCATTTAGGGGCGCAGTAGACCAAGTCACCATCATTTGGAATTCCCAGAAGATCGGCAAGCTGGTGAGTGTCGAAAGATATAGCGACACCCTTGACGAAAGTGGTAAGGCGTAGTTCCCTGCCTCAGCTGAAGTCATTGACATTTCCCTCTATCTCCAGGTTAGCGTAGAAATGTTTGACTAGGTTGGGGCGAGTGGTCACAGAGTATGTAATGACGGGTAACCACCCAAGTCTACCAAAAGCTGCTTCAACGTCAAACCGCTACAGCTGCTCCAGGTTCACCCGTCGCCCTGACTCAATATTTTTCTCCTCAAACCAGGGAAAGCGGGCTTGCGCCGCCTCAGAACGAAACCACTGCTCATCGAGCTGTAGAACCGGAGGATGCGGACGGTTCATGCCAAGACCAAATGAATGTTTACCAGCACCTTTGCGTTGAGACATGTTGAACTACAAAACAAAGACAAAATAATGAGAATCGGTTAGAATTTCCAAAATTTCGACAGCATAACGACAGTAATGAAAGCAAAAGCCTCGAACTCATCCAAAATTTGGGGAGGAGGACTTACATAACCCTCTAACACCTCAAGGAAACAAAGCATCCATCAAACAATTAAGGAATTTAGAAATTAAAAGAAAAATTCGATTTTTACTAAAAACCTAGGTCAAAATCCTAAAAATTTGATTTTTTTTGAAAACTATTCAGTGGAACCTCAAAATTGATTGAGGGCTTTTGCTCATAGAGGTCCCTAAATCCTTTTTAAGCCGAAGGAAAAGAGTTCCTACTATTGGAATCTTCTAAACTAAGAAAAACCTAGTTTTTGGGCATGAAACCATGTAGAAATGATGTAAAAATGAAGAATGGAAGGAAGGAACTTACATGGAGGTGATGTTCAAGGTCTTGATCGAAAGAAAATAGCTTCTAAGACCACCGGTCGGACTGTAGCAACTCACAAAGCCAAAGAGGAATCACCACCGGAGAGGAAGAAAAAAGGAAAAGTGAAAAAAATCTCACTTTTCCCGATTTTAAAGAGTGATCTGGGCATACCGGTCGATGGTTTTGCCCATACCGGTCGACCGGTACTCCCCAAGGTATATCGACCGGTACCTCTCGGGCAGAGAAAAATTCTTACCGGTCGCTCCATTTTCTACAGGGTTGCGACCGGTACATCGACCGGTACCCCTCGAGAACTCTAAGAGTTTGTCCGCCTGGACATACCGGTCGCACTACCTTATATAGTGCCGCGACCGGTATGTTTCCACCGGACAACTATATGAAGCCCAGAAAATTTTTGGAAAAATTTTAAAAAATTTTCAATTTAAGTTTCCATTACAATTTTCTGCCTTGCACTTGTTAAAGACTAACACTACTATGACTATTCGATTGTACCTCATGTGTTATGTCTTCTTCTCAGATCCAAGCAGGAAAAAAAAAACTAATCTGAGATGGTAGGTGGAAACGGTCGTAGAGGCTCACGAAGGTGTGACCACTCTAGGGTAGGCCAAGATGAGGACAACTTGGAAACAGGAACCATTGATGAGCAAAATGTAAACACAGAGGGTGGAGAAAGGCAGAGTCCCAGTGCACCAACAAATTTGCCAGGACCTCTTCACACTAACTCTGAGACAATTGTGACGAATCTAGTTTATCAGATGGAAAGCAGAAGGTATTCCAGAACGAGATGCTGAAGATGTTCAGGCTGTAAGACCCGCACTCCATGAACTCGATCTAAACCTTGATTTCATGTCGTAATAGGTCTTCCAATCATCACCGGGCCAGACGGGACGAGCGGATGACAACCAGGTATGAAATCGGACCAATCAGACCAAAATAAGTATGAAATCAGTCATACCGGTCGATGGTATCGGTCTTAGCATGGTACCGGTCGACCGGTATAGTCAGCAGACTACCAAGATCCGGAACAGGATCTCTGCGGGTCCTACTTTCCAAATTTTGAACCCTAGGACTTTCCTAATCCTAGAAGGTTTCCTAAACCTAAATCCTAGCCTATTTAAACCCCTTTAAACCTCCTAGAATCCCTTCCATTGACTCTCACAAACCCTAGAGAGGAGAAGGAGATTGAAGAAAGAAAAGGAGCTAGGAAGAAGAGCCACCATTACCGTTCGACGAAGAACACCTTACGCAAATCGACGGTAAGTGCCTGAACCTTCCTCTACTCTATGAACTCTAGAATGGTTAATGTAGTTGAATCAATACCATGCAAAGCAGGTATTGATCTAAACCCTACTTTTCCGTCAAACCCTAATTTAATCGATAAACCCTAGATTCGAGTTCTAGGATGAATACCATCAAAACTAGGACTTGAATGGAGTTGGAAACAACTCTAACTCAATGCTCAGACCTAGATTGTGTATGAGAAACCCTAGAATCAATAGGGGATGATCGACGACAGTCGAAAAACCAAGTGTATAGTCTTCCAGAGACATACAGGTCGACTATACCGGTGGCACCCTGTGCGACCGGTATGTTGTGATCGGTATCTCCCGGGAGTTGGTCTGTGGGGGACCGGCTGACCATAACGGTCGTAGGTTTTTCCCACAGAGCTGCGATCGGTATATGTGACCGGTCAGCCCTGTGAGATGTGTTTTTGTCATCGTTGGTTTTCCGACCAACGTAAACCTATTCTAATTAAACCCTAATATTGTGTAAGACCTTGTGATAGCACGTTTAGACCTTGCGACGTGGAGCAAGCTATCAAACGAGCGTCAGGTAAGGGAATCGGACCTAAACCCTAATAATCTAATGGACAGTAAACTATTGTTAATAACTATGACTCTGTGGATTGATGTTTGTGCATATTCGCATGTCATCCTTTACTTTCAGTTATTATTATTGTTCATGCATACTCGCTATGCTAGGATGTGATTGTTAGGCATGTGATTGTTTTCGTTGGTGTGTGGAATGGAAATGGTCTGGGGTTTGGGATCATTCCTCACACTAGCACCTTTTCGTAGTATTCTATCTTAGCATGCTTGGTGTTGGTAGGGCATCAGGGGGAGGACGTGGTACTGTGGTCTCCGGCCTGGCCACCAGACTCTAGCTCTATCTCCATGCCGTAGGGAGTTATGTTGGGATAGAGTCTACTTTGCGTATTGTTCTGTCTTAGTATGCTTGGTGCGGGTAAGGCATCAGGGGGAGGACGTGGCACTGTGGCCTCCGGCCTGGCCACCAGACTCTAGCTCTATCTCTATGCCGTAGGGAGCTGTGCTGGGATAGGACCTACTATGATGACATATAGGATTGGTTAGTTGCGAGCCCAGTTTACAAGCCTTTGCCAACAGGGGCTTACGTGTTGGTATGGGTGGAGCATCAGAGGAGGTGTGTGGATGCCTTAGCTCTATCTCTATTCCATGATGGGTGCATATGGGTCGGTAGCGGTGTGATCTACTGGGCGATGCCACACACTCGTGTATAGAGGTGCGGTGACCGCCAATCCTTTCTATAGCACATTGCAAACTTAAATCAGACCACAACATAAAATGATTGTTACTCATGCACATGAATGTTACACTGTCTGATTGTCTTACTGAGCTAAGTTGTGAGCTTACCCTTATGTACACACCATTTTTAGATGTTGATGCAGGTTACACGGTGGACGACTACATGAGCGCGCCGGCGTATGGAGGCGTGGCTGCTCTGGATGTGCAGGCAGGAGAGGACGAGCATGATGCTTCATGCAAGTGCCCTTTCTACGTGTAGCTTTAGGATTTGATTTGATTTTATTTATTTTAATTATTTTCAGTTGAAATAAAGTTGATGTAAAGATATTATTTAAGTTTTGGTTATTTTAATAATTTAATATTTTATTTAAATTTATTAATAGATTGCTCAGTTCATTTTATTAAAGACTTTCGCTGTATTTATTATTATTCTGATTGTGGTTATGTGCAATGGTTTGTATGAGTGGACACGGTCTTATTGAGATCCTGGTGTGAGCCGTTGGTTCAGTGACGGTTCACTCACACTTTTGGTTCAGCCAAAATTGGGGTGTGACAACTTGGTATCAGAGCCCTCAGGCTCTGTCCAATAGACCATATTACACTTAACTTAGTCGATGAACTGAGATAGGAAAATTTAAAAGCCTTAATAAGAACACACCTTAAGCACTAGTTTGATGTCTGAGACTATATAAGAAAGAGCATAATATACTATACTAAATATGGAATTAATAAATGCACATGCTCTAGATAAGCAAAACCATAAATTGCTATTAAAACATCAAGGAGTGTTAATTTAAAAGTGCTACAGGGTACGGTCCACAAGCCGGACAGTCACCCTGTTATATAAACTGTACTGTGAAGAGAGAGAAAAATAAGAACTCTATCATGGGGTAGGGGGCCTAGGAGGAATAGAGTCGGCAATATCATAATCCCGCTCATAGGCGACCCTAAGCCAGTGCACCTGATCTTGAGTGACTCGGAGGCTGCGAGCCAAGTGCCCCAAGTCACAGCTCATCTCACGCTGAGTGTCCCTGATCTCCATGAACATACCCATCACGGTGTGGGGAGGAGGCTGAGATGGTCCCGCTACATATGTGGGCTGTGGTGCTGGCGCTGGAACATCCTCCATATGATCATCGCCACCCTCGTCATCACCTGTTGCCTCTGCTACATGAGCAGCATTGGCTGCTGCTGTTGCTGCTACCCTGGCTGCTACCCTCCTGAGTGGGCGAGGATGAGCCTCTAAGTCCTCATCGCTGATCGGCAGGTTATCCATCTGCATCCGTAGGATGGCATCCCAGTCGATGTCCGAGGTCATAGTATCCTCCACAGCAATCTCACCCCTCATGCCCACTCGTAGTCGCTGCAGAAGAGTGGTGATGAGCCGGCCATATGGAAGGTTACTGGCCTGACCAGGTAGAGTAGCCTGATGCATGGTCCTGATGATGATGTAGGGAAGGTAAACCCGCTCCCCAGTGCAGACGCAGTAAGTCAGGTACTGAGTGAGCTGAGACAACTCACTGTAATGGCCACTCTGGGGTACCATGTTGTGTTGGATGATGCGACTATAAACTCGAGGCACGGGCCTCAAACTAGCAGCCTTCATGGGCGCCCCAGGGTTAAGTAGTTGATCTGAGATCTCCTGGCGCAGATCATCAGTGAGAAAGCCCTTCATCTTAGAGGCACAGTAGACCAAGTCCCCATCGTTGAGAATCCCCAGGAGATCAGTAAGCTGGTGAGTGTCGAAAGAGATGGGGACACCCTTGACGTAGCTGGTTATGCGGAGTGCCCGACATTGATTGAAGTCGTTGATATCCCCATCTATTTCCAGATTGGCATAAAAATGTTTGACGAGGTTGGGATAGGTAGTCGTCGTGTAGGTGATAACGGGCAGCCACCCAAGTCTATCAAAAGCTGCCTCAACGTCGAACCGCTACAACTGCTCCAGGTTTACCGATCGCCCTGATTCGATATTCTTCCCTTCGAACCAAGGAAAACGGGCTTGTGCCGCCTCAGAAAGAAACCACCGCTCATCGAGCTGTGGAACAGGTGGATGAGGAAGGTGCATGCCAAGACCATA
Organism: Protea cynaroides; assembly: GCA_028583415.1. Classification (NCBI taxonomy): domain Eukaryota; kingdom Viridiplantae; phylum Streptophyta; class Magnoliopsida; order Proteales; family Proteaceae; genus Protea; species Protea cynaroides. Next base: position 10,800,530 of record CM053272.1, on the reverse strand, counting down.
CGAGCGTTTATCGGCACCTCTACGATGAGCCATTGAAGCTGCAAAACAAAGACAAATAATGAGAAAGTTGTTAGAATTTTTAAAATTTCGGTAGCGTTATGCAGCAATTTAAGCAAAAGTCTCGAACTCACCCAAAACCTGGAGAGGAGGACTTATGTAACCCCCAAACACTTCATGGAATCCAAATAATTATCAGTCAAGCAAGAAATTTAGAAATTTAGGAGTTTTTAGGAAGAAAAATTCGATTTTTGTCAAAACCTAGGTCAAAACTAGAAACAATTCGATTTTTCCTCAAACCTTTCGGTGGAACCTCAAATTGGGTGAGGGCTTTTGCTCATAGTGGTCCCTAAACCCATTCCAAGCCGAAGGAAAAGAGTTCCTACAGTTAGAATTTTCTAAACAAAGAAAAACCTAGTTTTTGGGTATAAAACCATGAAAAAACGATATGAAAATGATGAATGGAAGGAGAGAACTTACTTGGAGGCAATGTTCTAGGTCCAGATTGGAAGAAAATGACTTCTAAGATCACTGGTCGGACTGTAGCAACTCAAGGAATCAGAGAGGAATCGCCACCGGAGGAGAAGAAGAAGAGAAAAGTGAGAAAATTCTCACTTTTTCGCAACCTTAAAGGAGTTTTGGGTATACCGGTCGATGGTTTTGGCCCATACCGGTCGACCGGTACCCCCTGGGTACTGCGACCGCTATCTCTCGGTCAAAGAGATGGTGCTGACCGGTCGATTATACCGGTCACACCATACTCTACAGAGTAGCGACCGGTATTGCGACCGGTCAGCTATGTATAACCCAAAAAATTTGGAAAAATTTATAAAAAAAAAAAAATTTAAATTTTAAGTTTCCATTTCGATTATTCGCCTTGAAATTGTTAAGGACTAACACTATTATGATTATTCGACTGTACCTCATGTGTTATGTCTTTGTCTCAGATCCAAATAGACTAATCTGAGATGGTAGGAGAAAACGGTCGTAGAGGCTCACGAAAGCGTCACCACTCTAGGGTGCGCCAAGTTGAAGAAAATGTAGAAACTGAATATGTTAGAGAGCAAAATCAGAACCCGGAAAGTGTAATAGGGCAGACCCTTAGGGCACCGACCAACTTGCCAGACCCTCCTCACACTAACTCGGAGACGATTGTCACAAATTTGGTTTATCAGATGGAAGCTCAGCAGAAGACGTTCCTGGATGAGATGCTGAAGATGTTCAAGCCACCAGGATATATCCCTACAGAAGGCACACCTGAACATAGGGGAAATAACACCACACTGCCAAGGGATGGTAGCTCTGGGCCAATGGGCCAAGGACAGAATCTACAACCACCACACCAATTTTCATCGTCGTCTGCCTATCAAGGAGTCTATCCGTACCCACCACCATGGTACTGAATGAATGTACAGGAGCAACACGATCTGAGTCGAGCAGTGGATAGGTTCTTAAAATTGAAACCCCCTACATGCACAGGGGAGCCAGGAAAACCACTGTGGCCTGCACAGTGGGTTGCTGAGATGGAGAAGAATTTCCGTCTGATGACATGTACAGAGGATGAGAAGGTGCTGTTTGCTACGCACATGCTAAAGGAGGATGCAAACGCTTGGTGGAATTCTACACGGGCGTACTTGGAGACAAAGCATACTCAGATTGATTGGACAGTGTTCAAGGGAGCCTTCTTTGATAAATATTTTCCAAAGAGCTTTAGAGATCAGATGGAGAAGGAATTTCTAAACCTATAGCAATCTCAGTCAACGGTTGATGCCTACCAGCAGAGATATAAAGAGTTATTCTTCTTTGCACCAGCAAGTATGCAAGAAGAAGAAACAAAGACCCGTAGGTTCACCATGGGACTGCGTGGAAGCATTAGAGAGCACATCTTGGGTCTGGAGAAAAAGGTCTATAATGAGGTTGTACAGGTGGCAAGGGTGATAGAGTCAAGTCAAAGGGATAGCTTCTTTGCACAGAATAGAGGACTGAAGAGACTGGCTATTGAGACTTCTGGTAGCGGCAATAATAGATCATTCCATCCTTTCAAGACTCAGCCCACTGTAGTACCAGCAAGGAACGCTACTGCACCACCACCGCCACAGTTCGCTGGACAAAACCCAAACATTAAATGTTTCAACTGTCAGCAATTGGGTCATGTTGCAAGGACTAGCACTCTACCTAGGAAACAACCTCCACAGCAAGGAAAGTATTTGCCGTCACCACTGAAGAGGCAGTCACATCACCTGATGTGGTTACTTGTATGATTCTATCCCTTCCTAATTGTTTTACTGTTGTTATGTTTGAGCATGTAGAACTAAGGGATAACTGAATTTCAGGGACTGTAAATATAGCTGGTATACCTGCCAGAGTACTATTTGACTCTGGGTCCACGCACTCCTTCGTTTCTATTTCTTTTGGGAAGCGAATGGAATTATCTGTCAAGTGTTTGAACCCAAGCTTGATAGTTCACTCTCCGTTGGGAGTCGAAGTGGCGTTGACTAAATATTATGGGCCGTGTACAGTAGGCATTAAGGGTCGAAACCTAGAAGCAAATCTGGTTCAACTCGAGATGGCAGACTTTGACGTCATCTTGGGAATGGATTGGCTAGGCCATCATTCAGCTAGATTATTATGTGGTGAAAGGAAACTTGTGCTTAAAGATGAGAAGGGCAAGGAGTTTAGCTTCACTGGGACCAAGTTACCTAGGAAGGGGAAGCTGATCCTCTCCGCCCTAAAAGCTAAGAGATGCTTAGAGAAGGGAGGAGTGGGGTATTTAGTGTCTATGGTCGACATCACTGCTGAGGTGCCAAGGATGGAAGATCTAGATGTGGTACGAGAGTTTCCAGATGTGTTTCCAGAAGACCTATCGGGTCTACCTCCAGACAGGGCCACAGAGTTCGTGATAGACCTAATGCCAGGGTCGGCACCGGTGTCTAAAGCACCGTACAGGATGACCCTTACCGAATTAATGGAGTTGAAGACCCAATTACAAGAACTACTAGATAAGGGTTTTATACGACTAAGCATATAGCCATGGGGAGCACCTGTATTGTTCATTAAGAAGAAGGACGGTAGTGTACGACTATGTATCGACTACCGAGAGCTGAATAAGTTAACCATCAAGAATCGATATCCTCTGCTTAAGATCGATGATCTGTTCGATCAGTTACAGGGTGCAAAGGTTTTCTCAAAGATTGATCTCAGATCAGGGTATCACCAATTGAAGATCAAGGCCGGAGATATTCCAAAGACTGCTTTCATGACAAGGTATGGGCATTATGAGTTTCTGGTAATTTCGTTCGGGTTGACTAACACTCCAGCGTCGTTCTTGGAACTGATGAATCGAGTGTTTCATGACATGTTGGACACTTCGGTCATCGTATTCATCGACGACATATTGGTCTACTCAAAGGACAGGGAGGCTCATGCAACACATTTGAGAGCAGCCCTACAACGGCTAAGAAGGGAGAAGCTTTATGCCAAGTTCAAGAAGTGTGAATTTTGGCTGAAGGAGGTGGCTTTCCTGGGCCACGTAGTATTTGAAGACGGTATCAAGGTAGATCCAAGTAAGATAGCTGCTATAGTAGGATGGGATGCACCAAAATTAGTTGCGGAGATTCGTAGTTTCTTTGGATTGGCTGGTTACTATAGAAGGTTTGTGGAAGACTACTCAAGGATCGCCGTTCCACTTACCAGACTAACCAAGAAGGGAGAGAAATTTATATGGTCAGATGAGTATGAGAAATACTTTCAGACTTTGAAGTCAAGACTAGTCTTTGCACCTATCTTGACCATCCCAGCACCAGGCTTACTGTTTACCCTATATACGGATGCCTCAGGGTTGGGTCTTGGATGTGTGTTGATGCAAGGAGAACATGTGATTGCCTACGCATCAAGACAATTGAAAGAGCATGAGAAGAATTATCCTACACATGATTTGGAGTTAGTAGCAGTGATACATGCAATCAAGACTTGGAGACACTACCTTTACGGTGAGAAGTTTCAGATTAAGTCAGATCACAAGAGCTTAACATATCTTTTCACTCAAAAGGACCTGAATATGAGACATGGGAGATGGTTGGAGTTATTAAAAGATTATGATTGTGACATTCAGTACCATCCGGGTAAGGTAAATGTCGTGGCTGATGCTTTAAGCAGAAAGTGGGCACTGAAATTTGAGGCAGGACCAAGTACAAATGCTGCATTGTGTGCTGCAGCCTCGAGCTCAACAGAGAATGATGAAGAGTATATAATAGAGACTGCAAGAGATCCAGTGGAACAGGGCTTAATTTGCAGCCTTGAAGATCTCATCAGATCTCATAGATGAGGTCAAGGTAGCATTCCTACAGGATCCACACCTCAAGACTGTACAAGAAGATCTAGAGAAGGGTAACAACAATCCTGACTTTACCTTGGATTCAGACAAGGTACTCAGGTATCGTGGACGATTATGTATACCTGAGAGTGAGAACTCAAATATCAGAGATCGAGTTATGACAGAAGCTCATTACACTCCATATTCGGTACATTCAGGAAGCACCAAAATGTACCATGATTTAAGAAGATTATATTGGTGGAGGGGTATGAAAGCAGATATAGCTCGATTCGTATTCCAATGTCTGAATTGCCAGCAAGTTAAAGCTGAAAGGCAGAGACCCGCAGGTTTGCTACAACCACTATCGGAACCTGCATGGAAGTGGGATTGCATCACAATGGATTTCGTCACTGGTCTACCCTTGACACCAAGGTCGGTGGATGCAGTTTGGGTTATAGTCGATCGACTTACCAAGATAGCTCGATTCATTGTGGTCAGAGCTCAGTATACCATGGAGAAGCTGGCCAAGCTATATGTAGATAATATAGTCAGACTTTATGGCGTCCCAGAGAGTATAGTATCTAACAAAGATCCCCGTTTTACATCAAAGTTCTAGGAAGGATTACAGAAGGCTATGGGAACCAAGTTGAAGTTTAGTACAGCTTTTCACCCTTAGAGGGACGGGCAGTCAGAACGAACTATTCAAATTTTAAAAGATATGCTCCGAGCTTGTGCCCTAGATTTCAAAGGAGCTTGGGATGAGAAGCTATTGCTCATCGAGTTTGCTTATAACAATAGCTACCAGGCTACAATTCAGATGGCGCCATATGAGGCACTCTATGGGAAGAAATGTCGTACACCTTTGTTATAGAATGAGGTGGGAGAAAGAAGAATTATAGGACCGGAGTTTGTCGAAGAAACTTGTCGAGTGATTGATCAGATCAAGGAAAGAGTGAAGACAGCTCAAGTTAGACAGAAGCACTATGCGGATAATCGACGTCAAGATCTGGAGTTTGCAGTAGGTGACTAGGTATTCTTGAAGATATCACCTGTGCGAGGGCTGAAACGGTTTGGTAAGAAGGGGAAGTTATGCCCCAGGTACGTGGGACCATACAAGATTTTGACCAGACGTGGTAATGTGGCATATCAACTGGCTCTACCACCATCCATGTCAAGCGTTCATGATGTATTCCATGTATCATTATTAAAGAAGTATGTCAGGGATCCATCGCACATCTTGACAGCAGACCCACCAGACTTGACAGAGGACTTAACATTTGAAGTGGTACCTGTGATGCTCATAAGCCGAAAGGTACAACAACTTTGAAGCAAGGATCTCCACTATGTGAAAGTGCATTGGAAAAGCCAAAATGTCGAAGAAATTACTTGGGAGGAGGAGAGTGCAATGAGAAAGGAATACCCTAACCTTTTTGATGATCAAGGTACGTTTAATTCTTTTAAGGGTGGGGGAGTTGTGAAACCTACATGTAAATTTCGGGGATGAAATTTCTTTTAAGGGTGGGGGAGTTGTAAGACCCGCACTCTATGAACCCGATCTAAACCTTTGATTTCATGTCGTAACAGGTCTTCCAATCATCACCGGGCCATACGGGACGAGCGGATGACAACCAGGTATGAAATCGGACCAATCGGACCAAAATAAGTATGAAATCTGTCATACCGGTCGATGGTACCGGTCTTAGCATGGTACCGGTCGACCGGTATAGTCAGCAAACTACCAAGATCCGGAACAAGATCTCTGTGGGTCCTACTTTCCAAATTTCGAACCCTAGGACTTTCCTATTCCTAGAAGGTTTCCTAAACCTAAATTCTAGCCTATTTAAACCCCTCTAAACCTCCTAGAATCCCTTCCATTGACTCTCACAAACCCTAGAGAGGAGAAGGAGATTGAAGAAGGAGAAGGAGCTAGGAAGAAGAGCCGCCATTACCGTTCGACGAAGAACACCTTACGCAAATCGACGGTAAGTGCTGTAAGCACCCCATTTTTGCCACCCTCTGCATAAGTGAACCAATATGGCAGGTTTTCGGCCTTTAACCCAAAGGTTGGTGATTCTCTAATGAACCCCACAGTAGGGTCATAGGCTATTACCTACTTGGATGAATAGGTCGTGAAATTATCTTCGAAATGAGACCGAAATCATCAAATTCTGACGTCAAACAAGGAAGATATTGTAGTTTGAAAATGCAAAGGCATTTACGTAATTATCGTATCATGCATGCATTATCATTCAAACTTCAAGACATCATATCTTGGTCATCTGATATCGAAATCAGATGATTCAAATGCCAATATTCCTTATTTTTAGTCCTCTTCAAAGTGACGTAAAAAAATCCCAGGTAGAAGTGACCAGTGGGTCCCATGCAAGATTACACATGAAAATGGTTATTTAATCTTCAGAAATTCATAAGTTGGTCATTTCATTTCCAAATGAGATGATTTAAGCTCTAATATTCCTTATTTTTAATGTTCTACAAAGTGAACATAGAAATTTGGAATAGATGCTATTGAAAAATTCTATATGGAAGGGTGACAAAAATGGACTATGAAATGTCAACCTTAGTCCAAACCAGCTTAATCCAGCTTAGTATATATATATATATATATATATATATATTATATGTATTAATACATATATATATATATATATATATATATATGTATACATATACATATCTTATGAATATATTATATATATTAATACATATATATATATATATATATATATATATATATATATATATTAGGAAAGAGAGAGGAAAGTGAGGCCGTGGAAAGAGAGAGAAAAGAGAGGCCACAGGAAAGAGAATGGGAGAAAGAAAAAAAAGAAAGAGCTAAAAAAAAAAGAAAAAAAAAAAGGGGGAAAAGATTCCCCTTCACGTTTCTAGAAAGAAAACGTGAAAAGAGAGGGGAGAAAGAAAGAAAAAAAGGAAGGAAGAAAAAAAAAAAGGAAAGAAAAAAAAAAAGAAAAAAGGAGAAAAAAAAAAAGAAAAAAAGGAAATGTTTTTTAAGAAAGAAAACGTGAAAAGAGAGGGAGAAAAGAAAAAAGGAAGGAAAAGAAGGAAGAAGAAAAGGAAAGAAGAAAGAAAGGAAAGAGAGAAGGATTTTTCTAGAAGAAGGAAGGAGAGAAAGGAAAGAGAGAAGGGGTTTTCTAGAAGAAGAAGGAGAAAAAGGAAAGAAAGGAAGAAGAAATAAAACGTGGGAAGGAAGAAAAGAAAGGAAAGAAGAAAAAATGGAAAAAAAAAAGATTTTTTAGAAGAAAAAAAAAGAAAAGGAAGGAAGAGAGAAGAAGGAAAGAGGAGGAGAGGATTTTCTAGAAGAGGGAGAGATAGAGAACGTGTGGAATAGATAAGGAGAAGAGAAAAATGAAGGAAAAGAAGAAAGGAAAGAAGAAAAAGGAAGAAAAAAAAATTTTCTAGAAAAAAGAAGAAAGGAAAGAAGGATCTTCTAGAAAATGAGAGAAAAATTATAAATAGGCAAGAGAAGAGAGAGGAGGGTCTATTTTTCAGACCATAGAGAGAGGAGAACGTGAGTGAGGGAGAGGAAAACATGAGTGAGAGAGAGAAAACGTGAGAGAGGGAGAAAGAAAGAGAGAGAAAAAAGAAAAGAAAGAAAAGAAAAGAAGAAAAGAGAGAAAGAGAAGAGAGAGAGAAGCAGAAGAGAGGAGAAGAAGGATTCACATTCAAAGGGGGTTGATACAACCTTCAATCACCCTTCATCAATGGTTTTGCTCGATTTGAGCTCAAGGTTAGTACTCTAAATAAATTTAGAGGTCGTTAGAATACTCGAATGCCAATTTTGCTTGAAAAAAAGGCTAATTTCCATGAAATCTCAATCATGAATGCTCTATTACATGCTTGTTAATGTTAGGATATCTATGTCTAACATTTTTCATAAATGATAATTTGTCTAAGCTATTCAATGATGAATTTTTTAATGATATACAATGATGTTTGATGTTTTTTGCAAATTTCATAAAGTAGTTTTCTGATTTGAAAATTACAAATTTATGATTCAAACTTAGGACTTACATCATATGTATTTTTTCTAAGATTTTGAAGCCCAAAATTTTATGGGAGTCTCTATGATATGTTAGAAGACTACCTTAAAACTTTTGTTCCATTTGGAATTGGGAAAATATATCAAAAAATTTGTCTTTGACATTGCTATTTTTCTCGGATGTAATGCAATCCTCCATCAGAAAGTCTCTAGACAAAGGCCTTATGGCCATAATCAGAAAATCCACTTAACATGAACTTTTTAGACATGAAAGTATTCTAACAAATGGCATTGGTTTCATATTTTTTCCATTTTTTGTTGAATTGATATCAATTTTTAAGTGCATAGTGCTCTGATTTTGAATCTGTCATGATGTACTAATTTGCATGATTGAAAAGAGTCATTTTTCACAAAGAAATATACTGTTTTAACTTGTTTTTCTTAATAAAATTTTAGATCAGACAGTTATCTACATAGCCATATGTCTGTATTTTATTTTCATTAAGAATAGAATTTTATTTGGAATTTATGCTGCAACTGGTCAAAAATCTGGAACAGATTTGATCAGTGCACATGTTCGGTCTTAGGGCATATCTTTGACCTATTTTTGCATTATGTTGGGATTCAAATCCTTCATATGAAATATAATATATTAAGTCATCTTTCTATGTAAAAAATTTGAGCTTGATTTGAGTTTCAAAAGACCTACTTATGGTCATTCTTGTATAATGTGACAAATCTGAATACAGTTCATAGTTTTGTCCATTATCTGGAACCTTGTGTCACAATTTTCACAGTTTTGAGTCATTAATCTTCCCAAATTTCTTCATAAAAATTATAATTTTTTCAAAAAACATTGAACATATGTTTGTTTTGATAATTTTGCACTTTTCAAAAAAAGTTTCATTGATGTCTCATTCATTATAACATCAATGATTGTTTAAATAAATTCTGCCATATTTGGATAAATGACTATATTTGGAGCATTCATATGCTTTGTTTGGATTGTGCATACCATGTTTGCCACATTCCATGTGTTGCTATTTTTGGTAGAATAGATAAATTTTTTACCATATTTTAGTAAAATCTTAATTTTTTTTAAGTCTTACTATGCTTAGAAAATAGCATATAAGATCTTTCCTTTTTTAAAAAAAAAATCATGTCATATATGCATTCTATGATTGGTACTTACCATATTGATATATAGATGCATATTAGATCTTGCATATTAGATCTTTCCATATTAGATCTTGCCATGCTTAGATCTTGTCATATTAGATCTTGCCATATTAGATCTTACCATATTAGGTTCTTGCCTTATTTGCAATACATGCCATATTAGGGAGATTTTCATAATCTTACTATATGATATGATAGTTACCATAAATATCATACATGCCATGCTTACAATATTCTTTTTTTGGTAATAATTTAATTTTGCTGCACCCTAGTTGAACTGCCATATCTGTACACCTAGCAAACATATTAGATGTGGGGATGTACATTTAGGCACCCACATTCTTGGGAAGGGCATAATGGGAATAATAAAAATCTTAATAAAGAAAGAGAATGCTTTGCCAAACCTTCTAAAATTAGAATTCAGGATAAAAAAGGGTAATTCAAGACGATTCTGCCCATCGATAAACCTTAAACCTAGAATAGGTTCTCAATCTTATACCTAGAACATGTTCTCACATTCTAACCTAGAACAGGTTACCCATGCCCGAACTACGCGGATTCTGATTCCTAGGGCAAGCCCTAGGATACGTAGGCCATTTTGGAGAAACCCAAATTCGGATCCAAACCTTAGCCCACTCGGACTATCCATAGATCCACTAAGATATCTACCCATCAGCCCGAACTACACGGATTCTGATTCCTAGGGCAAACCCTAGGATACGTAGGCCATTTGGGAGAAACCCAAATTCGGATCCACACCTTAGTCCACTCGGACTATCCATAGATGCACTAGGATATCCACCCAATCCCGAACTACGTGGATTCTGATTCCTAGGGCAAACCCTCAGATACGTAGGTCATTTGGGAGAAATCCAAATTTGGAATCCAAACCTTAGTCCACTTGGACTATCCATAGATCCACTAGGATATTTATCCACATTTTGACCCAGATAGGGTTATCCACATTCCAACCCTGATAGGGTTATCCATATTTTGACCCAAATAGGGTTATTCTTAGATCCACTAGGACTATCTATCAGTCCACATGGACTATCCAGATCCTAACCCATAGGGTTTCTCATCCATTCAAGCATAAACTTCAACTTGAACAAAGAATTTAATCATGCACAAGCATAAATCACAGTCATAAACTTTAATCACACCTGAACTACGATGGTGAACCTGATTTTCAGAATAATTCCGTAATACGTAGGCAATCTGATGGATACAGATTCGGTTCAATGATATCAAACCACTTGGTTTGGTTCGGTTTAACAGATAGAGTCTAGCATAGGAAAGGTATAGGAGACCGATTTCGATCGGGCGGTTTGGGTGCCTAACCCCTTCCCATAACCGTAACCTGATGCTTACCTAATCTCTGATGGACTAGAAATCCAATCTAAGGGTCATGAGTCAATCGAAGTCTTACCTTGGGGTGAGATTTCACATTTCTAAGGTCCTAGACCTTAATCTAGGTGGCGACTTCTAAAGATTTCAATCTTTGTCCTCACAAGTGCCTGAACCTTCCTCTACTCTATGAACTCTAGAATGGTTAGTGTAGTTGAATCAATACCATGCAAAGCAGGTATTGATCTAAACCATACTTTGTCGTTAAACCCTAATTTAATCGATAATCCTAGATTCGAGTTCTAGGATGAATACCATCAAAACTAGGACTTGAATGGAGTTGGAAACAACTCTAACTCAATGCTTAAACCTAGATTGTGTAGGAGAAACCCTAGAATCAATAGGGGATGACCGACGGCAGTCGAAAAACCAAGTGCATAGTTTTCCAGAGACATACCGGTCGACTATACCGGTTGCACCCTGTGCGACCGGTATGTTGCCACCAGTACCTCCCGGGAGCTGGTCTGTGGGAGACCGGCTGGCCATACCGGTCGCAGGTTTCCCCACAGAGCTACGACCGGTATATGTGACCAGTCAGCCCTATGAAATGTATTTTTGTCATCGTTGGTTTTCCGACCAACATAAACCTATTCTAATTAAACCCTAATATTGTGTAGGACCTTGTGATGGCACGTTTGGATCTTGCGACATAGAGCAAGCTATCAAATAAGCGTCAGGTAAGGGAATCGGACCTAAACCCTAATAATCTAATGGACAGTAAACTGTTGTTAATAACTATGACTCTGTGGATTGATGTTTGTGCATATTCGCATGTCATCCTTTACTTTCAGTTATTATTATTGTTCATGCATACTCGCTATGCTAGGATGTGATTGTTAGGCATGTGATTGTTTTCGTTGGTGTGTGGAATGGGAATGGTCTGGGGTCTGGGATCATTCCTCACACTAGCACCTTTTCGTGGTATTCTATCTTAGCATACTTGGTGCGGGTAGGGCATCAGGGGGAGGACGTGGTACTGTGGTCTCTAGCCTGGCCACCAGACTCTAGCTCTATCTCTATGCCGTAGGGAGTTATTTTGGGATAGGGTCTACTTTACGTATTGTTCTGTCTTAGTATGCTTGGTGCGGGTAGGGCATCAGGGGGAGGATGTGGCACTGTGGTCTCCGGCCTGGCCACCAGACTCTAGCTCTATCTCTATGCCGTAGGGAGCTGTGCTGGGATAGGACCTACTGTGATGACATATAGGATTGGTTAGTTGCAAGCCCAGTTTGCAAGCCTTCGCCAACAGGGGCTTACGTGTTGGTATGGGTGGAGCATCAGGGGAGGTGTGTGGATGCCTTAGCTCTATCTCTATTCCATGATGGGTGCATGTGGGGCGGCAGCGGTGTGATCTACTGGGCGATGCCACACACTCGTGTATAGAGGTGCGGTGGCCGCCAATCCTTTCTATAGCACATTGCAAACTTAAACCTGACCACAGCATAAAATAATTGTTACTCATGCATATGAATGTTACACTGTCTGATTGTCTTACTGAGCTAAGTTGTGAGCTCACCCTTGTGTACACACCATTTTTAGATGTTGATGCAGGTTACACGGTGGACGACTACATGAGCGCGCCAGCGTATGGAGGCATGACTGCTCTGGATGTGCAGGCAGGAGAGGACGAGCATGACGCTTCATGCGAGTGCCCTTTTTGCGTGTACCTTTACGATTTGATTTGATTTTATTTATTTTAATTATTTTCAGTTGGAATGAAGTTTATGTAAAGATATTATTTAAGTTTTGGTTATTTGAATAATTGAATATTTTATTTAAATTTATCAATAGATTACTCAGTTCATTTTATTAAAGACTTCCGCTGTATTTATTATTATTCTGATTGTGGTTATGTGCAATGGTTTGTATGAGTGGACACAGTCTTATTGAGATCCTGGTGTGAGCCGTTGGTTCAATAACGGTTCACTCACACTTCTGGTTCAGCCGAAATTGGGGTGTGACACAGGCCACCAGGATATATGCCTACAGAAGGTACACCTGAGTCTAGAAGAAATAACACCACACTGCCAATGGTTGGTAGTACTGGGCCGATGGGCCAAGGGCAGAATCTACAACCACCACACCAATTTCCAACTTTGTCTGCCTATCATGGGATCTATCCGTACCCACCACCATGGTATGGAATGAATGCAAAAGGGCAGATAACCTAAGCCGAGCGGTGGATAGGTTCTTGAAACTGAAACCCCCTATTTTCACTGGGAAACCAGGGAAACCACTGTGGCCTGCACAGTAGGTTGCTGAAATAGAGAAGAACTTCCGTCTGATGACTTGTACGGAGGATGAGAAGGTGCTGTTTGCTACGCACATGCTCAAGGAAGATGCAAATGCCTGGTGGAATTCAACCCGGACATACTTAGAGGTAAAGCACACTCAGATCAATTGGGCAATATTCAAGGGAGCCTTCTTTGATAAGTACTTTCCGAAGAGGTTCCGTGATCAATTGGAAAAGGAATTCTTGAACCTGCAATAATCCTAGTCGACTGTTGATGCTTACTAGCACAGATACAAAGAGTTGTTCTTCTTCGCTCCGGCAAGCATGCAAGAAGAAGAAACCAAGACCCGTAGGTTCATCATGGGATTGCGAGGAAGTATTCAAGAGCATGTCTTGGGTTTGGAGAAGAAAGTATATAATGAGGCTGTACAGATTGCTAGGGTAATTGAATCCAGCCAAAGAGACAATTTCTTTGCTCAGAATAAGGGACTGAAGAGGCCCGCTACTGAGACTTCAGGTGGAGGGAATACAAGACCATTCCGCCCATACAGGGCTCAGTCTACTGTGGTGCCTGCAAGGACCACTACTGCACTACCACCGTCACAGTTTGCTGGACAAAACCTAAATTTCAAATGCTTCAATTGTCAACAGTTGGGTCATTATGCAAAGACCTGTACTCTACCCAAGAAGCAACTGCCACAGCAAGGAAAGATATTCACAGTCCCCACTAAAGAGGCAGCCGCATCACCTGATGTGGTTACTGGTATGATTACATCCCTTACTATTTGGCTTACTGTTGTTGTGTTTGAGCATGTAGAACTAAGGGATAATTAAATTTCAGGAACTGTAAATATAGCTGGTGTACCCGCCAAAGTACTCTTTGACTCTGGGGCCACACACTCCTTTGTTTCTATGTCTTTTGGGAAGCGAATGGAGTTACCTATCAAGTATTTAACCCCAAGCTTGATAGTTCGCTCCCCATTGGGAGTAGAAGTGGCGTTGAATGAATACTATGGGCCATGTACAGTTAGTATTGAGGGCCAAAACCTAGAAGCAAATCTGGTTCAACTCGAGATGGCAGACTTTGACGTCATCTTGGGAATGGATTGGCTAGGCCATCATTCAGCTAGTTTATTATGTGGTGAAAGAAAACTCGTGTTTAAGGATGATAAGGAAAAGGAGTTTAGCTTCACTGGAACCAAGTTACCTAGGAAGCGGAAGCTGATCCTCTCTGCCTTAAAAGCTAAGAGATGCTTAGAAAAGGGAGGAGTGGGGTACTTAGTGTCGATAGTTGACATCACTGCAGAGGTGCCAAAGATGGAAGATCTAGATGTGGTACGAGAGTTTTCAGATGTATTTCTAGAAGATCTACCAGGTCTACCTCCAGACAAAGCTACAAAGTTTGTAATCGACCTTATGCCAGGGTCGACGCCAGTGTCTAAGGCACCGTACAGGATGGCCTCTACTGAATTAAAAGAGTTGAAGACCCAACTACAAGAACTAATAGATAAGGGTTTCATATGACCAAACATATCTCCATGGGGAGCACCTATTTTGTTCGTCAAGAAGAAAGACGATAGTGTACGACTATATATCGACTATCGAGAGTTGAACAAGTTAACTATTAAGAACCGATACCCTTTGCCTAGGATCGATGATCTGTTCGACCAGTTGCAGGGTGCAAAGGTTTTCTCGAAGATTGATCTTAGATCAGTGTATCACCAATTGAAGATCAAGGCAACGGATATTCCAAAGACTGCTTTCAGGATAAGGTATGGGCATTATGAGTTCCTTGTAATGTCATTCGGGTTGACTAACGCTCCAGCGTCGTTCATGGAACTGATGAACCGAGTGTTTCATGACATGTTGGACACTTCGATCATCGTATTCATTAATGACATATTGGTCTACTCGAAGGACAAGGAGACTCACGCAACACATTTGAGAGCAGCCCTACAACGGCTGAGAAGAGAGAAGCTTTATGCCAAATTCAAGAAGTATGAATTTTGGCTGAAAGAAGTGGCCTTCTTGGGTCGCGTAGTATCTGTAGACGGTATCAAGGTGGATCCAAGCAAGATCGCAGCTATAGTAGGATGGGATGCACTGAAATCAGTTGCTAAGATTCGTAGTTTCCTTGATTTGGCTGGTTACTATAGAAGATTCGTGGAAGACTATTCAAGGATTGCCGTTCCACTTACCAGACTAACCAAGAAAGGGGAAAGGTTCATATGGACGGATGAGTGTGAAAAGTGCTTTCAGACTTTGAAGTCAAGACTAGTCTTTGCACCTATCTTGACCATCCCAGCACCAGGCTTGCCGTTCACCCTATATACGGATGCCTCAGGGTTAGGTCTTGGATGTGTGTTGATGCAAGGAGAACAGGTGATTGCCTATGCATCAAGACAGTTCAAAGAACATGAGAAGAACTATCCTACACATGATCTGGAGTTAGCAGCGGTTACTCACGCAATCAAGACTTGGAGACACTACCTTTACGGTGAAAAGTTTCAGATAAAGTCGGATCATAAAAGTTTAACTTACCTTTTTACTCAGAAGGACTTGAATATGATACAGAGGAGATGGCTAGAGCTATTAAAAGATTATGATTGTGATATCCAGTACCATCCAGGTAAGGCAAACGTTGTGGTCGATGCCTTAAGCAGAAAGTGGGCATTAAAACCGGAGGTAGGACCTAGTACAAATGCTGCACTGTGTGCTGTAGCCTCAGGCTCAATAGATAATGATAAAGAGTATATATTAGACACTGCAGGAGATCCAGTGGAACAGGGCTTAATTCATAAGTTCACATTGATGTTCGCAGCTTTGGAAATCTCATCGGATCTAATAGATGAGGTCAAAGTAGCAATCATACAGGATCCACACTTCAAGACTGTGCAAGAAGATCTAGAAAAGGGTAAAAGCAACCCTGATTTTACCTTGGATTCAGACAAAGTACTCAGGTATCGTGGACGATTATGTATACCTGAGAGTGAGAACTCAAATATCAGAGATAGAGTTATGACAGAAGCTCATTACACCCCATATTCGACACACCCAGGAAGCACCAAGATGTACCATGATTTAAGAAGATTATATTGGTGGAGGGGTATGAAAGTGGATGTAGCTCGATTCGTATTCCAATGTCTGAATTGCTAGCAAGTTAAAGCTGAAAGGCAGAGACCCGTAGGTTTGCTACAACCACTATCGGAGCCAGCATGGAAGTGGGATTATATCACAATGGATTTCGTCACTGGCCTACCCTTGACACCAAGGCCAGTGGATGCAGTATGGGTTATAGTCGACCAACCTACTAAGACAGCTCGATTCATCGCTGTCAGACCTTAGTATACCATGGAGAAGTTGGCCAAGCTATATGTGGATAATATAGTCAGACTCTATGGTGTCCCAAAAAGTATAGTATCTGACAGAGATCCCCGTTTTACATCAAAGTTCTGGAAAGGATTACAGAAAGCTATGGGAACAAAGTTGAAGTTTAACACAACTTTTCATCATCAGACTGACGGGCAGTCAGAAAGAACTATTCAAATCTTGGAAGATATGCTAAGAGCGTGTGCCCTAGATTTCAAAGGAGCTTGGGACGAGAAGCTATCGCTCATCGAGTTTGCTTATAACAATAGTTACCAGGCTACGATCCTAATGGCTCCATACGAGGCACTCTTTGGGAAGAAATGCCGTACACCTCTGTTATGGAATGAGGTGGGAGAGAGAAGGATTGTAAGACCAGAGTTCATCGAAGAAACTGTCGAGTGATTGATTAAATCAAGGAAAGAGTGAAGATAGCTCAAGTTCGACAAAAGCACTATGCAGATAACCGAGGTCGAGATCTGGAGTTTGCAGTGGGTGATAAAGTGTTCTTGAAAATATCACCTATGCGAGGTCTGAAACAGTTTGGTAAGAAGGGGAAGCTATGCCCCAGGTACATGGGACCATACGAGATTTTGACTAGACGTGGCAATGTGGCATATCAACTGGCTCTACCACCATCCATGTCAAGCGTTCATGATGTGTTCCTTGTTTTCTTATTGAAGAAGTATGTTAGGGATCCATCGCACATCTTGACAGCAGACCCACCAGACTTGACAGAGGACTTGACATTTGAAGTGGTACCTGTGATGCTCACAAGCCGAAAGGTATAACATCTCCAAAGCAAGGATATCCATTATGTAAAAGTGCATTGGAAAAGCCAAGATGTAGAAGAAATTACTTGGGAGGAAGAAAACGCGATGCGGAAGGAATACCCTAACCTTTTTGACGAACAAGATACATTCAAATTTCGAGGCCGAAATTTATTTTAAGGGTGGGGGAGTTGTGAAACCTACATGCAAATTTCAGGGACGAAATTTCTTTTAAGGGTAGGGGAGTTGTAAGACCCGCACTCCATGAACTTGATCTAAACCTTTAATTCATGTCATAACAGGTCTTCCAATCATCACCGAAGGTCTTCCAATCATCATCGGGCCAGATGGGACGAGTGAATGACAAACAGGTATGAAATCGGATCAATTCAAGTATGGAAAACTTCATACCGATCTATGGTACCGGTCTATGGTAACGGTCGATGGTCGACTGGTATGGCCTACGCAGCCTGGATCCGGAAAAGGATCTTTGCGGGTCTCACTTTCTAAATTCCAAACTGAAGGACTTTCATAATGTTAGGAGGCTTCCTAAACCTAAACCTAGCCTATATAAAAACCCTTAAACTTCCTAAAACCTCTCTCATTGATCCTCACAAACCCTAAAGAGGAGAAAGAGGCTGAAGAAGGAGAAAAAGCTAGGAAGGAGAGGGAAGAGCCGCCATTACCGTTGGATGTAGAACATTTTACCACGAACCAGCGGTAAGTGCTTAAACCTTCCTCTACTTTAATAATTCTAGGATGGTTAGTCATGTTTGGATCAATACCATGCAAAGCGAGGTATTGATCTAAACCCTATTTTGTCGACAAACCCTAATCTAGTCAGTAAACCCTAGATTCGAGTTTTAGGTTGAAGAATCAAAACTAGAACTTGAATGGAGTTGGAAACAACTCTAACTCAGTGCTCAGACCTAGAATGTGTAGGAGAAACCCTAGGATCAATAGGGGGTGACCGACGGAAGGTGAGAACCGGATGTATGGTCTTCTGGAGACATACCGGTCACACCATATGCGACCGGTACTGTGACCGGTACCTCCCTAAGACTGGTCTGTGGGGACTGGTCGACCATACCGGTCACACCTTTTCCCACAGTGCCGCGACCGGTACTACAACCGGTATGCTCTGTGAGGAGTATTTTTTACCCAGTTGGTTTTTCGACCAACATAAACCCTAAGAGAACTATTCTAATTCAACCTTAACATTGTATAGGACCTTGTGATAACAAGTTTGGATACTGTGATGCGAAGCAAGCTATCAAACAAGCATCAGGTAAGGGAATCGGACCTAAACCTTAATAATTTAATAAACAGTAAATCGTTGTTAATAACCATGATTCTATGGACTGATGTTTGTGCATACTCGCATGCCATCCTTTACTTTCACTTATTATTATAGTTCATGCATACTCGCTATGCTAGGATGTGACTGTTAGGCATGTGATTGTTTTCGTTGGTGTGTAGAATGGGAAGGGCTGAGGGTTTGGGATCATTCCTCACACTAACACCTTTTCGTATTGTTCTGTCTTAGCATGCTTGGTGCGGGTAGGGTATCAGGGGGAGGAAGTGGCACTATGGTCTCCGGCCTGGCCACTAGACTCTAGCTCTATCTCTATGTCGTAGGGAGCTGTGCTGGGATAGGGCCTACTGTGATGACATATAGGATTGGTTAGTTGCAAGCCCAGTTTGTAAGCCCTCGCTAATAGGGGCTTACATGTTGGTATGGGTAGGGTATCAGGGGAAGTGTTGGCGGTGTTTGATCCGAACGCTTTAGCTCTATCTCTATTCCATGGTAGGGTGCATGTGGGACGACAGTGGTGTTTGATCCATTGGGCGGCTTCACACACTCGTGTATAGAGGTGCGGTGGCCGCCAATCCTTTCTATAGCACATTGCAAACTTTAAACCAGATCATGATGTGAATGTTACTCATGCATATGTTTGTTGCATTGTCTGATTGTCTTACTGAGCTAAGTTGTGAGCTCACCCTTGTATATATACATGTTTTTAGATGTTGATGCAGGTTATACGGTGGAGGATTACATGGACGCTTCAGTGTATGGAGGCGTGGCTACTTTAGGTGTTCAAGCAGGAGAGGACGAGCATGAAGCTTCTTGCGAGTGCCCTTTCTACGTGTACCTTTAGGATTTGATTTAATTCATTTTATTTGTTTTTAGTTGGAGATACAATTGGTGTAAATATTTATTTACGTTTTGGTGTAAAAAATAATTGGATATTTATTTAAATTTATCATTAGATTACTCAGTTCATTTTATTTAAAAACTTTCGTTGTATTTTATTATATTCTGATTATGGTTGTGTGTAATGGTTTGTATGAGTGGACACGATCTTATTGAGATCCTAGTGTGAACCGTTGGTTCAGTGACGGTTCACTCACACTTCGGGTTCAGCCAGAATTGGGTATGACAATTGGGGTGTGACAACTTGGTATCAGAGCACTAAGGCTTTGCTAATCAAACCTAAATACATTTACGATTGTGTCTATGAACTGAGTTAGGTTAAATTTAAAAGCTTTAATACAAACACACCATAAGCACCTATGTTGGTTGAGACAAAACTTAAACAAGACAATAATGTACATATAAAAGGTGGAACCATATGTATATATAGATAGAAGAAATGAGAATCTAAATGTATCTTGATAAACAAATAACATATGGTACGGTCTACAAGACGGATAGTTGCCTGAGTATACAAAAGATATAATACGATAACAAGAAGGAAGCATCTGTAAAGCAAAAAATTAGAATACCGAGTTGGTACTCACAGGATGTGAAACTCGATGTTTAACAGAGGAAGAAGAAAAATGGCTAGTAATGCCTAAATCCCTACAAAGGTAAAGGAAAAGATCTCGGGCCAAATCCAAGATAGATAAGAAAACAATGGCCACACATCAAAAATAAGAGTAACTATAAAAGAAGATAAAGCTATACTCTTGGGTGACGTGGAGACTCAAAGTGAGATCCGCCACACACTGATCCATCGCCCGCTGATCCTTAAGAAGAGGTCGTAACCCTACCCCACTACTATCTGGGTCGAGAATGGGTAATGAAAACCATCTGAGCAAATGCCAAATAATGATAATCAGACTGGAGCAAATCAAAGGGGGTGAACAACTAGGCCACTCCAGCCAATTTACTTGGACCACCAAATGCCTTGACCAAGGTTGTAATGAACTTGGTCCAATAAAAAGTAAGAAGAACAACAAATGATACCAGCTATGCAAGTTACCATGGGAATCGTTACCCAAGTTGCCAATGCTATACCGATACCTCCAGGTCAGACCAAGTACGGTACTAGTTGGTAGCAATACTGTACCTCTAGCACCTGATAGCCATAACACAGTGCCTAACGTACAGCAAGTCCTTGTAATGCACACCCAAGTGCAGAAGCTTGGTGCACAACAAGCAGTGTATCAAGGTGGTTACCCTTATCATCCACCGATGTATGGGATAGCTACTCCATGGCAAAATGATCCAATAAGGATTGAGGAATATTTTCTAAAGATGAAGCTCAGCTATTTTTTTTATCAAGAGATCAAATCTATTGTGGCCATATGACTAGACAGGCCTACATAGGATGCGGTGCATCATTGACTTACTCTTATGATTATAAAGGATGCACATACTTGATTTTAAATTCTCGTGCCTTGACAGGATACCTTTTCTGTTTAACCTGTTGATTAGAGTTATAGATGTTGTCACACCCCAATTTTGGATTAACCAGAATAATGTGATGAACCGTAAATAAACAGTTCAACCAGGATCTCCTTTAGGTAGTATCCACCATATCAACCACACAAACCTTCTACAGAAATAATCAGAGATAAATAATAAATAAGTAAAATTCTTATAGATAATGAACTGAGTGTCTAACAATGATATAATAATCATCTAATCTAATTATTTTCTAAAAACTCAAGACATAAAGGTAAATAATCCGTTACATGTCCCAATAACCAAATGTAGCTAAACTAATAAAAAATGCACTGGTTGCACCCGCATGAAAGATCATGCACAACTTCAACAGCTTCTACGTCCATAGCCGCAATGTTTCCATACATTGACGCATTCACAAGACCTGCATCATCAACTAAAATATTCAACGTCGAAAAGGTGAACACACATCATGGCTCATTGAGCAAACAAAATAATGCAACAAACATATGCATGAATTCAATTCATATCTTTGGTATATTTTTTAAGTTTACAATATGCTATAGAAATGTATGGTGGCCCCCACACCTCTATACAAAAGTGTGTGAATCCGCCCAGTGGATTAAATATCATTGCTGTCCCACATGCACCCATCATGGAATAGAGATAGAGCTAAAGTGTCTGGATCAAAAATCGACAACACTTCCCCTGATGCCCTACCCATACCAACATGTAAGCCCCTATAGGCGAGGGCTTGCAAACTAGGCTCGCAACTAATGAATCTTAAATGTCATCCAGTGTATCCAAGGCCTCACCCCAGCATATCTCAATACGTCCATAGAGATAGAGCTAAGGCTCCCTGGTAGAGTCGAAAACTACAATGTCTGAGACCACCTCCATTGATGCCCTACGACATAATAGTTCTACTAAGGTAATGATGATACGACGATGTCAGTGAGCAAGACTTGAGTAGAGATAGAGCTAGAGTCTGGTGACCAGGTCAGAGACCACCATGCCCCATCCTTCCCTTGATGCTCCACTCGCATCTAACACACTAACCACACACATACAATCACATGCCTATTCCTAGCATCATCATCATCATCATCATCATGTTATGAATAAACAAAATTAAATATGCATGAACAGTAATAGCAGTAATATTAGATGACATGTGAGATGCACATTACAAGCATACAAGCATAGAATCAATCATGACATTGGACTCAAATAAATAAATAGTTTGTTATTATCCAATTAGTTTAGGTCTTGTTCCCTCACCTGTTAGCAAAACTTGATCTCCTTCTAAGCCTTGTAATTCTCTTTGAATTGATTTAATAACCTAAAAGTTATATGAATTTAAGTTAGGGTTCATATGTAACATGTTACAGTAGTAAAAAATCGAAATAGAACACTGATATGTGTCTGATTGGTCCTATGGTCTCATACTGTGTCGACCTTACTGTCTATGGTAGATACCCTATGGTCGCATATGGTGCGACCGTAGCTGCGACCATATGGTTTCTGAAATCTTCTCAAATGCCTATGGTTGATCCTCTGGTCATGCTGGTCATGCTATGGTTGACCGTAGCTGTGACCTTAAGACTTCTAGTCACCAACTACATTTGATTTGAGTTCTTCTTGGGCCAACTCCATGGCTTTTCTCTTGGGTTCATACTAAGGTTATCCTATGGTCATCATTAGTAGTTTCTCATCAACCATTATCACTAAACTCACCCCTCATGATTAGCCTTGGGAATTACTCAAGGAATCACATGGATCATACTAGTTTGACATTTCTAAATCCCCATAGAAGCCTTATTCCATAGAATTTACATATTCATAAATTAGGTTCATACCTTTGCCTATGGTAGAGAACTAAAATCTTCTCAGCAAAACCTTCTCTTTAGTCTTCTCTTCTTCTCCTTCCTTTCCTTCTCTTCCTCTAGGGTTTACTAATGTTCTAAAAGAATGAAAAAGTTGAGGGACGTCCTTTATATAGAAAATAATTCTCCATATAGAGTTCTCCAACATTAGGAAAGAAATCCCCCTTAAATTAGGAAAGTTTCCAACTCGGAGTCTGGTCTGGGGTCTCACGGTTGATGGCCTATGATCGTAGAATCCGTCGACCGTAGGGTCGAAAATATCGACCGTAGGGTCATTGATCAGTGAACATTGTTTTTTTCCATATGGTTGACCGTACCTACCCAGGTATGCGACCCTATGTATACTTTTGAGCATTTTAACTCGATTCATACTTGGTTTTGTGATCCATCTTCACATGGTCGGTCCACTTGATCCAGCGATGATGGAAAGACCTAGCATGACACGGTTAGACCAAGTTAGTGGAGTACGGGTCTTACAGATGTTGTTTCCATAGAATTAGTCTTGATTATACCAATTTAAGCAACTCTCATGATTGACAACATGAATACAGATGTGAACTAAATGAATAGTTAAAGGTTTAATCATTTCGAACGTACATCTTTCTGATTTATACCTAATTTATTGATGTACCAAAACTTTCTCCAAATTTACTCTTGTAGTGCCTTGACCAATGACATTATATACTCGATAGAACCTATAACCATGAGGCTAAGAGCTGTTGAACCTCGATTTCCATGTATTCGGACCATCTTACAACCAACAACCAAGGGTCCAATTCATTTTGTATTCGGTTAGATTACCATAGATTTAATCCTGATCCTTTAAACCTAAGTTCACTAGATAAAACAAGTGTTCGTCATCATACTGAATTTGAATTAAAGAAATGAATTG
The DNA here is from genome assembly GCA_028583415.1 of Protea cynaroides. Lineage (NCBI taxonomy): Eukaryota > Viridiplantae > Streptophyta > Magnoliopsida > Proteales > Proteaceae > Protea > Protea cynaroides. The sequence continues at coordinate 10,776,779 of CM053272.1, read as the reverse complement.
CTTTCGGATAAATATTTTGATTATTACATTTTCTGACCTCCGTTGATAATAGGCTTGATTAATAAGGAAAATTATGGAAGATGATTGGATTCAGATAAATCTCTATAGCCAAGAAACCTCAAATGAAGTAATGGATAATCTACTTTAAGATTGTTGGATATATGGATTTGAGTCATGATCTGTAAAAGAGTGCATAAGCAAGAAATGAAAATTACCAAGAGTAGCCAGTAAAGAGTAGATAGCACTCGAACTGAGTTAAAGATGGCAATATCAGAATGAATCTTGACAAGGCAGAAGATTTCTAAAAGCATATCTAAGAGTGGATACAAGGATGAAGTAAAAAATCATGGCATTGATAGTATTCGGGTTAGTACAAGTAATACTGAGTTATGTCCAATGTCGAGTGAGATGATTAAGTAAAAGACCAAAAGTGAGTTTATTGGAATTAATAAGAGTATAAGCATATACTCTAATGCTTATAAGTAGACTTGGGATATGTAGAGAGTAACCAAACAAAAGATGCTTTTCAAGATATATGGAAGAGAAATCAGGGTAAAACAACAGTGATAAGAGAGATGTAAGCTGCTGAGTGCAATATGAGATTATTGACGATAATCTTTGAACAACTAAAAGAGATGAAGGTGCTAGATGTGCTCTTAAGACCTTTAAACCAGATTTTGCTAGTTCAAGCCCTTTTGGATTAAATATTGTATTAGATGAGTGTTATGAACAATGTTCGAATCATATGGATGCGACTTAAGATGACAGACTTTGATGTCGTCTTGGGGTTAGACTAGTTGTCTCAACACTTTATGAGTGATTATGTACATAGAAGAGGTAATCATTTAAGAACAAAGATGGCACATAATTTGGTTTTATTGGAAGCATATTGCTTAGGAAGCAGAAGCTCATCCTCTCTGCACTAAAGGCAAAGAGATGCTTGAAAAGAAAGAAGTTGGATATATGGTATCTGTGATAGATATTACTAAATAAGAACCACGGATAAAAGGTATTGATGTGATATGAAAATTCCCTGATGTATTTCTAGAAGACTTACCCGGGTTGCCACCTGATCATGCAACCGAGTTCGTTATCGACTTATTACCAGGGAGGGCACATGCGTCAAAGGCACCCTATAGAATAGCTCTACAGAGTTGAAGGAATTGAAGATTCAACTATAGGAGTTATTAGACAAAGGTCCTAATCAGTCAAGTATTTCATCATGGGGAGCGCCAGTGTTATTCGTTAAAAAAAAAGGGTAGTGTTCAACTATGTATAGACTATCGGGAATTAAACAAGCTCACGATCAAAAATCAATACCCACTACCTTAGATCGATGACTTGTTTAATCAGCTACAAGGAACAAAGGTATTTTCTAAGATTGACTTTTGGTTAAGATATCATCAACTGAAGAATTGGGACAACAATATTTTGAAGACAGCTTTTGGAACTAGGTACGGACATTATGAGTTCCTGGTCATGTCTTTCGGTTTGACCAATGCCCTTACATCTTTTATGGAGCTGATGAACCGGGTGTTTCATGACATGTTGGACACGTTGGTCATAGTTTTCGTAGACTATATCTTGGTTTATTCCAAAGACAAAGAAAGTCGTGTAACGGATCTTAGAGCAGACTTACAATGGATAAGAAGGGAGAAGCTTTATGCTAAATTTAATAAATATGAGTTTTGGTTGAATGAAGTGTAATTCTTAGGTCACATAATATCTTCAGAAGGAATAAAGGTGGACCCCAGCTAGATAGAAGCTATTGTGGGGTGAGAAGCGCCTAAGAGCATTACAGAGATTAGAAGTTCCTTGGGTTTAGCTGGTTATTACAGATGATTCATGGAGGACTACTCTAGGATCGCAATACCTCTTACCAAGCTAACCAGGAAGGGAGAGAAGTTTATTTGGATTGACAAGTGTGAAGAATATTCTGGACTCTTAAAGCAATGGTGATATCAGCTCCCATCTTGATCGTTCTGGTACTAGGGAAACCTTTTACCCTATACACCGATGCTTCCGGATTAGGTCTAAGATGCGGGTTGATGCAAGGTGAATAAACGATTGCATATGCTTCAAGATAACTGAAGGAGCATTAGAAGAATAACCTTACTCATGACTGAGAGTTACCGGTGATGAATTATGCAATCAAGACTTGGAGACATTACCTATACGGAGAAGAACTTCAGATTAAATCAGATTACAAGAGTTTGGTTTATCTCTTCACCTAGAAGGAGTAGAACATGAGGCAGAGAAGATGGTTGGAACACCTGAAGGATTAAAACTGATATTCAGTATCATCTGAGCAAGGCTAAGGTAGTAGCTAAGGTTTTGAGCAAAAAGGGGAATAATGAAGCTAGAAGGAGGACCTAGTACAAATGTTGCCTTATGTTTCACAGCAACAGTTCAGATTTGGAAGGAGAACAACATATAATAGAAACTCATGATGATCCAATTAAGCAAGAACTTATGGATGATTATGGAGCAATAGTTCCTCACTTGTGTTCGTAGCATTAAAGATTGTCTTTGATTTGATGGACGAAGTAAAAGCAGTAATTTTGTTAGATCCGTATCTAAGAACGATGCAAGAAGATTTAGAGAAAGGAAAAACTAACCCTGACTTATTTTGGATGCGGAGAAGGTCCTGAGATACAGAGGATGATTATGCATACCTAAAAGTGAAAAACTCAGATCTTAGATACAAAATAATGCTAGAAGCTCATTCCACACTGTATTTGATACATCTTGGTGGTACAAAATCATACCAATATGTATCATGACCTGAAGAGATTATAATGGTAAAGATGAATGATAACAGATGTGGCTTAGTATGTGTTCAATGTCTGAATTGTCAGCAAGTAAAGGCTGAAAGACAAAGACCAGTAGGCTTGCTATGACCACTACCTGAACCAGCCTGAAAATGGGACTGCATTACAATGGACTATGTCACCGATTTACCACTGACTCCCAGATCGATTGATGCAGTTTGGGTGATTGTTGATTGCCTTATGAAGACAGCTCATTTCATTGCTATACGACCTCGGTGTACTTTGGAGTGGCTAGCTAAGATATATGTAGATAATATTGTTAGATTGAGTGGTATGCCTGAGAGCATAGTATCTGATAAAGGCTCACATTTTACCTCAAAGTTTTGGGAGGGACTATAGAAAGCAATGGGAACAACGTTATAGTTTAGTACCGCATTTCACCCTCAAACCGACGGACAGTCGGAGTGGACTATATAGATCCTAAGAGGTCTCAGAGCCTATGAAATTGTTTTTAAAGGAGCTTGAGATGAAAAGTTTCCATTGATCGACATTGCTACTAGGCTACTATACAGATGTCACCCTATGAAGCACTGTATGGTAGAAAGTGTCGAACTCCTTTGTTTTGGAACGAAGTCGGAGAGCGAAGAATTGTAGGCCCTGAATTTGTAGAAGAAACTTGCAAAGTAGTCGACATAAGCAGGGAAAGAGTTAGAACAACTCAGAATCGTCGGAAACAGTATGCAGATAATCGACGTCGAGACCTTGAGTTCGTCGTGGGAGATAGAATATCCCTGAAAATATCACCTATGCAAGGCTTAAAACGGTTTAGACAGAAAGGAAAGCTAGGTCCGAGGTACATCGGGCCATATGAAATTCTAGTTAAATGTGGGAAGGTGGCGTATCAGTTAGCACTACCCCCATCCATGTCAAGTGTGCATGATATATTTCATATCTCATTACTAAAGAAGTACATCCGAGATCCAACACACGTCTTAACAGCGGATCTACCGAGTCTAACTGAAGATTTGATGTTTGAAGTAGTACCATTTGAAATTACCAGTCGAAAGGTTCAATGTCTATGAAACTCTGACTTCTATTATATTAAAGTTACTTGGAGAGGCCAAGATGTGGAAGAAATCACATGGAAAGAAGAAAATACTATACGAAAGAAATATCCTCACCTTTTTAACTTGAAAGGTATATGCTAATTTCAAGGAAGAAATTTATATAAGAGGGGGGGAGTTGTAAGACCCGTACCTTGCTAACCCGGTCTTACCACTTTGTATTAGGTTTTCCTATCATGGTCAGACCAAGCAGACCAAGTGCATGAAGAAACACAAGGCTTAGTATGTAATTCAAACAAAAAATCATCTAATTGAGACGTGTGGTCGCATACCTAAACAAGTGTGGTCGACCACACCTCAGAATATTGAGACCACTCGAATCTGAGACGTATGGTCGCAGTTTTGAGACACGTGGTCGACGGATCCTGCGACCCAACGTGTGACCACATGATGGTATACTGACTCCAAAATTAAGAATCCTTCTTAATCTGAAAGGGGATTCTTTCCTAATCGAAGTGGGACTTTATATGGATGTTTTTCTCTATATAAATGACGTCCCTTAGTCTCTTCCACTCTTTTAGAACCCAAACTGAAAGAGAGAGAAAGAGAGGAGGAGGAAGAAAAGGAGAATTGAAGAGGAAGACTAGGAGAAGAAATTGTAGAGAAAGCTCTGATTCTTCAGTAAGTTTAACGTATGGAATCATTCCCTACATTAATTAAATGCCTAGAATAGGTTATGGTGGAGAGATTGATTCAAAGTAAGATCTCAATCCTAAAACCTTGGACAAAACTCTAAGAGATCCATGAAGGAAATCTATTAGGGTGAAGGATGATATAAAAGTATGAATTTTAAGTCATAGAACAATCATAGGAACGATCATAATGATAAGCTAAGGAATCAAAACATGAAGGTATTGCATTGAGAGTGGAAAAGTCGACCAACACTTGTATGGTCACTGTAGTTTCATCGACCACACGAGGCACATGTGACGACTACATGGCCTTAGAAAGTTTTTAGGGGGTGTGTAGTCGCATGTGTGTGGTCGCACGATATGCGACCACACGTATCGACCCCATAACCTGTGGTCATAGAAATCGAGACCACAGGTGTAGTCACACTTGCGACCACTCAACTTCTGGAGGTCTGTTTGATTCCAGGATTAGACCATTGACTACTGTAATTTGAAGAACTTGAACCCTAACTTTGAACTTACAAATTCTTAGGTTTCCAAGACGTTCAAGAGTGAGTTAAAAAGCTTGGAGAAGATTGAACGTTTCTAACAGGTAAGGGAACAGAACCTAAACTAATTGGCTAATAACAAGCTGTTTATTTTATTGAGTTCAATGCCATGATTGATTCTATGCTTGTATGCTTGTGATGTGCATCTTACATGTCCTCCAATATTCTTGTTATTGCTGCTCATGCATATTTATTTCTGTCTATTTATAATATGATGATGATGATGATGCTAGGAATAGGCATGTGATGATGTGTGTGTGGTTAGTGTACTTGATGCGAGTGAAGCATCAAGGGGAGGACGTGTCATTGTGGTTCATCCTGGTCACCAGACTCTAGCTCTATCTCTACTCAAGTATTGTTCACTAACATCATCGTATCATCATTACCTTAGCAGAACTATTACGTCGTAGGGCATTAGGGGAGGTGGTCTCGAAATGTGTAGTCTTCGACTCTGCCAGGGGGCCTTAGCTCTATCTCTATGGACGTATTGAGGGATGCTGGGGTGAGGCCTTAGATACACTGGATGATATTAGGACTGGTTAGTTGCAAACCTAGTTTGCAAGCCCTCGCCAGCAGGGGCTTACTTGTTGGTATGGGTAGGGCATCAGGAAAAGTGTTGACAGTGTGTGCTCCGGACACTTTAGCTCTATCTTTATTCCATGGTGGATGCATATGGGATGAAAATGGTATTTGATCCATTAGACGGATTCACACACTCGTGTATAAAGGTGTGGGGGCCTCCAAACCTTTCTATAGCACATTGCAAACTTAAAAACTAGACCAAAGATATGAATTTAATGCATGCATATGTTTGTTGCATTGTTTTATTGACTCATTGAGCTCAAGTTGGAGAGCTGACCCTCGCGCGCACAATTCATTTTAGTTTCTGATGTTGCAGGTGTTACTATTGAAGACTACATGGATACGCCAACATTTGGATATGTAGTGGCAATGGATGTGCAAGTTGTGGAGGACAAGCAAGACTCATCATGCTTAGTATTTAACTTTCATATTTTGATACTTGCAATATGTATTAATTATTTTTTGGTTAATTGGAGATAACCGGATCATTTAATTATTTATCATGTAGACCTCAGTTTATTATTAATATGACTTTCGCTATTTACTCAAATATCTCTGATTATTACTGTGGAATGTGTTTTGGTTTAACATGGTTGGCATAGCCTATACGAGATCCTGGTTTGAATCGTTGGTTTTCATGACGGTTCATCACACCATTGGTTAGTCCAGAATTGGGGTGTGACAAATAGCTTCAGTGGTAATGGCGTTGTTTCTCCAGGTGATTACGGATATAATAGGTCTCTAAGCCGTTGATCATCAGGAGGTCTGCATTGACCCCGATTCGAACAAATCCAGCTTTTCGCGTCAAACTTAGAGGAAAAAGAAAGAGAAAATTTTATCATTTAAAAAGTTTGTGCATGAGAGTGTAGACTCATGATTCTACCAATCGTCTAATAAGAATCCCATCATTTACATTGATTGAACTAAAGAGCACACTTAAGGATAGGTTCAACCCTGCTAGGACAGCACAACCCTCATGTATTCAATTATAGACTGCCACAGGCAATAACTATGAATTGAAAACTCAATTCATTATCATGCTTCCCTATTTTCATGGATTATCTTTAGAAGATGCATACTTGTTCCTCTATGAATATGAGGAGATATGTTGTCACACTCCAATTCTAGACTAACCAGAATAGTGTGATGAACCGTCAATAAACTAACGGTTCAACCAGGATCTCCGTTAGGTAGTACCCACCATATCGACCACACACACATTCCACAGTAATAATCAGAGATGATAAACAAATAAATGGAAGTCTTTATAATAATGAACTCAGTATCTAATAGTGCTAAATAAATAGTTAATCCAGTTATCTCCAAGTAACTTAAGACATAAAATAAAATAATCAATTATATGTCCGTTAATCAAAATATAACTAAACTAATCAAAGACACATTGATTGCACTCGCATGAAGGATCATGCGCATCTTCAACAGCTTCTACGTCCATAGCCGCCATGTGTCCATATGTCGATGCATTTGCGTACTCTTCTACAGTAGAACCTGCATCATCAACTAAAAACATTCAAAGTCGAAAGAATGAGCACACATCACGGCTCAGTGAGCAAACAAAATAATACAACAACATATGCATGCATTCAATTCATATCTTTAGTCTGGTTTTTAAGTTTGCAATATACTATAGAAAAGATTGGTGACTACCGCACCTCTATACACGATTGTGTGAATCCACCCAATGGATCAAATACTATTATCGTCCCACATGCACCCACCATGGAATAGAGATAAAGCTAAAGTGTTCGGATAAAACACCTCCAATACTTCCCCTGATGCCCTACCCATACCAATACGTAAGCCCCTATAGGCGAGGGCTTGCAAATTGGGCTCGCAACTAACCAATTCTAAATGTCATCCAGTGTATTTAAGGCCTCACCCAGCATCCCTCAATACGTCCATAGAGATAGAGCTAAGGCCCCCCGACAGAGTCAGAGACCTCACAGTCCAAGACCATCTCCCCTGTTACCATATGATGTAATAGTTCTGCTAAGGTAATGGCGATACAAAGATGTCAGTGGGCAAGACTTGAATAGAGATAGAGCTAGAGTTTGGTGACCAGGTCAACGACTACAATGTCACGTCCTCCTCTTAATGCTCTATTCGCATCCATCACACTAACCACACACACAGAGTCACATGCCTATTCCTAGCATAACAAATCAACATGGTAGCAAATAGAGAAAAATAAATATGCATGAGCAGTAATAACAGTAATATTAGATGACATGTGAGATGCACATTACAAGCATACAAGCATAGAATCAATCATGGCATTGGACTCAATAAAATAATATTTTATTTATTATCCAATTAGTTTAGTTCTTATTCCCTCACATGTTAGCAAAACCTGATCTCCTTCCAAGCCTTGTAATTCTCTTTGAATCAATTTAATGACCTAAAAGTTGTATAAATTTAAGTTAGGATTCATGTGTAATGTGTTACAGTAGTCAAAAATCAAAATAGAACACTGATAGGTGTCTGATAGACCCCATGGTCGCATGCTGTGTCGACCTTACTACGTACGATCAATACCTTACGGTCGCACTATATGCGACCATACCCTGCGACCATATGGTTTTTGAATTCTTCCCGAATGCCTATGGTCGATACTTTGATCATGCTATGGTCATGCTATGGTTGACCGTAGCTGTGACCTTACGATTTCTAGTCACAAGCTACATTTAATCCGAGTTCTTCTTGGGTCAACTCCTCAGCTTTTTTCTTTGGTTCATACTAAGGTTATCCTATGGTCATCATTAGTAGTTTCTCATCAACCATTATCACCAAACTCATCCCTCATGGTTATCTTTGGAATTTACTCATGGAATCACATGGATTATAATAGGTTGATATCTCCAATCCTCCATAGAAACCTTATTCCATAGAATTTACATCTTCAGAGATTAGGTTCATACCTTTACCTATAGTACATAACTAAAATCTTCTCAACAACACCTTCTCCTTAGCCTTCTCTCCTTCTTCTTTTCTTCCTTCTCTTAGTCTTGGGTTACTAATGTTCTAAAAGAGTGAAAAAGGGTTGAGGGATGTCCTTTATATAGAAAGAAACTTTCCATATAGAGTTTTCTAACAATAGAAAATAGATTCTCCTCAAATTAGGAAAGTTTTCAAATTTGGAGTCTGATTTGGGGTCCTACAATAGGACATGCGGTCGCAGAATCCGTCGACCATTGGGTCGAAAACATCAATCGTAGGGTCATTGGTCTGTGATCTTAGTTTCTTACCGTATGATCGATCGTACCTACCAAGGCGTTCGACCCTATGCATAGTTCTTAGAGTGTTGAGTCAATTTTTCATACATGGTTTGTGATCCTACTTCACTCGGTCGGTCCACTTGGTCTAGCAATAATGGGAAGACCTGGCACGACACTATTAAATCAGGTTAGTAGAGTGCGGGTCTTACATGTGTGCTCTCATTAAGATGCAATAACTCAGTGATGATGCTATCAAATTGAGGTGCATCACTTTTTCACTCAAGGATGGAGCTACAAAATGACTTTATGATATTCCCATAAATTCCATTACTTCAGGGGACAAATTTACTGTGTTATTCCTTAAAAAGTTTTTTTCCCCTTTTTACAAGACAAATAAACTTCGAGGGGATATAATATGGTTCAAATAAGAGCCAAATGAATCTTTTTTGCGACTCATGGAGAGGTTCCAAGGCCTACTCCAAGAGTGCCCTCACCATGGTATTGAAACGTGGCAGCTTTGCCAAATTATCTATGAGGGGTTAGACTTTCCTACCAAGCAGATGCTTGAGTCTATGAGTCCTCAAGGATTCACTTCCTATGAGGATGCTACTGACCTTGGAAACTTTTTGGCAGATCTCGTCAAAAAAACAAGAGAGTGGGAGTCTATACAGGAGATAGACTGCACCAAAAAAGGTAAAGGTTACTTTATCAATGGCATAGTAGCTAAGGAGGCACACTTAGATAGCCTTATCAAAAGGATAGAAGCTTTAGTTCTTAGAGAACTGTCCAAAAGCAAGTCCAATTGTGCAACTGGTGTCAAATTCTAGGACACACAGTGGAGGAATGCCCTTCGGGGGGCAGTTCTCAAAATGGAAATGTAAGTGCAATTTACAATCCGTTTGTAACACTTACAATCTAGGATGGGGAAATCACCCAAATTTCTCCTGGAACCAAGGGAACCATGTGGACCCACCTCAGTTTCCAAATTAAGGTTCACCCGGTCACACCAGACCATATGCTTCCCCTAGACCCAATTTTATTCCCCAAAGTAATATTCAGCAACCTTATGGGTTTTTTAACATGGGTGAGCTGGCTAGATTCAGTGAGTTGGAGAAGAATGTGGTAGCTCTTATGGCAGGGCATACCAGTATGGAGAGGACACTCACTTAATTGGTTATCTTGATGTGTGAAAAGAATAAGGGTATTCTGCCCAACCAACCAGAGACCAATCCACGCCATCATCTACAACCAAATAGGCCAAACCCTCAGGTGAATGGCATAGAGAATCAATTAGGGCCCTCCAAACAATGTAATGCTGTCCATGCATTATTGAGTGGCCAAGAGTACCTACGGGATGAAGCACCAAAGAACAAACCCGCAGTTGCTCCCCTTAATGTTTCCCAATCTGAGGTAGTTGCTAGCCTCGGTCTTCAGATTCGTTTAATAAACCTGAAAAATCCAAAGAGACTGTCATAGACAGAGTTTTTATTCCACCAGCCCCATTCCCTAATAGGTTGGTAAACCGAAAGAAAACTGCTTTAGTTGATAAAAAATTAGAGGTCTTCAAATAGATAAAATTGAACATCCCACTTATGGATGCAATTGACCAAATTTCTATTTTTGCAAAAGTCCTTAAAGACTTATGCACACAAAAGCAGATTAGTCAAATTCTCAAAAAGGTATTCTTGGCTGCACATTTAAGTTCCCTTCTGAACCATCCTGTGGTAGCCAAATACAAGGACCCTGGCTGTCCTACGATCTCTTGCATTATAGGAACCACCTTTATTGATCATGCTCTGCTAGACTTAGGTGCAAGTGTAAATATTTTACCTTATCATATTTACCAGCAATTAGGATTGAAAAAGTTGCAACCAACATCTATCTCGCTTCAACTAGCTGATCACTTTGTAAAGACTCTTAAAAGAATGGTAGAGGATGTTTTATTAAAGGTAAGAGAATTTCTTTTTTTCATTGATTTTATTGTTTTAGAAACACATCCTATCTCCAATAGGGATCAAATCCCTATCATTTTAGGAAAATCATTTCTGGCTATAAGCAATGCATTGATAAATTACAAGAATGGTTTCATGAAGCTGTCATTTGGTACCCAAACTATTGATCTAAATGTATTTAGGTTGGATAAGTAGCCTAATGAGGAAGTACATAGGCTCCAAGAATTCCTTGACCATGTAGAGACCACTTTTGACATTAAATTTGACTCGAAATTCTTGAAGTGTATGGAAGAGTTCAAAGGAGTGAAGGAAACTCTGTCTTCAGAGGCATGGAGTATCCACACATTTGTGGAACCTCTAGGATCCTTATCCACTTCCATTCCCAAGCCCTCAATGGTTGAACCACCTACCTTAGAATTAAAGGAGTTACCATCTACTTTGAAGTATGCCTTCCTAGGACCTGACCAAACTCTTTTCATTATTATTGCATATGATTTGACTTCTAGTCAAGATGAAGAGTTTGTTAAACTCTTATTAAACCACAAGGAAGCCTTAGGTTGGATTGTGGCTGACATCAAGGGTATTAATCCATCTATTGTTCAGCATCATATACACCTTATGGAAGATACCAACCACTCAAGGGAACCTCAGAGATGGACAAATCCTGTGATGAAGGAAGCCATTAAGAAAGAGATTCTAAAGTGCTTAGATCATGGGATCATATATCCCATATTTAACAGTGAGTAGGTAAGTCCGGTACATGTGGTACCAAAGAAGTAAGGAGTCACTGTGGTTGCTAATGCTGACAATGAATTGATTCTAATTCGTATCCAAATTGGGTGGAGAGTGTGCATAGACTACAGAAAGCTAAATACGACAATGTGAAAGGATCACTTTCCTTTGCCTTTCATTGACCAAATGTTAGAGAGGTTGACTGGACATGAATACTATTGCTTCTTAGATGGATACTCCGATTACAACCAAATCTCCATTATCTTAGATGACCAACACAAGACCACTTTTACATGCCTCTATGGAACATATGCTTATAGATGCATGCCTTTTGGGCTATGCAATGCCCCTGCTACATTCCAAAGGTGCATGATGAGCTTCTTCTCAGATATAGTAGAATAATTTTTAGAAGTATTCATGGATGATTTTTTTGTGCATGGGTCTACTTTTTTTTATTGCCTACATAATCTTTAGTTATTACCAGTGTACAAAGAAGGATTTAGTTTTAAATTGGGAGAAATGCCACTTCATGGTAAAACAAGGCATAGTGTTGAGTCACATCATTTTCAAAGAAGGGAACATGATTGACAGAGCGAAGGTAGAACTGATTGAAAAGCTACCTGTTCTCAAATCTATTAAGGACATTCATTCCTTTCTGGGACATGTCGATTTTTATTGATGGTTCATTAAGGACTTTAGTTAGATTGCTCGTCCTCTTACCTCTTTACTTGCTAAAGACCAGCTCTTTGATTTTAATGATGCCTGCCTTAAATGTTTAAATCAACTCAAAAAGGTTATGACCACTGCCCCCGTCATTCAAGTACCCATATGGACAGAGCCCTTTGAGCTTATATGGGATGCTTCTGATTTTGCACTAGGAGCTGTCCTTGGGCAACAAATCAATAAGTTACCCCATGTAATCTATTATGCAAGTAAGACTTTAAATGATGCACAACTTAATTACACTACCACTGAAAAGGAATTCTTAGCTATTGTCGCTTTAGAGAAATTTTGTTCTTACTTGATAGAATCCCATGTCATTAGGTATACGGATCATGCCACACTTAAGCATCTCTTGCAGAAAAAGGATGCTAAAGCCCGTCTCATTAGATGGGTTTTGCTTTTACAGGAGTTTGACTTAGAGATTAGGGATAAATTAGGAATGAAAAATATGATTAATGATCATTTATCCCGACTGTCTAATTCTTTGACTGTCGATTCACCAGTCAACGAGTCTTTCCTAGATGAGTAGTTGTTTGTAGTATCTAGTGAACCTTGGTTCATCGATATTGTAAATTACTTGGTAACGGGTGTGACCCCTTTCCATTGGTCCACCCAAGATAGGTATAGAGTCTATTCCCAAGTAAAGTATTATTTTTGGGATGATCCATATCTGTTCAAGGCTTGTCCTGATCAGATTATCAAAAGATGTGTACCTGACCATGAATAACAATTTGTGCTGTTTTATTATCATGATTAGGCGTATGGCGGCCACTTTGGGCCAAATAAGACCGCAGTCAAGGTTTTACATTCTGGATTCTATTGGCCTAGTTTTTTTAAGGATGTCTTTAATAACTGTAAGGCATGCCCTTGTTATCAGTCTTTAGGCTGTATTACCAAGCAGAATATGATGTCACTTAACCCAATTCTTGTGGTTGAAGTTTTTGATGCTTGAGGCATCGACTTTATGGGTCCGTTCCCAAAGTCTTTTGGGAATGAGTATATCTTGTTAGCTATGGACTATGTATCCAAATGGATAGAAGCTGTTGCTACTAAGACCAATGACCACAAGGTAGTCCTTAAATTCCTAAAGGAGAATATATTCTCTTGATTTGGTACCCCTCAAGCTATCATTAGCGACATTGAAAAATACTTCTGCAACAAACCATTTGAGGCCCTTGTTCGAAAATATGGTATTACCTATAAATTGGTAACTCCTTATTACCTTCAGACCAGTAGACATGTTGAAGTGTCTAATCGACAAATCAAGTAAATTTTGAAAAAGACTGCAATCCGACTCGTTAAGATTGGTCCATTTGCCTTCTAGATGTTTTGTGGGCTTATAGAACCGCTTTCAAGATCATTCTCGGTCAATCCCCTTACCGTCTGGTGTATGAAAAAGCCTGCCATTTACCAGTCAAATTGGAACATTGGGTGTTTTGGGCCATTAAGAAATTAAATTTTGATTTGTCAGATGCTAGTACTCATAAAGGACTCTAGCTTTCTGAGTTTGATGAATTGTGAAATGATGCCTATGACAGTGCCCACATCTATAAAGACAAGACCAAGGCTTACCATGACAGACATATCCTTCGGAAGTCTTTCACCCCTAAAGACAAGGTTTTGCTTTATAATTCTCGTTTGCATTTTTTTCTAGTAAACTTATATCCTGTTGGGAGGGCCCTTATATTGTTCAAAATATTTTCTCATCGGGTGCAATTGAGATTTTGAATCCAGGTATAGGTGCAACCAGCAAAGTGACGGCCAGCATCGGAAGCCATTTTTGGAGCTTCCACATGACTCCACTAATGAAGTCATGGATCTCGATGAGCCTTTTTACATCGATCCTTGATTCAAAGAATTTTTCTTTCCCTTATCCTTGTCTTTTATTTTTCTACATACATTGAGGACAATGCATAATTTAAGTATGGGGGAAGGGTTGAGATTTCATTAAAAAAAATAATTTATAAGCTTTCATTGCAAATTTTAACTTTTTAACTTTGGTTTTTGGGAAAGTCAATCATTATTTCTATGGTTTTGACACAAAAGAGGAAGGAGAAAGAGACCTAGGAAACATCACATACGAAATAATAAAATCCTATCTGAGGATAGTACTTAGGCTGTATCTTGAGGTGGGAATCGAGTTAGAAAATACATCTTACCTCACCTGAAGGGATGAATCTTTTATGATTATAGTTGGTAAGTTAAATCTTTGAATAAAGTTGAGACCTCCTTGTACTAGAAAAAATAATAATAATAAGAAATAATAATAATATAAGTGTCTTTGTTCTTGGAACTAGATACGGCATTCAGCCTCAGGAAGTGAGGTGTCTTGATCAAAATTCCTTGGATACAACTCTTGTTAAAAAAAATACTCTTTAGCATCAATGTCCATAAAGATATATGTCAAAAGCGAAGCTACATAGTAATATGGGAATGCATAACAACCTGCACTTGTCAAGCCAATTGTAGTAGAGTAGCTTAGAGAGGAAGAAAAAAAAAAAAAAAGAGAGAAAAGAAATGTGAAATACAAGTGTTGAAAGCTGATATTGGGTCTTAATTACCAGTATGTTACAAAGGATTCACCTTAAGGAGAGATTTGTTTGGAAGATATAACAAGGTTTCTTAATTGAGATGCTGTAAGACTCGTACTCCACTAACCCGGTTTAATTGTGTCGTGTCAGGTCTTCCCATCATAGCTGGACCAAGTGGACCAATCGTGTAAAAATGGATCACAAATCAGGTATAAAAATTGACTCAACACCCAAAAATTGATGCATATGGTCAAATACTTGGGTAGGTACAGTTGACCATATGGAAAGAAACAATGGTCACTGATCAATGACCCTATGGTCGATGATTTCGATCCTACGGTCGATGGGTTCTACGACCGTAGCCATCGACCGTGAGACCCTAGATCAGACTCCGAGTTTTAGAAACTTTCCTAAACTAAGGGATTTCTTTCCTAATTGAAAGAAGACTCTATATGGAGAGTTTTTCTCAATATTAAGGACGTCCCTCAGCCTTTTTTTACTCTTTTAGAACATTAGTAAACCCTAGAGAAGAGAAGGAGAAGAAGAAAAGGCTAAGGAGAGGATTTTGCTGAGAAGAGATTGACTCTCTATCACAGGCAAATGTATGAACTTAATCTTTGGAGATGTAAACTCTAAGGAATAAGAATTCTATGGAGGTTAGGAGATATCAATCTATTATGATCTATGTGATTTCTTGAGAAAATCTCAAGGATAACCATGAGGGATGAGTTTGATGATTAGGGTTGATAAGAAACTACTAATGATGGTCATAGGATAAACCCAATTGAAGAGTAGATGATTTGACCCAGGAAGAACTCGAATTGCATCTAGTCTGTGACCAAAAATCTCAAGGTCACAGCTACGGTTGACCATAGCATGACTAGCCTGATCAGAGGATCGACCATAGACATTCAGGAGATTCAGGAATCATATGGTTGCAGCTACAGTTGCACAATATGCAACCATAGGGTATCGACCGTAGGCAGTAAGGTCGACATAGTATGAGACCATAGGATCAATTAGACACATATCAGTGCTCTATTTCGATTTCTGACTACTGTAACATATTACATATGAACCCTAACTTAAATTCATATAAATTTTAGGTTGTTAAACTGATTGAAAAAGAATTACAAGGCTTAGAAGGAGAACGAGTATTGCTAACAGGTGAGGGAACAAGATCTAAACTAATTGGATAATAACAAACTATTTATTTATTTGAGTCCAATGCCATGATTGATTCTATGCTTGTATGTTTGTAATGTGCATCTCACATGTCATCCAATATTCCTACTATTACTGCTCATGCATATTTATTTCTTTCTATTTATAATATGATGATGATAATGATGCTAGGAATAGGCATGTGATTATGTGTGTGTGGTTAGTGTGCTTGATGTGAGTGGAGCATCAGGGGAAGGATGTGACATTATGGCTTTTGACCTGGTCACCAGACTCTAGCTCTATCTCTACTCAAGTCTTGTTCACTGACATCGTCGTATTGCCATTACCTTAGCAGAACTATTACGTCGTAGGGCATCAAGGGAGGTAGTCTCGGACCGTGTAGTCTTCGACTCTGTTGGGGGGCCTTAGCTCTATCTCTATAGATGTATTGAGGGATGCTAGGGTGAGGCCTTGGATACACTGTTTGGCATTAGGATTGGTTAGTTGCGAGCCCAATTTGCAAGCCCTCGCCAGCAGGGGCTTATGTGTTGGTATGGGTAGGACATCAGGGGAAGTATTGGCAGTGTTTGATCTGGACACTTTACCTCTATCTCTATTCCATGGTAGGTGCATGTGGGACGACAATGGTGTTTGATCCATTAGGTAGATTCACACACTCATGTATAGAGGTGTGGGGGCTACCAAATCTTTCTATAGCACATTGCAAACTTAAAAACCAGACCAAAGATATGAATTGAATGCAAGCATATGTTTGTCATATTGTTTTGTTTGCTCACTGAGCCGTGATGTGTGCTCACCCTTCGACGTCGAATATTTTTAGTTGATGATGCAGGACCTATTGTTGAAGATTATATGAATGCGCCGATGTATGGACATATTGCGACCATGGATGTAGAAGCTGTTGAAGATGCACATGATTCATCATGTGAGTACAACCAATGCATATTCAATTATTTTAGTTATATTTGATTATTGAAACATGTAATGGATTAATTATTTTTATGTTTTGAGTTTTGGAGATAATCGGATTAATTATTTATTATCATTGTTAGACACTCAGTTCATTATCTGTAAGACTTTCGCTTATTTGTTTATTACCTCTGATTATTACTATGGAATGTGTATGAAGGTTTGATATGGTGGGTACGACCTATACGAGATCTTGGTTGAACCGTTGATTTATTGGCGGTTCATTACACTAATTTGGTTAGACCAGAATTGGGGTGTGACAGATGCGACCTTATTCTTTGAATCATATGAGATAGCATAGTTCAAGTGTGGAGGTTTCTCTGTTTTCTTTATCTCAAATTGAGTGTCTTGACTAATAGGATGTGTGTGTGTTCTTTTTCCTCAATACTAATGCTAAAGTTTGAAAATTTTATAAGAATTTTGTGTGTTTATTCTCTAAAAATACTCACGAGACACAACCCATCCACTAGGGGTGACCTAGGGGTTTAACGGCTTATTTTACGTGCTAAGTACAATCATGATTCCTATGAAAGTGAGTTAGGGTTTTATTTTATTTTTTTAATATTTTTTGAGACTAGCAAAGCTTAAGTGTGGAGGAATCTGATGAATATATTTTATGTGTAAATTTAGGGCATAATATACGTATCTCTTATTCTTTTTATAATGCTTCTCGGGTATTTAATATTGTTTTTATATTTATAGGGTGTAGGTGAAAGATAGAGAAAGCCGAGCTTGAAAAGACCATTTTATGCATTTTTAATGATCTTGTCCAGTTAACTCACTCAATCAACTTAGCAGCCGAGCATAGGGATGAATTTTATAAGGAGAGCTGCGAATTTTGTGTATAAGATCGAGGCTTGACAAAGGGATGAATGGTTTAGCTAAGAGAGCAAGGACTGCGAATCCTTGTGTTGGTGTATAAGAGGCGAAGGGTCCTTGGGGGGGGGGGGGGGATTTCATAAGGGGGTTGGAGGCAGATTTTATAAAAGCGGTTGATTACTCGGATTGGTTCTCGCGTCCCTGTGCCCAAAAAGGAATAGCCTAATCTCATGTGAGAGATTCTATTCTCTTGAAAAAAATATTCTCTTCTAATTTGTAATGAAATTTATAAGGTAAAGATTGCCATATCTTTGGAGTTTTTTATTTTTTTTCTCTCTCAAGATTGATATCACATGTAGAGATTGGCATGATATGAAAGAATGGAAAGCTCCAATTGATTATGGAAGTTTTCAAGAAGAGATAATGATGTCAAAGATACAATGAATTATTGAAAGGTCTTTTTTCTACTCAAGAATCGTCTTCATACAATGAACCTTCAAGATTGGCATTCGGTTAACAAAATTATCTCCACAAAATCCCTTGTAATCTAATTGTAAAGATTGATTATAATCTTTACTCACTTATATATATATACACATATGTGTGTGTGTGTGTGTGTGTGTGTGTGTGTGTGTGTGTGTGTGTGTGTGTGTGTGTGTGATGCTCAGCAATAGAAAAACCATCCAAGAATTCTATTGTAAGTTTTTTTTTTTAGGTTTAAAAATTTATGAGAGAGTTTGAGAGTCTTAGTTTCTTCTTTTCAAGTTGTGTTCTTCTTGCTTAATTTCTTTCACCAAATTTTAATTTCAGATTTAGAATTCCATAGTAGAGTAGATCAATATAGGTTATACCCCATTATAATTTTAATTTAGGGGTAAAGGCTCCCTTTGTAATCATTTGCATATCGCCTTGGAGTGACAATAAAATGATGAACAACGATAGAAAAATCTTCCAATGAGATAAGTTTTTCTTACATTCTTTTATTTTTAATTTTGTTCTCTTCATGCAATAGATCTGTGTTACTTTATAGTTAATATCGTGGTTTCGTAAATCTTCATGCCGTTAAGAATTGATTATTATTGTTTTTGTTGCTTGATTAATTTTTATTTAAAGTGATTAGAGTGTTAATTCATTCAGATCTCTTTGGTATGTTTTGCCTTATTTGAGTTATGATAATAGCGATTTCTCCCTGAGATCGATCCATTATTGCATGATACCGTGCACTTGCGGTTACATATTTAATTAATTTCCATCACTGCGCGTGTGGGTCAGCACGTGCAACCCGGCCAGTTAACCTAGATGACAGTTGATTCGACCGGGATACTTGGCCTGATAACCCAGGCAACTGACCCCAATAGCCGACCCAACAACTTGACTGACTGGCTCGAATACCCAACTCGACAGCCTGAACTTCGCCCCAAGGGCCCGACCATGTAATCAGGTTGAACCAGTGGTTGAACCGTTAAACGGATCGATGGTTTAATCGTGAACCAGAACAAAAGCGGTTCGATCTAAACCAATGTAGACCAACTATAGTCAGTGTGGGTTGAATTGAACCAATCCGAACTAGGTGCGAACAGAGCTAGATCATGCCGATCTGGTTTTAGAGAGTTATTACACACACCACCATTTGGCGATTGGCGGTGCGTGAGAAAGCGTCTAAGCCTGGATTGAGCTCTGATTTTTTGCGTTGGACTAGCCTCATCAAGATCTTTATTTTGGTAAGTAATTTGATGAATTTTGGGATATAAGAGAAGATATTTTGGACAAAAAGTATCCTTCGGGACCCAATTTGTAGTTTCCTCTTGGATATTCTGATAATTTGTAACATGTATCTTGATGAGCTATTGTCAATGTTTCTATGAATGTTTAACCTTATATTTGGAATATATATATGGCATTAATGATGCTTGAAATCCTGCTTCCGGCTATAAAGAGAGTTTAGTGATATCATGGTAGAATTGGGTGTAACCCACCAAAGTGGCACACCTTGTTTTATTATGATGTCTTTAAATTCAAGGTTTTGTATTTATAAATGTTTCAAAATGAGGGAGTGTTCATCCAAAGATGGCATTGCCAAACATTATTGCTATGGGGGTTTGTGTGGCATCCAATGGAACCTACCAAAGTGTTAAATCTAGTCTTTTCAGGATGATCTCAAATTCAATGAGTATGCATTTATGAATATATCGAGAATCCAAATATTAGTAAGAGTAGCTAGACCGGAAGTATCCACCCAAAGGTGGCACTGCAAGTTTTTAAAGGTATATTCATACACATGAGTTGAAGGTTTTCAACTTTAGGGGTTTCATTAACCCAAAGGTGGTGGAATTTTCAAGGATCATTATTCCTTCGCAGTCACTGCACAAACATTGAAAAGACCAGTGCATATTTATACCAAAAGATGATGTGTAGTTTGGTTAACTCTTGGAATGAAAATTTGCTTGCATGTGTGTTTTGACATTGCCAGTGTAGATAAATTGTATGTATCAGTTTTCTGTTATTTATCTGTTATGTGATATCATGTTTAGATTCATATGGTGATATATAAAATTTGCTTGCGTAGGTGTTTTGACATTGCTAGTGCAAGTAAATTGTATGTATGAGTTTTCTATTATTTATTTATTATGTGATATATATATATATATATATATATATATATATATATATATATATATATATATATGTGTGTGTGTGTGTGTGTGTGTGTGTGTGTGTGTGTGTGTGTGTGTGTGTGTGTGAGTTTTCTGGTATTTATCTCAGAATGACTATCCCAAGGAGTTTGTTAGTTTTTTTTATTTATTTCGAAACAAATTATAAGAGATGATATGAAAATATGAAAATTAGTTTAGGATTGCTTGACCTAGATGTGTCTTTTACAGTAGTGTATTCTGGTTGTGAGGTATTCTGATATTCAGACTATGTTGCAGTATTCAGATGATGAATATTACAAAGGGATTGTCTGAAAAAATCCAAAGGAAAAATATGATATTTTTAAAAAGGTTAGAGAGATTGTCTAATAACTTAGGTCACTAGTATTAGTTCTGATGATAATGATAGTGTGAGGAAACATTTTGGAGCTTTCAGTTATTGTTGTAAAGAACAAGGACTTGGGAACCAAAAGAGTTGATGCATTAGGCATCCATCCTTGCCAGAAAAATGTATTCAGATCTATGTGGCTTACATTACCCAAAAGAGAGAAATAGAGCTTGGAATGTGGCTAAATGGTGGACTAACCAAAGATTGTTATGTCAGATAGGTTTGGCTAGAGGAAAAAAAATGGTTTGGGACTAAGTAAAAGGGTGTCAACAATTGGTGACTTGAGTGCAAGTCACAGTCAAAGGCATATGAGTAGTTAAATTTCTTTTACTTTCAATAAATGCTTTGCTCTTGTGGTTTTGCACCCCTGAGGTAATTTCATGCAAATATGGTTTGTATTGCAAAAATCTCATTTGATTTTAGAAGCATTGTGTTGATTACCTACTTCATACCATTGGCATAAATGTTTAGGACCTATAGTTGTACCTGAGGAGATTTAATTAATTCAAAGTAGCCGTTAGTGGTGAAAGGTGAGTAATTGTCTAAAGATAATAAAGTGTGCAGACTGGTAGATTTTCTAGGGGCTTGAGCAGCCATAGGTTCAAACTAGTTATTAAAGACAAAATGTGACCTATAGGGTAGAGCGTGAATAATTAAATAAAGCTACACAAGTAACAAAGGATTAACTAAGGAGTGGATTTATGATAGATGAGCTTATAGCTTTTGCAATGAGTGTTTTGGGATAGGTTATAATGGCAGATCCTTTGACGAAGGCTTAGGCCAGTGGGAGTCTTTTATTATGATTAGTTAGTGGGAGACTCTTGTTTATGTTTGATACTGTTTATCTATGCTTCTTTGTGTTGCTTGTGGTTTAATGAACATGATTGTTGGTGACCATGGTTGTATGTAGGATTTATTTCATTGCTTTTTTATTTATTCAATATGTAAAAGACAAACCAGACAGTGTTTAGCCAAAGACAGACCAGGCAATATTTGGCCAAAGACAAACAAGGTAGTATTCAGCCAATGATAAAAGGCAGTATTTAGCCAAAGATAAAAGACAATATTCAACCAACGATAAAAGACAATATTCGGCCAAGGTAAAGGCGGTATTCAACCAAAGAAACAATGGCAGTAAGCCAAGAGTCCAATATTAGTCCAAGCTAAAGGCGGTTTGCCTATAAGTTGGATAATATCAAAGTTTATTGACTTATAAGGTTTTAAGGTAACTCAATCGAAGGTGATTCGATCAAAGACTTGGACTTGCAATCTCAAGGCGATTCATGTTATTAAGTATACATTTGTATGTAACTGATAGAAAATTGTACGCCGTATATTGAAGTATATTTTTTGCTGTTATTCAACATTGGTAGGCTTAATGATTGGATCAAAATAAGTGACGATTTATTGTGTGAATGGATTCCATGGCCACATTATTTAATTGTGGTTTTGTAATTAATCTTGCATAAGTGGGAGAATGTTGGATAATGAAATAGGTAAACCCTATTCGGTGTGGGATTGATCAAGGTTTGTGACAGTATTATATATACTAGGTCATGAGTTCATGCAATCCTAGTTGCTTTTCCTTTCTCTGTACCCTTGAGCATTGAGAAGTAAGTGAAACTTCTATGGGTTGTAGAAGATTGTGATCAAAGCTTCTAGTTAAACGACAAAAATTAATCTCCTATGCACATGTATGCCTTTATAATTATGGTTTATTTTGTATTTCAATTGTATTCTAGATCTCTGTATGGATGATTAGGGTTTAGGTGAAACCCTAACATTGTAAAAAGTCTAACAACCTTTAATTGTAATAATTCAATAATACTCAGTCACACCATGCATTGGATCAATTCTTCTTGGTGCATCAGTGGGAAAGAACCTTTAAAAAAATTCACACTTGTTCTCTAGGCAACAGTAGTATATCTTGTTCTTGTTACTTTTACTTTAAAAAACTTTCACTGCAACTATCTTCTGGCATCTACATTTGACGTTGAGATACCGAGCTGAGACATTGCTGCCATTGACACTTGCAGAAGACATTTTAGGTTGGAGACCCTAATCAACATAATACATGAAATCGATTAGTTGCATTTTCAACTTTTCCAAACCCATAAAATTTTAACAAATAACAATAGTTCACCAAGCAATGGAGAAATAAAGCATGACCCAACATTTCAAAAAATTTGAAATACAGATTAGGGAAGTTTACCATGAAAGACAAAACAAAATCAATGATGGGTGTTCTTAAAAAAAATTGTTATGCAGTAGTCCATCCTAATGAGGTATTCTATTAACGAGTGCATTATAAATTGGGCTATCAATCTAATAATTTGTGACCAACCGATCTCCAAGAATAATTCATGCCAAACATGGACACCCGAACTTCTTATAGCAAATGTTGTTATAGCAAAACTATACTATTAGACTCAGCACTGTGGTTGAGCATCGGCCAAGGTCAAGATGTAATAGCGTAATGTTCATGAGCAGCAATAGAGGGTTAATGGTAGAGAATCAACAAAATCTCAATAACACAAAGAAGGGAAGATAATTCAAATATCATAATTGATAATTGCTGAAGAATCATGCAATGAAAACCAGAAGGGAATCATGAACAAGAGCGGAGAATCAGACAAGGAATACATGGAGGATGGATGACACAGAAACACGGAAGCTTGGATGGTGAGAGAACAAAGGCTGTCATACCTATGGATTTGAAGGTCATGGGTTGCAGATGGGGAAGTTGAGCTTGCAGAGGTCGCGGAATGGAGAAGAGTTGGAGTTGCTGCAGAAGTGGCGGTTGGAGTTGCAAAGGTCATGGAAGGCGGAATGGAGAAGATGAGTTGTTGAAGGTCACAGGAATATTTTTTTTTTTTTTTTTGCGGGGGGGGGGGGGATAAATGGTCACAGGATTGAAGAGAATAAAGTGAAAGGAATGTGAAATTGGTAAAGTTAGGTTAAGAATGTGGAAGGGTATTTTCATCAGGTCGCATATATTCTTAACACTGTTAATTTAAATTAATTGAATGTAATGTTAAAACACAAAAGGTAATAATGTGTATTTAACGGATTGTCAAAGGAAGGTCTGCATAATTTACCCTTAACATAACTGTAGAAACATCTGCAAATCAGTTGTACTTATCATAGTGGCTGACCTATCAATACTCATTGACTATTATTTTAAATAAACTTTTTTTTGCATCAGAACTTATAAGCTCTCATCTGTTTTTGAAAATTTTGAGGTCAGTATAAAAATTTATTCTAAGCAATAAATAGTTTGAAAGTAAAATGCATTTCCATTTATTTTTGTTAGGCATCTTATAGTCAGGATTGCTTTCAGTGGTCCTTACTATGCTTACTTGTCCTTCTGCCTTTTGTTTTTGTGTTTTCACAGAGCTTTAAAGAGAATATGTAATCTTTTGATCAATGGGTTGTATGTATTTTTATAATTACAGTCTTTTGGGCCTCAATTCTTAAGGATTGCAAGGACTAAGGATGGAAGGATATCAAGTACTTAATTGTCACTTCTGGTTTTTGCCCACGTTTCTCTCTTGTATTTTCTCTGATGTTAGGGTGGGTACCTCACCCTGCTTCTTTCCTCTCCTTGTAATATATATAATATTTGGCTTTCTAATTACTCAAGAAATGAAAGTGCTTTAATCAATCAGGGACAATAAATATTTATCTTTTCTCGCTTTTATAAGTAAAAAGGAAAGCAAAGGATAAGAAATTTGATGGGGAAATTTCTGTCATTCCCCCAACTGTTATCCAAACTCTGCTATAACACTTTTTCTGATTGCCCTAACAAACTTAACTTTCACTTCTCTTTCGTCCCATGGCTTTTTAAAATACACATATGACCCCTCAATGACACATTTTCACTATTTTTCCTTGTCTCCTTTAAATTTATCTCCTAAGTACATATTGAGATGATCTAACTTCATATTACACAAGTATTAATACCATATTATCCACAAAGACACCATTAATCAATATAGTACACATTATCTAAAATTTCTAACCAAATTAATGGATTATTAAAGTATCAAATTATTCTAGTACAAATAAAATTGGTTAATCCTCATTACATAACTCAAATACCATACCTTGTTGGATTGAGAGTAGCCAACAAACTGTGGCAATAGTACAAAATTGCTGGAGTTTGCTGCATTTTGTTGTTTCTTCTTAATTTCCTCATTTTCCAGGTGTGCTATGGTCCCTAGATCTAGTTTTTAATGGTTAAAATTAACTAAGAGAAGATCATGAAGCAAGTCAAACATGGTTATAATCTCTATTAACTCTTCACACGCTTATCACCTTGGATAGTAAGAAACGGTTTGGTCAAGGGAAGCAAATCAAACATGATTAAAATCACTCTCAATCCTTCACATGCTTATTAGCAACTTGGATTGTAAGAAATGGTTTATCCAAGAGAAGCAAGTCAAACAAGAAATGGTTTATTTCTTGATTACCCCAAAAAATAATAATACTCAGGATAAGCTCCAGACTTTTGGCAGCTCTTCAAGGATTTTTCTGTTGACTTATAGGGTCCTTTCTATTAGCAAACCCTTCAATGGCATTGCATTGAGCCCTATAAACATATTTTATGACTTTGACCCATATTTTAGTCTAAGCCTTGATATATAGAAAGAAGACTATTGTTGGACTTTGTGTTGTCATTGTTGGCAATTTAACTAATATGATAGTGTTTGTGAGTATTCAGCCAAAAAAATAAGGAGAGAGAGTGTTAGTGCAGTGGCAAAGATGGAGCAACCTCGTATGTGTGTTCTACAATGTTCTACATGTGTTTCAGATGACTTGCAATGAGTTGAATGAGATTTTACACTGATTTTGATGAGAGAGAGTGTATGTGGACCCCACTGGTGATGTGGCAAGTTTCTGATGATGTGGCCAAGTTTCTAATGATGAGGCAATGTTGCGGCATCTTGAATTACATGAAGAAAGAAGATGTAGAGAGAGAATGAGAAGAGAGAAAGAGGAGAGAGAAAATGTTGGTGGGTCCCGCAGCTGGTTCATGGTGATCCGGCATTTGAAAGATGTAGAGCGTCAAGTTAGCTTTCCAACGCAACTTGAATCGCTCAATTCCGACTTCGGATGAGAGAGTTATCGTGATTCTCGTCGAAACGGTCGAAAAAATGGCAAAAATAGGAGTTCTCGGTGAGTATATATGGTATAGGGAAAAGAGTAATATTGTATAAAAGTAAGAGGGCCTCTTTGCAATTATCGGAAGTTAAAGGATGGCGTGACAATTATCATTATTTGATAAAGAAACCAATTGGACGGCTAATAATAAGTCACGTCGCCAAGATCCAGATCGGATGGATCTGAAAATGGCGGGCTAATGTGTATCGAAGCCGACGCGCCTTGATGCTCCCGCGAGGCTTCTCATTGGTAGGATGAAACTTTATATAATGTACCGAGAAGCATAGATGTGCGCATAAGGCGTAGCAGCAGATGGATTCAGATCCAGCGGTCGAGAGCTTGTCCGATCATCGCATGACGTGATGAGGCCAATCTGACGGTCCATACAAGATCTCACCTTTTTGCG
The DNA here is from genome assembly GCA_028583415.1 of Protea cynaroides. Classification (NCBI taxonomy): domain Eukaryota; kingdom Viridiplantae; phylum Streptophyta; class Magnoliopsida; order Proteales; family Proteaceae; genus Protea; species Protea cynaroides. The sequence goes on along the minus strand of CM053272.1, from coordinate 10,750,367 downwards.
GTCAATCCAACGGTCTCTGCCGCAGATTCCGTAATGGACCAATCATAAAGCGACAGCGCATGCGTGGGCGGTGATTCGGTGTAGCGTAGGTTCACAGTAACAGTTCCATAAGATTCCATTTGGCTTAATTCTATTGGTCGAACTTCAAACCGACATAACTTCTTCATCCGAACTCCAAATCGGTCTGTTCAAGTTGCAGTTTCCATATTTTTGGATTTTCTACCTATTTGGTGCTGTTGGGAGTAGAAAAAACAAATAGAAAAATTAAAAAGAGCATTTTGAAAGCAGACAGAAGGTTTTCTAGGGTTTTGTGCCTTGTGGGAGTGATCAATCACCAACTACCTCTTCTCTGTGCATCAATGAAGTGCTAAATCCCTGTGAGTGGTCAGTAGAGCTTTTATTTTTATATTGATGGTGATTATGGATTGTGTGGAAGAGATTGGAAGCCTGTAGATGAGGTGTGCTCTGTGAATCGATCTCTATCATCATTGAAGGCTATTGGAGAGTATCCGAGAGCAGTGTGAAGCTTCAGAGAGATTGTTGGCCATTCGAAAGCATTGTTTGTGAGATTTTTCAATTCCTTATCTATTTATGCTTTCAATATATTGTATTCTAGCATAGGTGAAAATTGTTGAATACCTAGCTAGTGGTAGAAAAATTGTAAGGCATAATTAGAAGCCTAAAAATTGTTATTTGCTTCTCGTGGGTGCGAGTTAAGCGTGGTGTGTGCAGTGGGTGCTGAACATTGGTTGTTGTAGCCTGAATCTTGGCATTGTTGCACTCTCTCAGTTTTATGCTGGGAAAACCTAGGGTTAGTATCCTTGTCTTGTTAGAGACTAAAAGCTGAGTGTTGAGTAAATACGGAGCCCGTTGGGCATTATTCCGTGGACTAGCCATCACACACTGTGGTGGTGAACCACGTAACATCATTGTGTTCATTGTTTTATTCTTCTGTTATATTTTGGAGTGTGTGGAATGACTTGCAAGGTGGGTGTGCAAATCTGGTAGACCTGGCCACTGAGTGGTAGCGAGGTAGATTTGCATGCGTTTATATATGTGTAAAGAATTAAATCTCCATCAGCTTTGGACAGCAGTGAAATAATTAGGGAGAATTTTCAGACACTGATTCACCCCCCTCTCAGTGTCATATCAAGTTCATCAATTATAACTGAGAAATTAGCAGTCATAATTTTTGGCTCCTACTTAAAAGTGTTTGATGAGTGCCTCAATGATGTTTCGATATAGAAATATGGGCAATGAATTCGGGAGGTGGGACAGGAGGAAGAAGCTAAGAAAGAGGCAGCAGAGCCACACACCGAAAGGCAGGAAGGGCAGCAGGAAGGGCCACTTTGATATTATTCTGACCCCACTGTCATAGTCTACTTTGTTCCATATTTGGAAGAATAGGAAACATAACAAAGTCCAATTATGGAGATGGCTTGGTCACCAAGGCAATTTGACCCCATGTGCTTGGGCTCCTCTTCAATTACGCTTGATCACCAAGGCAAAGTAGCACCTATATAAGAATAAGACAAGTGATCCACTCTGATTTGAACTGAGTTGGCATCTGAGTTTCTTTGGAACTGCGAGAGGATGTCTTGTGCAGGAGTTCAATTAGCTGAAGTATACGTGATGCGGAAGCTCTATAAGGAAAGGATGAAGAGATTAGAAGAAGAAGAAGCAGGGAGCGACAGTAGCAGTGGAGAGACAGCGGATCAGAAGAAATCTCATTCTCGCAGTTTCTTCGGGAGCAGAAAGAAGGTTCACCCGAGCAGTATTGCCACGTCGTCTTGCAAACGGGAAGCAAAACCAGAGGTTAACTAAGGAGCATAAATGCACAAGTACTGCTTCCCTCGGCGGCGCCATTGAAGACGAGATCGTCGCCAGTTATGCATGTGGAGCTTCCAAACTATTATATCTCATTCTCTTCTTCTACTCTAATCCTTTCTGGGTTTTGGCCTTAAGTTCTTTGTACGACAAATGTAATTATTTACCGAAAATCATCTATTCACAACTTTAAATAGTAATACAGATTCAGGCTCTCTCTCTCTCTCTCTCTCTCTCTCTCTCTCTCTCGCTGGTATGAAACAAACTTATTTATTTAATCGTATAGTATACAAAGATGGCAGGTCACAAATCCATGGATCGGAATTCCGCTAAATCGTGTAAACGATAAGCGTTAGGCCCTCCTAATTAGGGATTCAGCGATGCTGTTCGCACTTTAGGAACATAAAAGAAATTACATCATTCAAAATTCGGTTGTAAATGTAGAATATCTTCAAGAATCAAGACACCATGATAGTTAGGAAAGACCTGCTTCTACAATAAATAATTCACCGTCGCTTGATTATTGATTCTACTTGCATACATTCAACCCCTTCATTGATCATTATTAACAAAGCTGCACGAATTGTCAATGCCTCCAAAAACGGATAATAGAAACAATATGTTTCGGAGATGGCAAAAATGGGGGACTCATCATGAGCCCGACAAATGTATCTAAGACCACTATGCTTCTTTGAACAAAGCTTGCATCCGTTTTCATCTTTTAATAAGTAGGAAAGCTTGCATCCGTGTTCAGCTTAAAATAAATAGGAGGACGCTTCCAAACTGGTTTTCAGTCATCGGGTGATTCTTTCACTCAAATGAAATTTCTTAATATACACTATGGCCCTATGGGTCATCACGAAAACTCCAATATATAAGGATAAATTTGGTATTTTATTTGGGATCTAGTACACTATGACAGTGACAAGTCCTATCACAATATGTTATTGTAAGTTGTAACCGGTTAGGTTATATGAAGACAAAACCTTTATGTAACCCAAGGTAAAGCCATGACAGATGGAATCATACACACATGGCAAATGGGAATAAGAAAGCACAAAAGAATAAAAAATAAAAGAAGAAAGATTCATAGAAAAGTTGGGAATGGCAATATTAAGTTTTACTTTAATCTATGGAAGATGAAATTTCCACAACATGTGTGAATATGATATTTTGTACACTTGAACCTAGAATTATAAAATAAAGTTATAACTAGAGTTTCTGAATGCGGCAAGAAGGAGAGAATTTTAAAAATTCAGGTGTCGGACACGATATCAGTAATTTTCAAAAATTGATTTCATGGAAAACTGACATGTGTTCGATCTTTATTAAAATAACATCGAAATAAACTGAGATCGGGATCGACCAAGTCCAAAACAGATAAGAATCCGCTAGTCCAGCCAAACTAACACCGATTACTTGAACCATGGCTTGGAGTATACATTAAAGCTCTATTTAGTTGAAAGGAAATTAAAAGAAAAAGAACTGAAATTTTCAAATCTCAAGAGGAAAGTTGTAATCCTTACACCACTTGACTATGTAATTAGTCCCAATTCATTCCATAATTGGCTATTAAAGTTCACTTTATTTTGTTTCAAAAGCCCTTGCATTTGAAAAGAAGTAAATTACATCCCAAAAGTATCATTACTAAATCTCTCAAGAAATTTAAGTATTTTATATAATTATATTAGGTAATGATTATGACAGTTTTCTTTTTAATTTTGAAATTTTTTACTTCCGGTCCCTTTAATATCCCTTGTAACCAAATAGAGTCGAATAATAAAAGGGGAAACTGAAAAGACATATGGGGAGAGAGAGAGAGTGAACTGTAGGGTGTAACTTGGGCCTGAAAAGCCCGCCCAAAAATCCCAGACATGGGTTGGAGTTTTCAGCCCATGGTTGGGATTGGGCCTAAAATCCCATCAGATGCTCCGGCAGGGCTTGGCTTTGGATTACGGCCTCGGTTAAGCCCGGCCTGGTCCAAAAGTTACATATGTGTATGAAATTTTTGTCACCAGCTTCTTTTAGTTACTAAAATAGAAAAAAAAATCAATAAAACTTACTTTCTTGTAAAAAGATCTACAAGGTATTTGAATGAAACTTAAATAAAAAATAAAAAAAGAAAAAGAAAAAGGTGCTTCCTCTTTACCATTCCATTTTCTAGGTTTCAGTTGATTCCAATCCAATTTCAACATAATCAATGAAGGCGAATCCATTATCCTCGCGGGTTTGGGAGGAGTTTATGTACATAGTTCTACTCCCCTTTCCTGAAGAAGTTATTTATAGATTCGAATCTATGACCACCAAATCACAATGAAACAACTTTACCATCATGTGATGGCCCATCCTCTAAGATGTTTCCCCCTATGGTACATACAAAAGCCTTAGCAAAGCCTGCATAATGTCAACTGTGTTTGCCCTCTTTTTCAATGATTCTCCCCTGCACTTGAGGGGTGCTTAGAGTCTACAGTCTCTCCATGTCTTGTCCTCGTTCTCCACTCTTTTGGACCCTACGATCTAATCACTATATTCCCATTTAACTTGCATGATCTTTTCTTCTTTTGTTTGTTTGGAAGGGAAATTAAGAAGGAAAGTGAAGATTTCATAATAAATAGGAACTCTTGTAATCATTACAATATACGACCATCACTTGAGTATATAATTAAATCTGAATAATTCCGTATTTGTCATAAAGTTCCACTTTACTTTGCATCCAAATCCTTTGCACTTGAAAGTAAAATACGAACTACATCTAAAAGGATCAATACTAAATATGGTAAGAAATTTTAGGGATGTAATGGATCGAATTCGAATTGGATACACCACTATTTGAATCCATTTACCGAATATCCTATCTGAATCCATTTACCGAATATCGTATCCGAATCTGACGGATGTATAAAAACCAAATCTGAATTTGAAACTTATCCGGGTATCCAGTTAAAATCCGATTTGAATCCGAAAAATGGAATTAGAATACAAATTGCATGGAAAATGAGAGAAAACCCTATTTAAAACAAATATATAACCTACCCTAATAAAATAAGAGACCAAACCTTAAATGGATATATAAAAATTAAGTAAACCTAAGCTTATATGCGTCTTAACACTAGACTAAACGGAGCTGATATAATCCTGGCCGTTAGACTGATATCCGAATCTGCATCGGAACCCGACCCTTGCTATCAGAATTTGAATCCGAATCCGATTGTTCAGATTCGTATTCACCTAAACGGATGTGAATTCGAATCAGATCCAAATTTTCAGCTATCCATTTACATCCTTAAAAAGTTTACTTTGTAGGTTTGAAATTTCACTTCATTTTTTTAATTTCACTCGCAACCAAGCAGAACCTCTAAGATACTCCAATTAAAAAAAAAATCAGTAACATAATAGAACGAATAGAATACTTGCAGATAGCAATTTCATGGCCTTTCTTTGCAATTTACCTTCAATAATTTAGCCAAAGACTTTTAATCTCACTTGAATGTAGCCTTCGTTTGGTTGTAAGGGAAGTGAAGTGAATGGAAATCGTTTCCCTTTTGAGTCATTTGATTGCAAAGAAATTGAAGTGAACTTAATTTTGCAGAGTTGTTGGTTGGATGTAAAATTTAAAAAATTTGTAATCAAGCCAACTTTACTAATTTGTAACTTACCAGATCCATCGTCATTTTCTCTAGCCCATTTACTAAACTAAATTTTTAATAAACGGGCCCACCACTATCTATTGCAAAGAGTGTAAACCTCACCTATCAATGTCTAATGCTCTCATCTAGGGGCAAGCTTGGCCCTATCAACCGGAGCCTGCCTTGAGCCCGAATAGGCCAGGGCTAAGACACCAAGGCCTTGAGGGCAGATCAGGGTAGAAATTTTTGGTCCTGAATTTGGGCCGGTCTGGGTCAGGGTTAGGCCTTGGGCTAAGCCCAGTCTGGCTTAGCCAACCAAACCCGACCTTATCTTCTTCTTCCCACTCCTCCTATTCATTCATTCTTCTTCTTCTTTTTCTCCTCGACCTAGCCCAGTCCCTACATCTCCCTGCATCTCCCTTTCCCTCCCCAAGGTCAAAGTCAATCAAGGTTAGCCCGGCCGGGCCTTGAGGGTGGATTAAGGTTGGATTTCCAGGCCCTAAGTCAAGGTTGGGCTGAGCCTGGTGTCATGACCCGTGACCCACGACCCACTACATGGATTATCCGTCTACATGACCTACAGGCTAGCACATGGGTTGGCCCATTAGACTAAGGAAGGTCCATTGGAACTCTCTACACAATGAAAGGTATGGAAACCTTCTAGAATCTACTTGTACATAAGAGTTCTCTAGAGTTTTATACTGAGGAAGTGGGAATGTTCTGGACTCCTTATTAGAATATTCATAACCGTCAGATAGGAGACATGTGTATAGATCCTAACCATTCATTGTGTTTATTGGTGCCTATAAATATGGTTAGCCTCATTTGGCCAAGGCACTTTGCACTCAAGCAATCAAGAACATTGTAAGAGTTCCTTTGCAATTTAAGTTCTTCTTTCAAAGTTCTCTACTGTGTGCCATCTTCCTTTGGTAGGAGTTAGGCTTTAGCGCTTAAGAGGAATTGTGAGCGACTAAGTGCCGTACGATTGGCTTAGTTACACTAAGGCCGTGACAAGTGGTATCAGAGCGTGGTTGCGAGAGAGACGCTTAAGCAAGCATCATCACCATGTCTAGTGTGGAAGAGCATAACATGGAAGAAGGACATGCCTATGAGCATGGTCGTGGAAGGGATGGTCATACCAACATAAGGAGCAAGTGGAATAAGGACAAGTCTGTAGATGTTGTGGCTGCCATGAAAGCCCAACTAGCTCGTGTGGAGCTAGCCATGGCCGACACCCAAGAGAGGGTCGATGTGGTAGAGGGGTGTGAGGAGGAGCATAAAGGTCAACTAGGGAACATCATTGGCCGAGTGGATGAGCATGATGTGTCCTTGTATAACACCACAGCACAACCACAAGGGGAACTTGATGCCTTCAAAGCTCAAGTGTTGGAGATGATGGCGAACTTCCAAGCGTGCATAGATGAGGTACAAGCTGATTTAACATTATGCGAAAGGGTCATGGCTGGGGGAGCCACGACCTCAAGAGAGGCATCTAGAGGAGAGGTGCCAAAGCCCATGTCTTATGATGGACAATGAGATGCCAGAGAAGTAGACAATTTCTTGTGGCAATGGAGCACTACTTCAAAGCCATCTCACTTGAGAACGAGCAAATGAAGGTACAAACTGCCATCCTCTACCTTAAAGACACGGCAACTCTATGGTGCGACGACGACACACCGACATCGAAAGAGGTACGTGCGCCATAGACACTTGGGATAGTTTCAAGAAGAAACTAAAGAAATAATTTTACCCCGAGAATGCCTCATTCCTGGATAAGAGGAATCTTAAAAGGCTCAAACAAACAGGGTCTATCCAAGACTATGTGAATGCATTCTCTACACTTATGCTAGACGTCCAGTATCACACCCCAATTTTAGTCTAACCAGAATGGTGTGATGAACCGCCAATAAACCAACGGTTCATCCAGGATCTTGTATAGGTCGTACCCACCATATCAAACCACACATACATTCCACATTAATAATCCGAGGTAATAAATAAATAAACGAAAGTCTTACAGATAATGAACTGAGAGTCTAATAGTGATAAATAAGTATTTAATCCAATTATCTCCAAACCACAAAATATAAAAATAAATAATCAATTACATATTTGATGTTCAAATTATAACTAAACTTAAGCGAAAACACATTAGTTGCACTCGCATGATGAATCATGCGTATCTTCTTCAGCTTCTACGTCCATCGCAGAAACGTGTCCATACGTCGACGCATTCATATATTCTTCAACAGTAGGACCTGCATCATCAACTAAAAATATTCGACGTCGAAAGGGTGAATACACATCACGGCTCAGTGAGCAAACAAAACAACGCAATAAACATATGCATGCATTTAATTCATATCTTTGGTCTGATTTATAAATTTGTAATATGCTATAGAAAGGTTTGATGGCCGTCGCACCTCTATACATGAGTGTGTGAATCCACCCAATGGATCAAACACCATTGCCGTCCCACATATACCCACCATGGAATAGAGATAGAGCTAAAGTGTTCGGATCAAACACCACCAATACTTCCCCTAATGCTTTATCCATACCAACACGTAAGCACCTATTGGTGATGGCGTGTAAACTAGGCTCGCAACCAACCAATCCTAATGCCAAATAGTGTATCCAAGGCCTCACCCCAGCATCCCTCAATACGTCCATAGAGATAGAGCTAAGGCCCCCCGACTGAGTCAGAGACCACATGGTCCGAGACCACCTCCCCTGATGCCCTACGACGTAATAGTTCTGCTAAGGTAATGGCGATACGACGATGTTAGTGGGCAAGACTTGAGTAGAGATAGAGCTAGAGTCTGGTGATGAGGTCGAAGACCAGCATGCCACGTCCTCCCCCTGATGCTCCACTCGCATCCAACATACCAACCACACACATACATTCACATGCCTATTCCTAGCATCATCATCATCATCATGTTATAAATAAACGAAATTAAATATGCATGAACAATAATAGCAAGAATATTGAATGACATGTGAGATACACATTACAAGCATACAAGCATAGAATCAATCATGGCATTAGACTCAATAAAATTAAACAGTTTGTTATTAACCAATTAGTTTAGGTCTTGTTCCCTCACCTGTTAGCAATACTCGATCTCCTTTCAAGCCTTGAAATTCTTTTGAATTGATTTAACAACCTAAAAATTATATGAATTTAAGTTAGGGTTCATATGTGACATGTTACGAAGGTGGAAAAACAAAAAAAAGGGGGGGGGGGGGGGTGGGGTGTTTGGGGTTTTTTTCCGGACGGAAAAAAAAAGAGAAGGATTGAAGTGAGATACACATTACAAGCATAAAGCATAAATCAAAACAAAGTGATTAACCAATTAGTTTAGGTCTTGTTCCCCCCGTTAGCAATATCGATCTCTTTCAGGCCTCAAATCTTTGAATTGATTAACAACCAAAAATTATATGAATTTAGGTTAGGGTTCATATGTGACATGTTACGTAGTCGAAAATCAAAACAAAGCACCGATAGGTGTCGATTGATCTTTTGGTTTTCCTACGTATCGGTCGATACCCTACGGTCACATATGGTGCGACCGTAGCTGCGACTATATGATCTCTGAAATCTTCTCGAATGCCTATGGTCGATCCTCTGGTCATTCTGGTCATGCTATGGTCGATCGTAGTTGCGACCTTGAAATTTCTGGTCACAGACTACATGCAATTCGAGTTCTTCCTGGGTCAATTCTTCTGATCTTCAATGGGTTTTATTCTAAGGTTATCCTATGGTCATCATTAATAGTTTCTTATCAACCTTAATCATCAAATTCACTCCTCATGGTTCTCCTTGGGTTGAGAAAATCACATAGATCATAATAGGTTGATATTTCATATCTTCCATAGAAATCTTATTTCTTAGAGTTTACATCTCCAGAGATTCGTTTCATACCTTTGCCTGTGATAAAGAGCCAAGCTCTTTACAGCAAATTCCTCTCCTTATCTTTTTCTTCTTCCTTCTCTTTCTCTAGGGTTTACTAATGTTCTAAAAGAGTGAAAAGGGACTGAGGGATGTCCTTTATATAGTGGAAAACTCTCCATATAGAGTCATCTTTCAATTAGGAAAGCAATCCCTTAGTTTAGGAAAGTTTCCAAAACTCGGATCTGATCTGGAGTCTCATAGTCGATCATACGGTCGCATAAACCGTCGACCATAGGGTCAAAATCATCGACCGTGGGGTTCTGGATTTGAGATTTTTGTTCCCTTCCTTATGGTCGACCATACCTATGTAGGTATGCGACCTTAGGTATGCTTTCAATTTTTTTAACTCGATTCCCATACCTGGTTTGTGATCTATCTTCACACGCTCGGTCCACTTGGTCCAGGAATGATGGGAAGACCTGGCACGACACGGTTAGACCAAGTTAGTGGAGTGCGGGTCTTACAACTCCCCCCTCTTATATAAATTTTATCCTCAAAATTTACACATACCTTCCGAGTCGAATAGGTGAGGATATTTCTTTCGCATAGCGTTCTCTTCTTCCCATGTAATTTCTTCTATATTTTAGCTTCTCCAAGTAACCTTAACGTAGTAAATGTCGCGGTTGCGAAGACGTTGCACCTTCCGGCTAGTGATCTCAGAAGGTACTACTTTGAACGTCAAATCTTCAATCAAATCCGGTGGATCCATTGTTAACACGTGTGTTGGATCTCTGACATACTTCTTCAATTGTGAGACATGGAATACATCACGTACACTAGACATTGATGGTAGTAGTGCTAACTAATATGCTATTTTTTCATGTCTATCTAGAACTTCATAAGGTCCAATATATCTAGGACATAGCTTTCCCTTCTATCCAAACCTTTTCAAACCACGCATAGGAGATATTTTTAGAAATACCTTATCACCTATGGTGAATTCGAGATCTCTGCGTTGATTATCTGCATATTGCTTCTGACGGTTCTGAGCTATTCAGACTCTTTCCTTGATAATGTCGACTACTCGACAAGTCTCTTCAACAAACTCTGGTCCAACAATACTCCGTTCTCCAACTTCACTCTAAAACAAAGGAGTTCGACATTTTCTACCATACAGTGCTTCATAGGGTGACATATGTATAGTCGCTTGATAGCTGTTGTTATAAGCGAACTCAATCAATGGTAATTTCTCATCCCATGATCCTTTGAAATCAATGACACAAGCTCGAAGCATGTCTTCTAAATCTGAATAGTATGCTTCGACTGTCCGTCTGTCTGAGGATGGAATGCAGTACTAACTTCATTGTTGTACCCATAGCCTTCTGTAATCCTTCCCAAAACTTTGAGGTAAAGCGTGGGTCTCTGTCGGACACAAAGCTTTCAGGTACACCATGTAATTGGACAATATTATCTACATAAAGCTTAGCCAACCTCTCTAGGGTATACTGAGTTGGTATGGCTATGAAACGAGTTGTCTTGGTCAAACGATCCACAATCACCCAAACCGCATCAACTACTCAAGGAGTAAATGGTAATCCGATGACGAAGTCCATAGTGATGCAGTCCCATTTCCATACTGGTTCTAGCAGTAGCTGCAACAATCCTACAGGTCTTTGTCTTTCAACCTTTATCTACTGACAATTCAGGCATTGAGACACAAATTTAGCTACATCCACTTTCATTCCTCTCCACCAATATAGTTTCTTCAGTTCATGATACATCTTTGTACTTCCAGGATGTACCGAATAAGCGGTGATGTGAGCTTCCATCATTAGTCTGTGTCTAACATCCAAGTTTTTATTTTCAGGAACACATACCCTTCCTTTGTATCTTAGTACCTTTTCAACGTCCAAGGTGAACTCAGGAGTAGTCCTACCTTTTCGAGGTCTTCTTGCACCGTTCTCAGATAAGGGTCTGATTTAATAGCTGCTTTCACTTCGTCTAATAGATCAGGTACAATCTTTAATGTAGTAAACATGTTTGAGAATAGATTAATAAACCCTTGGTCAGTTGATTCATTCAGAATATCAATCATGAACTACTCTTTGCCATAATTAAATATTCTCCCTGTGACACAAGCCACAGCATTTGCACTAACTTCTTCTTGGGATTTTGTCATTTCTTTCCTGCTTAGTGCATCAGCAACTACATTAGCTTTTCCTAGATGATACTGGATATCACAACCATAATTCTTCAATAATTCCAGCCATCTTCTTTGTCTCATGTTCAAATCCTTCTGATTAAAAAGAGGAGTGACACTCTTATGATCTGATTTAATTTGAAATTTTCTCCATACAAATAATGTCTCCATATCTTAACAGTATGCACTACTGCTGCTAATTCCAAGTCATGAGTGGGATAGTTCTTTTCATGTGTCTTCAGTTGTCTTGAGGCATACACAATTACTTGTTCTCTTTGCATAAGCACACATCCTAAACCTAACCTAGACGCATTGGTGTACAAGGTAAATGGTTGTCCTGGGATCGAAATAGCCAAGATGGGAACTGATATCAATCTAGCCTTCAATTTTGAAAACACTCTTCACATTTATCGGTCCAAACAAACTTTTCTCCTTTCTTTGTCAGACTGGTGAGAGGTATGGTGATTCTAGAGTAATCTTTCACGAATCATCGATAATAACCAGCTAAACCTAAGAAACTTTTGATTTTTGCAACATTCTTAGGTGTTTTCCATTTCACAATGGCTTCAATCTTGCTAGGATCCACATTAATTCCTTCAGCGGATACAACATGGCCTAAGAAAGCGACTTCATTCAGTCCAGAATTCACACTTCATAAATTTTGCGTAAAGCTTCTCTTTTCTTAGTCGTTGCAAAGCGGCTTTTAGATTTGTGACATGAGTTTCTTTGTCTTTGGAGTAGACTAGTATGTCGTCAATAAATACAATGATTAACGTATCCAATATATCATGGAATACCCGATTCATGAGTTCCATAAAGGTTGTGGGTGCATTAGTCAATCCAAAAGACATAATTAAAAATTTATAATGTCCATATCTGGTTCTGAATGCTGTCTTTGGAATATCACCTTCATTAATCTTCAACTGATGGTATCCTGATCGAAGATCAATTTTGGAAAACACTTTGACACCTTGCAACTGATCGAACAAGTCATCGATCCATGGCAACGGATACCGATTCTTGATTGTAAACTTATTCAATTTTTGATAATCTATACACAGTCGAACGCTACCGTCCTTCTTTTTTACGAACAATACTGGCACTCCCCATGGTGATATGCTAGGTCTTATATAATCCTTGTCCAATAATTCCTGTAATTGTACCTTTAGTTCCTTCAGTTCAGTAGGAGCCATTCGATAAGGTGCTTTCGACTGGGTGCGGCTCCGGGTATAAGATCTATAACAAACTCTGTCGCTCGGTTGGGTGGTAGTCCTGGTAGTTCCTCATGAAATACATCTGGAAATTCACGCACAACTTCAATATCCTTATTCGTGGTGCATCCTTGGTGAGGTCGATCACGGATACTAAATACCCAATTCCTCATTTCTCAAGGCATTTTCTAGCTTTCAATGCCGAGAGAATGAGTTTTCATTTACGGGGAAGTTTGGTTCCCGTAAAACTAAACTCTGCTCCTTCCTTGTCTTTAAATGTCAATTTCTTTTCTGCACATAATAGGTTTACGGAGTGCCGAGCTAACCAATTCATTCCCAAGATAACGTCAAAGTTTGCCATCTCAAGTTGAATTAAGGTTGCATCCAAAATCTTCTCGCCGATAAGAACTGGACATGGTCCATAACCCTTGTCTAGTTCCACTTCTAATCCCATAGGTGATCGTACAAGCCGTTTATAGTCTAAAGGTCTGAGAGGTAGATTTAACTTTTTTCCAAATGACACAGTATAAAAGAATGAGTAGCTCCAGAGTCAAAGATACCTCTGACGGGTAAGCCATTAATAGGTACGATACCTGTCATTTGATTTAACTTAGTCTATATTCTTACACAAGGTAGTACAAAATGAACAGTTCAGGTCATACCTGTGACTACATCAAGCAATTCGGCAGCATCCTTAGATGTAACTACATAAACCTTTCCTTGTTGTAGCTGCTTCCTTGGCTTAGGACACTTTCTTGAATAATGTCCTACTTGATCGCAATTGAAGCATTTGACTCTAGCATTACGTTGCTTCTGTTGAGGTTGGGCTGTCAGAGTAGTCTTGGCTGTAGCATTGAAGCCTTGAGTACGGAATGGTTTAAATGTCTTTGAGTTCCCTCCATTTTATGAGTTTCCATTAGGCCTCTTTATACCTCTATTCTGAGTAAAATAACTTTCCCTCTGGCTCGATTCCAGTATTCGAGCAATCTGTACAGCTTCATTATAAATCTTCTTTTCCAGTCCCAATACATGCTCACGGATGCTTCCCCTAAGTCCCATGACGAACCTTCAAGTTTTGGTACTTTCCTCCTGCATGCTAGAGGGAGCAAAGAAAAATAGTTCTTCATAATGTTGTTGATATGCGTCTACAGTCATCTGTCCCTGATACAGACTCAGAAACTCCTTTTCCATTTGATCTTTAAAACTCCTGGGAAAATACTTTTCAAAGAAAGCTTCTTTATAGATAGCCACAAGTCAGTTGGGCGTGCTTTGTGAACAGATAACTCCGAGTAGATTTCCACCAATGGTGTGCATCACCTTTCAGTATAAAAGTGGCACATAATATCTTCTCTTCTTCATTTATAGTCATCATCATAAAGTTTCTTTCCGTCTCATCAATCCAGTGAGCTGGCCATAATGGATCTGATGGCTTGCTTGTAAATTCCTTAGGCTTCAACTTCAAGAAACGCTCGATCAGTCTGGAGTGATCAAACTGATACTGTGCATATGCTCCAGACATAGGCAGTTGGTACTGCTAATTACCTTGGTTATACCCGCCTTGCGGTGCTTCAGGGTTTGGCACTTGGCCTTGTACTGCTAGTGTTTGCGGTGCTTGGGGTGCAGTGTTGCTACCACCAGGTGCCGTACTAGCTTGTCCTGTAGGTAAAGAAGTTGTGTTTGCAGCTGGGAATGCAATTCTCATAGCAGCGTGCATGTTGGCTTGCATTTGCTATATATACTGCATTTGCTGTGTCAAATTCATCACTGCAGTAGCCAAATTTGTAGGTAGTGCAGGTAAGTTGGTTGGGTTGGCTTGGGTGTGCACATTTTGAGGTGCAACACATTGAGTTCCAATAATTCCTTCCTGTCCTTGCTGACCTTCATTGTCATTAGTCTCCATAGGTGGTGGGAGATGGGTTTGCATTCTGTCTCCTTCTACTTACTCTGCGTCCAGCCATTTAAATTCTTGGTTGAAAGGTACTAGGAAAGGCTATACATGTGAGACAAGATATGATGGTAGTATTGGTTTAGTCACACAATAGAAGGTGAGAGAAAAACAAAATCATGTAAGCATCCCATTTTTACCATTTCCAACTGAACAAAGTCCTACTGGTGTATGGACAACAAAGGAAGAGAGATGAGTAAAAATTTGGTTTTTACTATGACCTCGAGGTAGTTTTCGGTGGATCCCACAACAAGGTCACAGGCTATAATCTGCATGGATGCATAGGTCATGGAATTATCTTCGAAATGAGACCAGAATTGCTCAATTCTGATATCAAATGAAGAAGATATGATCATTTTAGTCGGATGATACATACAAGGGAGGTTTCTGAAAATATCATAAATAATCTCAGGGGCTTTCATGCAAATTATATTAAGTTGGATTGTTTGAATTTCAAATCATCATATCTTGATCATCCGACATCTGAATCATATGGTTTAAGTACCATTATTCCTTATTTTTAGTCCTCTTCAAAGTGGACGTGAAAAATCCCGAGAAGAAGTCACCGGTGGGCCCCATGCAAGCTTTCATGCAAAATTATCGTTAGAACTTCAAAGCTTCATATCTTTGTCGTTCTACATCGAATTTAGATGATTCCAAGGCCATTATTCTTCATTTGTGATGTCCTACAAAGTGGACATGAAAAATCTTGGGTAGAAGTCTCTGGAGGTTCCCATGCAAAATTACATATGGAAATGGTCATTTAATCTTTGGAAATTCATATTTTAGTCACACCATATCCAAATCAGGTAATTTCAGTTTCATTATATTCCATTTTTAGTACTCTACAAAGTGGACGTAAAGGATTTTCGATAGAAGTCCCCGAAGGATCCCATGCAGAAGGGTCAGTCAAATTATCGATAATTAGCCTACTTAAACTTCAAAAATTCATAAGTTGGCCATTTTATTTCCAAATGAGGTGATTCAAGCTCCAATATTTTTCATTTTTAGTGTTCTACAAAGTGAACATAGAAAATTTAAAATAGAGGCTATCAAAAAATTTCATGAGGAAATGGCAACTGAAATAGCCCATGAAATGATAGAGAGAGAAACCTAGTCAATCTAGTCAACTCATTTCAACCCAGTCAATCCAGTCAACTCATCTCAACCCAAGCCAGTCTTGGCCCAACCCAGTCAATCATTGTCAATCCGGACCAAATCTATTGGACCCATGTGTATGCATATTATGTATATTATACATATTATTAGATTATGTATTGCTTTAGGTATTAAATTATATTTTTATGGATTGAATATATGTATATATATTTATTGGAGGAGATAGCTTGCTAATGGTTCGGTTAAGCTAGGAAAGAGATCTGAAAAAAAGATTAAATGGAGATTGTGGAGAAGAAAAAAGGAAAGGAAAAGAGAGAAGGGGGAGGGGACGTGAAAGAGAGAATCGGAGAGAGATTGAGGGAAATCCGGGAGAGATTGGGAAAAAGAAAAAAAAAGAAAGAAAAGAGAGAATCCAAGATAATAAGAGAAAGAGATAAATAAAAGAAAAAAAAAAAAAGGAACTTTCACATTTTCTAGAAAGAAAACGTGAAAGAGAGAGAGAAGAAGAGAAGAAAAGGAAAGAAAGAAAAGAGAAGAAAAGGAAAGAAGAAAAGGAAAAAGAAAGAAAAGAGAAGAAAAGGAAAGAAAGAGAAGAAGAGAAGAAGAGGAAAAAGAGAGAAGAAGAGAAGAAAAGGAAAAAGAAAGAAAAGAGAAGAAAAGGAAAAAGAAAGAAAAGAGAAGAAAAGGAAAGAAAGAGAAGAAGAGAATAAGAGGAAAAAGAGAGAAGAAGAGAAGAAAAGGAAAAAGAAAGAAAAGAGAAGAAAAGGAAAGAAAGAGAAGAAGAGAAGAAAAGGAAAGAAAGAGAAGAAGAGAAGAAGAGAAGAAAAGGAAAGAAAGAGAAGAAGAGAAGAAAAGGAAAAAGAAAGAAAAGAGAAGAAAAGGAAAGAAAGAGAAAAAGAGAAGAAAAGGAAAGAAAGAGAAGAAGAGAAGAAGGAAAGAAAGAGAAGAAGAGAAGAAAAGGAAAGAGAGAGTAGAAGAGAAGAAAAGGAAAGAAAGAGAAGAAGAGAAGAAAAGGAAAGAAAGAGAAGAAGAGAAAAAAAAGAAAAAAAAAAGGAAAAAGAGAGAAGAAAAGGAAAGAAAGAAAATAGAGAAGAGGGGGGACCGAGAATAGAAAGGGGATGGAGAGATGGCGGCAATCATATAGAAAGGAGAAGAGAGGATTCTAGGAAAAAAAAGGAGAAAAAGGAGAAATAAAAGAGAGGCGTCCAAAATAGAGGAGGAAATTCAGATTGAGACCGAGAGAAGGAGAAGAGGAGAGAGGCGTCCAGAATAGAGAGGCGATTTAGATTGAGAAGGAGAGAAGGAGAGGAGGAGAGAGGCGGTGAGGTAAGTCTGCTTAGTTTTTTTTTCTGTTTTTTTGTTCTTTTGTTTTTGCAGCACCCCAACACCCGATAACACCATATCACTTGTAATCCTTGCATCACTTCACTCACCACTCCAACTCTCCATGCAGCCACTCATCGCATTCAATCAAGCTACCTAGATCCATGAAACCAGTCCACTTACCCATATTACCTCCCTCACATTAAACATGCATAACCCACCATGTTAGACCCTTCACTTGTTTGCAGGTCCCCACAGCCTATACAGCACCTTGCATCCATCGATTTTGTCCCCACTTCAACTCACACCATCACCCGAATCACCCACAAGCCACTTGTTGCACTATCAGCACATCACTTATCATTTCACTCTACAGTACCCACCGAATACCCTCAACAATCCTACTGATCTGATTCCACCTGATTTGATTCCCTAATCCCACTGATCCCATGAATCTGATCTTGTCTAATCTAATCTCTACCTGTGATCCACCACTTGATCATGCACTATTAATCACGAGATTTAATTAAATTTGGTCCATTGGTATGTTAATGTTGATTTTCTTGATCATGTCATGTGAACCATTGGATGATACTTTATTTGATCATGTGATGATTTGATTGGTTTAGTGATAATTTTATTTTTGAACATATGAGGACCATTAAATGAATATTCATGTGGATTAAAATATGATCTTTGGGTGAATTTTGATGTGATTAAAATTTGGCCATTTGAATGAACTTAATTTGACTAAGTGTGGCTGTTAATCATGATTTTGGTGAAATAAAATATGACCATTGATTTTGAGACCATATGATGGTATTAAATTTGGTTGGTTGGATGATAATCTATTTTGATAATGAGATGATTAAAATGGGCCCTTGGGTGATGATAAATGAATCTGAATGATTTGATTATTATTTTGGATGATCTGGATTTTCATTAGGATTCATTTTAAATGAATTTGAATGGTTAGATTGTGTTTTGAATGATTTTAACCGTTGGATCTTGATCGTATGTGTTTTGAATGATTTTAACCGTTGGATCTTGATCATAGGTGTTTTTAAGCCATCTGAACCATTGGATCTTTATCATGAATGATTTAAATTAATCTGAATGGTTAGATTATGATTTTGAGTGATTTGATCTGTTGGATTATCTTTTGAATGGTTTAATTGAATTTGAACAGTTGGATTAAATTCATGAATATTTTTTTAAGTGAATCTGAACCATCGATCATATTTGGATACACATTGCTATATTTGGAATGCTATCACTGCTATATTTGCAATGCTTTCACATACCTTATTTAATTTATTGGAAAGATAAATAATTAGGGTATAAAACCCTAAAAATGGAAAGAAAATAGCAATTAGGGTAGAAAATCATAAAAATAAAAGGAAAATAGAAATTAGGGTAGAAAATCTTAAAATGGAAAGAAAATAGCAATTAGGGTAGAAAACCCTAAAAATAGAAAGAAAATAGCAATTAGGGTAGAAAACCTTAAAAATAGAAAGAATACAGCAATTAGGGTAGGAAACCTTAAAAATGGAAAGAAAACAATAATTAGAGAAAGTGAAACCCTAAAAATAGAAAGAATAATTAAGGCAAGATAAACCCTAGAATAAAGAGAATAATTAGGGTATGAAACCCTAAAAAATGAAAATCACAATGAAAAGAGATAGGAAACCCTAAAAACCTAAAAATGAAAACAACAAAAATGGTAGGAATTTAGGTCTCATCCCTAGATCCTATTGACAAAAATAAAAAGAATTTAGTACACATCCCAAATAAAAATGGTAGGAATTTAGGTCTCATCCCTAGATCCTATTGACAAAAATATAAAGAATTTGGTACACATCCCAAATAAAAATGGTAGGAATTTAGGTCTCATCCCTGGATCCTATTGACAAAAATAGAAAGAATTTGGTACACATTCCAAATCCGACTCTCACAATCATTTCGAACTACGTCGTACCTGATTTCTAGGGCACACCCTAGAATACGTAGGCAATTTGGGAGTCCCAAATATGGTACAAAGGCACCCATCAACCATACATCCAGCATAAACTTCAACTTGAACAAAGAATCTAATTGAAGCACATGCATAAATTACTTCCATAATCTTTAATCACACAACCCATTTCGAACTATATTTTGGACTTGATTTCCAGGATTAGAATACGTAGGCAATTTGAGATATCTTACACATCTCAGATTCAGTCCAAGATCGAACCATCTTTGTTCTGGTTCACTGTATAATATTGTACATTACATTTGCTTGTTTATTTGCTTTAAAACATGATTGGCTGAACCCTAGGTTAGAATAACTTGGCAATTTGGTTTAGGACATCCCCCATTGAACCCTAGTCATCCAGTTGACCAAGCACAGTCAAAATTAGAGTTTAAGAAAAGTTTAGGAGGTCGATATTGATCGGGAGGTTTGGGTGCCTAACACCTTCCCATAACTGTACCCTGAATACTTACCCGATCTCTTGCAAACCAAAGAACTGATACATTGGGTTATGAGTCAATAGAAGTCTTACCTTAGGGTGAGGCTACATTTTTCGAGGTCCTAGACCTTAATCTAGGTGGCGACTCCAACAGAACAATTGATCTTCATCGATACGGATCCACATTCATCTCGAAGAGGCTTATCGGCTCTCATTGTCCTCACAGTGGCGACTCCGCTGGGGATTAATATTCAGACTCCTAGGATACTCTCCTTATATTGATTTGCTTGACATTTGATGCTAGATCTAGGGTACTATATTTATTGTTTGTACATATTGCTTTGGGGGGTATGGGTTCAGTCATACTTTCGTGCGAGTAGTCGAACTGGGTCCCATGTATGTGGGGCAGCCCGTTAGGTGAAACACACAACCTTGGCCTGTACTTTGTAAAATCACGATCGGCGAGCAGCCTTTGATGAGTGTTTCTTGGGTTCGCCCGAGAATGCGTTATGCTACTCTACGTCGTTTGATTCTTGCATCATAGTATATAAAGGGATTGGGGGCCCATTATTCATCGTGCATTCAGTGATAGGTTATCCCGTCCTCGTCAAGGTGGCATTTTCTGTCCTAACCCAGTTTGAGCCACATGTATGTTATTTTTTGTCTATCTTTGAACTAACATAGTAAAACCCGTTCAATCACAATATCCATGCCCGTAATATCGAAGTTCTGCCCATTTTTACTCTCGATTTGTTGACATGTTTGATCTCACACGATGAGCATCTTGAACTCTCACTTGTTGAGAGCGGGAGGATTGTATAAACCTGTTCCATGTCATAGTGGACGGCCACTGTACACTCTCTATCAACGAGCTCAAAGCGTCGGATCTATCATTGTTAACACATTGGTTTTAAAAGCGATTGAAAATTCCCTATCACGGCATAGGTACCATGATTGAGCGATCATTTATCGGTTTGTTCAGTCATGAACCGCTTTTGCTAACTATCCCATATGAAAATTACAAATAAGTATATCCATTTTAATTTCTTTGAATTCAACGAACTAAGTGGTCGGATCTTGCTGTCTAATGAACCATTTGGGTCATGAGGCCCAAAACCAGTCACAGGGTCCGTCGAAACAATTAAATTGATTTGGATAATATTTATTCAATGGATTTCATAAGGGAGCTAACATTTGTATTGGTAGAGTCAGCTTGTGTGTGCATGTAAAACCTTCACGTGTCCATTCATTTTCAAATCCTAATCCATTGATCTATTCCAACATAGGTGACTATCGAGCCAATCTGCAAGCATTGCTACTCTTTGGTTAAAAAATCTTATCACCAATAGGTTGTCTAGAGTACCCATCACTAAACCGGTCGGGCCTATTCCTGAAAAACCATTTGAAGTTATGGCTAACCGTGATCAAGATGAGAATTCATTAGAGAACCGAGTAACCAAGATAGAAGATACTGTAAGTGAGATGGCTGTCATGCTGCGGAATGGTGCATAAGTTACTAATGGGAAAAGAGGACACACCCTCCACATCAAAGGAAGATACCCCCAGCAAGAATAATCCGATTGTGTTCTCAAATCCCGCTTTTAAGGAAGAGGGAGAGGTTATCTGCAAGCAACCATTGATCATCCAGAAGGCTCCTTCAATCAAGAAGCCGAAGGAATCTGAAGATCCATATGGGAACCGACTAAGTCATGTAGGACAGATACTGAGGGGCCTGAAGGGCGTAGAAAGTCAGATCATTGATTCTGAGGGACTGTATTTCTTCCCAGATGCCAAACTGCCACCGAAATATAAATGGACTACTGAAAAATTTGACGGGACAAGGGACCCCAAGACACATCTGAGATCATTCACAGGATTGTTGAGGCAAGGGCATGGGTTTACTGATGAACAATTGGGGCAGGCATTCCAATTCTCATTAACTGGAGGGGCACATAGATGGCTAATGAATCTGAATCCCTCACAAGTCCACTCTTGGACCGATATCTCCAGATCATTCACCAATCATTACTCCTATAATACTGAGATCGAGACTCATAGGAGGCAATTAGAGACCATGGTACAAAAATCTGATGAAGGCTTCACAGAATACTTGACCATGTTCAGGAAAGTGGCTGCACAACTTTGGGATCGACCATCAGAGAGGGACCAGGTCCAAATGATGATGAAAGGGCTCAATAAAGCATACAAAGCATATATAATTAGACAGGCTATCTTCACATTCGAAGGGTTGGGACAACAAGTAGAAGATGCCATTAACTATGGAGATGAACTCCCAATGAAAATGGAAAAGTCGGAGGCAGGTCCAAGTAGGAGATCCTATCAACCCAAGTACAACAATGCCCACGCCTACAAGGAAGTAGCAGTTACGAATACGGTTGTTGCACCGACACCAATTAACTACGTTTTACCAGCTCCACGACAAAGGCCTTTCAAGTTGTATACAGAGTTATCATTACCAAGGGAAGTGTTGATGGAAAGATTGATGAGGGTTGGAAAATTAAAGCCACCACCACCCATGAATGTGCCAAACCCACCACCAGCCTCTTATCGTGCGGAGAAATTCTGTAAGTTCCACAATTAGGCAGGTCATGATACGGAATACTGTTGGAACCTCAAAAATGCCATACAAGACCTAATTGATTCAGGGGCATTCAAAGTACAAAGAAGAACTAATCAGGCATCAATCAACAATAACCTACTCCCATATCATAATGTGAATTTCATAGAATGGGAGATGTCGGAGTCCAAGGAAAAGGTTCCGGAGAGTGAAGTTTGCATGATAGGTGGCAATTTGGACCAAGAGTTTGATCTTACTTATCCCTGGTACTATGGACATTCTGAAGAGCCAGAGGAGCCTTATAGTGTCCACATACCCGATGAAGAACAAGAAATTACTCAACTGAATGAACAATTTGATGAATTCAGAATCTACATACCCGGTGAAGGACAGGAAGTCAGTCATTTGGATGAAAAGTTTGATAGCTATGGCATCTACATCCCAGGAGAAGACAGGACTGTGGCAGAAAACCGTATAGGCAAAGGGTACAAGCCAGCACATTTAGCAGCAGAGAATCCAGCCCAGTTGGCTAGAGAAAAGGAACTGGAGCAATCTAGTCAACCTGAACCACCCAATCCGGTTCTCAAGCAATTGCAAAAGACGCAAGCAAATGTCTCCATCTGGGAGCTATTGATGGCATCAAAAGCTCATAGGGACACCGTGCTAAAATCCCTGACAAACATACATGTCCCGATAATAATGGATTGCAATGAACTAGCGGATCTGGTCGGCGGCCGTTATGCAGTAAATTCAATCATATTTAGCAATGCAGACCTCCCTAGTGAAGGAGCCAAACCCATCAAAGCACTACACATCACTATTGGTTGCAGAGACAAGGTTGTTTCACAGGTATTAATTGATAATGGGTCAGCCTTAAATGTATTTCCCCTCAGAACATTCAGGTACTTGGGATTCAAAGATGAAGAGATAAAGCCATCAGATCTGATCATCAAGGCTTATGATAACACCCGCAGGGCCATCCAAGGTGTCTTCACTGTGCCTATCCGAGTCGGTCCGACTGTATTTGATATAGAGTTCCAAGTCATTGATATCCAGGCTACATTTAATATACTACTAGGTCGACCATGGTTACATGCAACCAATGCAGTTGCGTCCACCTTGCAACAGAAAGTCAAATTCATACATGGGGACGTCATCATAACCATCAATGCAGATTCAGAAATGGTCAATGCACTGGCTACAGGGAGAATGGGTTTTGAATGTGATGAGGGATCATCTGAGACTGTCCATGTTGGCGGCTTTAAAATAGACAACATCTTGGCTATCACAGGGGCAGATCCCACAGGTATGCATTTGTCCTTTCCTTTTCGTCAATTGCTAAATATGCCTTATTTTCCAGGAATGGGCCTTGGCTTACATCAACAAGGTAATATTGAAGTTTTATCTATGTTAATTAATGAGCACAGATTTGGACTGGGGTACATACCCAACGGACATGACTTAGAGTTGATAGAGCGTAAACAGTGGGGAGCCGATCAAATATTTCTGAGGCTCGAGAAGAAGAAATACAAAAATAGTAATGCATATGATAGTAGTAGTACAATAAAGGCTACAGGCATGAGCAAAGGAAGATGGCAACAGCAGAGAACAGATGGACAAATCAATCAAGTATTGACTGAAGGATTGTACAATCAAGAAAATACTCCATACTACAAAACTCTGAATGGGTATTTCGTCAAAGAAGGAGATGACTCACCTTTCCATGGTTTCTCCGAACCTTGGTTTGATGGGCGATTCCAGAGATGATGGCCTAGGTTTGAGATTTTCTTTGACTGTACCATTGACTGGGGAGATACTGAGAAGACACCGGCAAAAGAGAAAAGAGGAGAGCTACAATCTGAGGCAGATACAGTTGATATCGATAACTTGTTCGAGGAAGATCAAGTGATGACACTCACCGGAGGAAACCAAAATGAAGAGCCAAATCCACAACAACTGATCTATCCCTTCGACGGTGTGATCCCAAACTGGAGTTGCTTAGATAGTTTTGTTTACACCAATGATGAGTCATCTATTCCTAGTATGGCCATGTCTGAGCCCATAGTAGAAGAGTCAATAGATAGGAATGAGTCCTTTTCCAGCTTTGAGTTCGCTCCATTAGGAGCCACTTCTTCTGTACCACTGTTATCCATAATTAATAAAGATGATATTTCTTATTACTCTGTGTCTACATCTTCCATTCTAATTTTAAGCTCTAACTCTAACAATGATGAATATGATGAAATCCCTATTAAAATACAAGGCAAGTTGAAATCTCATAAGAGAAAAAGGCCCAACCTTCTGGCAAAGACTTCCTAATGATCAATCTAGGTACAGTTGAGGAGCCTTGTGAGATCAAGATTGGTGCTACCCTGACTGAAAAAGAGGCGGCCCTGATGACAGAATTGCTAATAGAGTACCAAAAGTGTTTGCTTGGTCCTATGAGGACATGCCCGACATTGATCCTGAAGTTGTGCAACACAAGATACCTTTGTTCCCGGAGGCAAAGCCACATAAACAGAAGTTGAGAAGGCTACGACCTGAATGGACATTAAAGGTCAAAGAGGACATAATGAAGCAATTGGATGCAGGATTCTTAGAAGTAACCAGGTACCCTAAGTGGTTGGCAAACATTGTGATTGAACCAAAGAAGGATGGACGGTTGAGGGTATGCGTGGATTATCGAAACCTAAACAAAGCAAGCCCTAAGGATGATTTCCCGCTACCCAAGATTGACATTTTGGTGGACAATACGGTGGGACATGCACTACTATCATTTATGGATGGATTCTCAGGGTACAACCAAATAAAGATGGCGCCAAAAGATAAAGCCAAGACTGCTTTCACCATGGACTGGGGCACCTACTGTTATACTGTAATGCCATTCGGGTTGAAGAACGCCGGGGCGACATATCAAAGAATGGCCACAACCATATTGCATGATATGATCCACAAAGAGGTTAAGGTGTACGTGGACAATATGATTGTAAAATCTTTTACCCGTGAAGGTCACATACTCGCACTCAGAGCATTCTTTGAGAGGATTAAACAATATAAATTGAGACTGAACCGACAAAAATGTGCGTTCGGAATGACAGCAGGAAGATGTTGGGCTTCATGGTTAGCCGCAAAGGCATTGAGATAGATCCATCAAAAATCAAAGCTATAACAGAGATGCCACCACCAAGGACTGAAAAAGAAATAAGGGGATTTTTGGGAAGATTACAATACATAAACAGATTCATTGCACACCTCACAGCCACATGTGAGCCAATATTTAAGCTGTTGAGGAAGAATCAGCCAAAGACCTAGAACCCTCAATGTCAAATGACGTTCGAGAAAATCAAGACATATTTGATGAATCCACCGGTCCTCGTACCCCCAGTGCCTAGGAGACCCCTGGTACTATACTTGTCAGTATTGGACAATTCTATGGGAACAATGCTCGCACAACATGACTCAGATGGGCGAACAGAGAAAGCAATCTACTACTTAAGCAAGAAGTTCACCAAATATGAAACCAATTACACCTCATTGGAGAAGACATGTACTGCTTTAGTTTGGGTAACAAAGAGATTGAGGCATTACATGCTCTCATTTCATATCATACTAATATCTCGGATGGATCCATAGAAATACTTATTTAAAAAGCCTGCCCTTACAGGAAGAATGGTCAGATGGTTGTTGTTGTTATCAGAGTTTGACATCACTACACCACTCAGAAGTCCATAAAAGGGAGTGCGATAGCTGAACATTTGTCTGCGCATCCAGTAGAAGATAGTTTCCAACACTTAGAAGATGTGTTTGCAGATGAGGAGGTACATGTGACTCAAGAAGATAGACAAATAGATACATGGCTTATGTTCTTTGATGGAGCAGCCAATCACAGAGGATACAGTGCAGGTTCATAGACCCAGATGGTATATTTATACCATTTGCCTTCCGTTTGGAATTTGATTGCACAAACAATATTGCAGAATATGAAGCATGCATTATGGGTTTGAAAGAGGCATTAGCCATTGGCGTCAAGAAACTGAAAGTATATGGAGATTCTTCTATTGTCATCTATCAAGTTAGACAAGATTGGAGGACCAAGGATGAAAAATTGATATCCTACAAGGAATGTGCAATGGCTTTGGCCCAAAGCTTTGAGCAGATAGAGTTTGACTACTCACCAAGAGATACTAATACATACGCTGATGCATTGGCCACCCTAGCATCAATGATTGGAGATGATCCAGTAGAGAAGATCAAACCTTTGATAATTGAAAGAAGAACACAGCTTGCACACATGGGTGAAATCAATGCCTTGACAGTAGATGGTCGCCCTTGGTTTGCGCCAATTGTGGATTTCATCAAAGAAGGAAAGTACCCCATCGATGCTTCGGTAGGAGACAAGAAATTCTTGAGAAGATATGCCTCTCAATTTGTGTTGTGCGAAGACATCTTGTACAAGCGATCTTATGAAGGAATACAACTAGTCTGTGTTGATGAAGAGCAAGCACAGAATGTCATCGAGCAAGTACACCAAGGAGTGTGTGGCCCCCATATGAATGCTAGAATGATTGCAAAGAAGATCCTCCGACTAGGGTACTTCTGGAACACAATGGAGGCAGACTGTGTAGAATATATGAAGAAATGTCACAAATGCCAAATATTTGCCAATTTGATACATGTACCTCCAATGGAATTGCACACGCTCAACTCCCCATGGCCTTTCTCGACTTAGGACATTGATGTGATAGGCAAGATACATCCTAAAGCATCAAGTGGACAAGAGTTTATTTTGGTAGCTATTGAGTATTTTACAAAATGGGTGGAAGCTCAAGCATATGCAAAGCTCACAGCAAACAAAGTGGTAAAATTCCTACAAGAGCAGATCATCTGTCAACACGGGGTGCCTCAAGCTCTTAATTCTGATCAAGGACAACACTTTAGGGGTAAAGTGGAGGAACTGTGTGACAAATTTCACATCAAGAGACATAGATCCTCCCCATATAGACCACAGACAAATGGGGCAGTCCAAGCGGCCAATAAGAACATAAAAGTTATTTTACAAAAGATGGCACAAACCAATGCTGATTGTGCAGATAAACTCCCATATGCACTTTGGGCTTACAGAACCTCGATCAGAACATCTACTGGGGCAACACCTTACTCCTTAGTCTATGCCATGGAAGAAGTACTCCCTGTTGAGTTGGAGGTGCATTCACTAAGGGTAGCAATGGAATGCAAGATCCCCGAGACAGAATGGCTGCAAGCTAGATACGATGAATTGAGCCTCATAGATGAAATAAGAATCAGGGCGGCAGACAACATAAAGAAGTACCAGCAGAGAATAGCAAATACATTCAACAAGAAAGTCTGAATCTGTCATTTAGCAGTTGGTGATTTAGTGCTGAAGGAGCAGAGAGCACCAACACATGATCCAAGGGGCAAGTTTCGTCCAAACTAGAGCAGACCATACATCGTCAAGGAAATATTACCAGGGAAGGTTGTTCGTCTGACTAATCTGAATGGAGATGAATTACAATACTTGACAAATCTGGATCAAGTAAAGCGGTATTACGTATAGCCTACATACTGCAAAAAAAAAAAAAGTGTGGACAAGCTTCCGTTTACAGGCTTGGGGCAAGCTGACTTAGCCATATGGTAGGTCTCATAGTAAGGTTGGACAAGACTTTCAGACGAGACAACAACTTTCATCATAAAGGGATAATACATCAATTCATCAATTGTTAGGGAAAGGAATTCCTGATTTTAGGCAAGAACTCTATCTCCCATCTAACAATCCGACAGTTGTTCTAGAGTTTCACATCAAGCCCTTGTTTTACATCTCTGATATGACTCTTGTGAGCATGCCATTCTGAAAAATAATCATAACAACTCTGACCAAAACTCACATCGGTCATTTATTAATCCAAACAATGTCCGAGAGTTCTACTGGTCCATCCTTCATAAGCTAGAATGGCATCTCCTAGTAGAGATCAGGCCATTCCACATAAACAACCAAACATTCTCCCAGATGGCTGACCCATTTCGAATAGTTTCTTATTAGCCTACTCAGGCCATTGATTTCTCTCATACTGTTAGTTGGCTCAAAAATTTAAGCCCAGACATGGTAGTACAATGTAAATATGTACATTAGCAGAAGTGTGGTCAGAACGAGTCTGAGTAATTATAGCCTAAGAAAGCCCGTTGGATATGCTTATGACCTATGTTGTTGTGGATTTGCACCTTTGTAGGCATCCTTCGGTAACGTGCTCACGATTGATTAGTTTACAGATGGAACACTGCATGAAAAAAAAAAAAAAAAAAAAAAAAAAAACAACCTGCCCGAACTATGCAGAACCTGATTCCGGAGGGATGAAAGTCCCAAAGGATACATAGGCAATTTGGGACACCCCAAATTTGGTCCAAAGGCTATACATCCAAAGGCTATACATCCAGAGGCTACACATCCAAGGGTTATAAATCCAGAGCACAAAGTACAGTTATAGTTACATCATGAGCAGTCTTGAGCTAAAGTCACAGACCTGATGAGGTCACTACTCAAAAAGCTTGACAATTACAGTTACATTACAAGCGGCCTTGAGCTAAAGTCACAGACCCGATGAGGTCGCTACTCAAGGAGCTTAACATCTACAGTTGTTTGTTGTGCAATGGTAGAATCTAGATCAAGTGCAAAATAATGCAAAAATGGGCCACTTTGTCTTCGGCCTCAATTGTTTACAATCTCAGCCGAAGAGGGGCATCTGTAAACACCCCATTTTTGCCATTTTCAACTGAACAAAGTCCTACAGGTGTGTGGACAACAAAGGAAGAGAGATGAGTAAAAATTTGGTTTGTACTACGACCTCGAGGTAGTTTTCGATGGGTCCCACAACAAGGTCATAGGCTGTAATCTGCATGGATGCATAGGTCATGGAATTATCTTCGAAATGAGACCAGAATTGCTCAATTCTGATATTAAATGAAGAAGATATGATCATTTTAGTCGGATGATACGTACAAAGGAGGTTTCTGAAATTATCATAAATAATCCCAGGGGCTTTCATGCAAATTATCATAAGTTGGATTGTTTGAATTTCAAATCATCGTATCTTGATCATCCGACATTTGAATCATATGGTTTAAGTACCATTATTCCTTATTTTTAGTCCTCTTCAAAGTGCACGTGAAAAATCCTGGGTAGAAGTCACCGATGGGCCCCATGCAAGCTTTCATGCAAAATTATCGTTAGAACTTCAAAGCTTCATATCTTTGTCGTTCTACATCGAATTCAGATGATTCCAAGGCCATTATTCTTTATTTGGGATGTCCTAAAAAGTGGACGTGGAAAATCTCGGGTAGAAGTCTCCGGAGGGTCCCATGCAAAATTACATATGAAAATGGTCATTTAATCTTTGGAAATTCATATTTTGGTGACACCATATCCAAATCAGGTAATTTCAGTTTCATTATGTTTCATTTTTAGTACTCTACAAAGTAGACGTAAAAGATTTTCGATAAAAGTCCCCGAAGGATCCCATGCAGAAGGGTCAGCCAAATCATCGATAATTGACCTGATTAAACTTCAAAAATTCATAAGTTGGCCATCTTATTTCCAAATGAGGTGATTCAAGTTCCAATATTCCTCATTTTTAGTGTTCTACAAAATGAACATAGAAAATTTGGAATAGAGGCTATCGAAAAATTTCATGCGGAATGACAACGAAAATAGCCCATGAAATGACAGAGAGAGAAACTCAGTCAATCCAGTCAACTCATCTCAACCCAAGCCAGTCTTAGCCCAACAACCCAGTCAATCCTTCTCAATCCGGACCAAATCTATTGGACCCATGTGCATGCATATTATGTATATTATACATATTATTAGATTATGTATTGGTCTAGGTATTAAATTATATTTTTATGGATTGAATATATATATATATATTTATTGGAGGAAATAGCTGGCTAATGGTTCGGTTAGGCTAGGAAAGAGATCCAAAAAAAAAGATTGAATAGAGATTATGGAGAAGAAAAAAAGGAAAGGAAAAGAGAGAAGGGGGAGG
The DNA here is from genome assembly GCA_028583415.1 of Protea cynaroides. NCBI lineage: Eukaryota > Viridiplantae > Streptophyta > Magnoliopsida > Proteales > Proteaceae > Protea > Protea cynaroides. The sequence continues at coordinate 10,720,130 of CM053272.1, read as the reverse complement.
GGGCGTGAAAGAGAGAATCGGAGAGAGATTGAGGGAAATCCGATAGAGATTGGGAAAAAGAAAAAAAGAAAGAAAAAAGAGAATCCGAGAGAATAAGAGAAAGAGAGAGAAATAAAAGAAAAAAGGAAAAGAAAAAAAAAGGAACTTTTACGTTTTCCAGAATGAAAACGTGAAAGAGAGAGAGAAGAAGAGAAGAAAAGGAAAGAAAGAGAAGAGGAGAAGAAAAGAGAAGAGAAGGAAAGAAGAAAAGAAAAGAAAGAAAAGAGAAGAAAAGGAAAGAAAGAGAAGAAGAGAAGAAAAGGAAAGAGAGAGAAGAAGAGAAGAAAAGAAAAAAGAAAGAAAAGAGAAGAAAAGGAAAGAAAGAGAAGAAGAAAAGAAAAGGAAAGAAAGAGAAGAAGAGAGGAAAAGGAAAAAGAGAGAAGAAGAGAAGAAAAGAAAAAAGAAAGAAAATAGAAGAAAAGGAAAGAAAGAGAAGAAGAGAAGAAAAGGAAAGAGAGAGAAGAAGAGAAGAAAAGGAAAGAAAGAAAAGAAGAGAAGAAAAGGAAAGAAAGAGAAGAAGAGAAGAAAAGGAAAGAAAGAAAATAAAGAAGAGGGGGGACCGAGAATAGAAAGGGGATGGAGAGATGGTTGCAGTCATATAGAAAGGAGAAGAGAGGATTGTAGGGAGAAAAAAAAAAGGAGAAAAAGGAGAAATAAAAGAGAGAGGCATCCAAAATAGAGGAGGAGATTCAGATTGAGACCGAGAGAAGGAGAAGAGGAGAGAGGCGTCCAGAATAGAGAGGCGATTCAGATTGAAAAGGAGAGAAGGAGAGGAGGAGAGAGGCGGTGAGGTAAGTCTGCTTAGTTATGGAAAGGGTTAGGAAACCCTAAAAACCTAAAAATGAAAACAACAAAAATGGTAGGAATTTAGGTCTTATCCCTAGATCCTATTGACAAAAATAGAAAGAATTTGGTATACATCCCAAATAAATATGGTAGGAATTTAGGTCTCATCCCTCGATCCTATTGACAAAAATAGAAAGAATTTGGTACACATTCCACTCTCACAATCATTTCGAACTACGTCGTACCTAATTTCTAGGGCACACCCTAGAATACGTAGGCAATTTGGGAGTCCCAAATATGGTACAAAGCTACCCATCAACCATACATCCAGCATAAACTTCAACTTGAACAAAGAATCTAATTGAAGCACATGCATAAATTACTTCCATAATCTTTAATCACACAACCCATTTCGAACTACGTTTTGGACTTGATTTCCAGGATTGGAATACGTAGGCAGTTTGAGATGTCTTACACGTCTCAGATTCAGTCCAAGACCGAACCATCTTTGGTCCGGTTCACTGTATAATATTGTACATTACATTTGCTTGTTTATTTGCTTTAAAACATGATTGGTTGAACCCTAGGTTAGAATAACTTAACAACTTGGTTTAGGACATCCCCCATTACCCTAGTCATCCAGTTGACCAAGCACAGTCAAAATTAGAGTTTAAGGAAAGTTTAGGAGGCCGATATTGATCGGGCGGTTTGGGTGCCTAACACCTTCCCATAACCGTACCCTGAATACTTACCTGATCTCTTGCAGACCAAAGAATTGATACATTGGGTTATGAGTCAATAAAAGTCTTACCATAGGGTGAGGCTACATTTTTCGAGGTCCTAGACCTTAATCTAGGTGGCGACTCCAATAGAACAATTGATCTTCATCGATACGGATCCACATTCATCTCGACGAAGATCATCGTCTCTCATTGTCCTCACAAATCAATAGGCAAAAGTTCGAACATAATCAAAATGCAGACAACTGTCAGTTATATGGTCGATGGCCTATGGTCGCATGTTGTGCGACCATAGGTGCGACCTTCTAAATCTTGAGAACTTACGGAGACCCTTAATATTCCCTTCACGTAGTTGTAAATATGCATTTTCACCAAACAATAAAAAGACACATGGGATCAATAAACATTAAGAAATTGAGAAGATAATGCAAGTAGAGGTTAAGAGTAAGAGAAAACACAACCTACTTTCATTTGTCTTACCACATCAATGGCCTTGATCAGTAAGAAAGAACAATATTGATGTTCTTTCATTGTTCACTGTTGCCTGAATCATCCTCCTATATTGGAATAAAAAAAAATAACTTTAGACTTCAAATACCTCATTAAAATTCATTTGAGTATATGAGTTTTACCTGATCAATGCCACCAAACATCAGTACCAAAATACACAAACAAGTACAAATTTAACAATGCAAGACTCGCATTATAAACTTGCAAGGAAAGCCCATGTTATCGTTGTGAGAAATTGAGGGTACATAGTCATGCAATAGCAGACTGCTAAATATACCTCCATTCATATGATTGTACAAATTCATACAAGTTGTCAATGTTTGAATATATATGTGAGTTTGATTAATTATTGGGTCCATTGAGATTGAGTAGTGGGAGTCTGTATCATTAGGTTGATCGGGTCGATCTGGTTCATCACAAGATAAAGAGATAGACAAATCTTAATTAGTGTGAAATTGATTATAAGGTTTGTGACAGTATTATTTATATTAGGTCATGAGTCCTTGTAGCCCTAGTTGTTTTTCCTCTCTCTGTACCTTAAATATTTAGAAGCAAGTGGAACCTCTACTAACTGTGAAAGACTGTGATCAAAGCTGTAAAATTAATGACGGAAATCAATCTTCTACTTACATGTATATCTTTAAAAATATGATTTACATTGTATCTTCATTGTATTCTAAATCTTTGTATAAATTATTAGGGGTTGAGATGAAACCTTTAGAATGTAAAAAAAGTCTTAACATTCAATGCATATATATATATATATATATATATATATATATATATATATAAAAGTCAACTTTATAGATCGCACCATTGCAGTTGCAACATAACTTCACTCTCCGAAAATCTAGACTTGGACACGCTACACGATGCATCATTCCTGACCGATGCAATGCATCTTATTATTCAAACCCCTTCCTCTCTCTCTCTCTCTCTCTCTCTCTCTCTCATGATGCATTTTTTTATTCCAACCCCATTTTGCCAAGGAGCATGTCTCTCTCTCTCTCTCTGTCTCTCTCTCACATGCATGTGCAGTAGATTTTCTGGTTAAGAACCACCAAATCGGTCATACTTGTTGTTACCTTAGGAGCAGGTTACCAACAATCATCTTTTTGTTTCTATTTGTGGTTTTGGATTCTCAGTACACAAACTGTTAAGAACTTTATACCAATGTTTTTATATAATAAATTAACCAGGTCTTAGACAGTACTTGATAGCTAAATGGTACAAGCGCCCAGGCCGATTCTTGGACCATATGAAAGCAAACACAGTTCAAACTCTGAGAAAAGAATGCTTTACAATTAGCAAATACTCACTCCAAAATTTGACATGTGTGTACTGCAAGTTCCTATCAGATAAATATTACATTCAGAGAAGTTACAGAAGTACAATTTTAGATCCAAAATGGCTTACAAGTTTGTCCAGGAAAATATATCAGAGAAAGAAAAAGAAGAATGGGAAGGGGCATAGAGTGGAGAAAGACCCACTACTATGAAAATATTGATTTCTCATCACCGAATCGAACTGACCGTTGACCCTCCTCATGTTTCCTAGAATAGATTCCTCAATATTCGATGGGGAATCATTTACTTTTTTTTAAGGTAAGTTGGGAATCTTTTCTCTAATTTCACGAAAACTATAATGCTCTAGGTAGGGACAGAAATGTTTATTAGTTTAAATTTCTACTTCACGCTGATGACCTTGATGACGTAGGGTTAATGGCGACTCCTTTGCTGCATATTTAAATCATGGTATTTAGCTCTTGTGTGTATATGTGTGGGTGTGTGAGAAAAATGGTTAGGGTTACTGATGGTGTAAGAGATACTATAGTGAGTGGTGGCGACTTCTTAGTGCTCTGCGTAGTTGTCTCCCTCTTCATGATATCTATGGTACTATTTGGCTGTGGAGATGGCCCACATAAAACCAGAAAAGGTCGTAGCAAGGACCACCTGGAGTTTGGTACGTACGTCTTAGATGGAAATGGAGGTGGTGGTGGAGGCTGCCACCACCATGGCAGTGGCGAGGGTGGTTGTGGTGGTGGTGCTGGCTGCGGCGCCTGAGGTTTTGGTTCTAAACTCATGGCATAAATAGTTGTCTTTCGTTGATTGTATCATCCTTGTCTTTCTTCTGATTTAGGAGACTGCACCTTCATAAATGCGTTTTTCAACCATATATTGTAGCAAGGTGTGTTCATCATTATATTTTATATTAATTTTCAAATGATCCCATTCTTGTATTGAGGTTTTCATAATGGTCCAATGAACAAGCATTAAAAGGAATTGATTACAACTATATGTCGTGTTAAACCTTTTTTAGACGGACTCTTTATAAACAAAAAAGGTTTGCTGGTCACAAGAATTCATGGAATTGCATGTCACTCTGGGTTATAATATTATTTTGAGGATATTGCTAGATTACTAAAAATTGAGCTTTTGATTACAAAACTACCCAACCAATGTTATGTTAAGTATTTAATCAAATTGAATTTAGTGTTATAAAAATGGGAAAAAAGATTCTTGTCCGGCTGCATTCTTCTGCACCCAGACACAAGACACAGGGCCACCCTATCCCCATTGTTTGGATGCTTCTGTTGGGAAAAAGCCTATACCCCTAGATTGAGATGTTCAGAAAAGCCCACATCCTTAGATTGGTTTTAATGATAACAAACACATGAAGATGGACTAATATCTTCTATGAATCATATGAATTAATAGAAACTCATTTCAAGCGAAAGATCATTCCAAGTATGCAAAGCAAAGCCAAACAATTGAGGAACAAGTCAACAAGAAACTCAAGTCAAAGAATTGACAAATCAAGTCAACAAGTCGATCAAGTCTCAAGAAAAGTCAAGTTATCCAATATCAAAGATCCAAGCAAGAAGGCTGAAGACCAAAGCTTGAATATCCAACTACGAAGAACGAAGATGAAGACAATATATCTATACTAATGATTATTAAAGTCCTAGGTTAGAACACTTGCACAAGCATGATGTAATATTTCATATCATACATCTCATATATTAGTTTGACCTTAGGTGGTGATAAAAAAAAACCTCATCAAAGTAACCTAAGACTGTCTCTTGAAGTGTTGGTGTAATTTGCAAAAGAATGGGACAAGAATCCAAAGGTAAGTCCAAGTTAAGACACCAATCGGTTGCACGAACCAGTCAACTGGATCCAGGCAGTCGACCGAATGTAGACTTACTGGTCGAGAACTCCCGAGACCATCCGGCTGCAACCAAATAATATTCCGATCAACCAAATCAATGGTGTCGTTACCCAAGGGCTCTTAACGGCTAAATTTTGATACAACGAATACATATCGTTCAACCAAATGAAGAAAAAAGGTTAATCCAAAAGCATAAAAAAAGATCCGTTAGAGTTATTATTAACCAACCACTTAGGTCATTATCTGAGTCTACTTAAGCCCCTCATTTATGAGGAATCTCATGAGACCATTCACATACACGAAGGCAACATTCTTGAGCTCCAATTTGCATAAGCAATCAATCTATACTCCATTAAGAGATCAAAACTTCAACTCAAGCTTCTTATTTATGACCTCAAAGTTTAAGATCAAAGCTAGAAGCTAACCAACACACTTCTCTTTACCATTACATCAAAGAGAAGTCTATAATTTGTGCAACATCATCTTCATACATTTCATTCATCTCATTACATAATCATTAGGAATAAGTGTCACACTCCTTGCATAAGTAAATTCAAACTTATTTTTTATCTGTTATTGATTGTTGTTACCTAATTGTATTTGGCTAGCACAAAGATCCTCTTATCTATAAAAGAGTTATAAAAGTTTAGATCGTACTTAAGTTATAAAAGGACCCTCTCATCCAAAAGGTGTTTTATAGGTTTCTTTTGACCTTGAATAAGATTGTTGCAAAATTCCTCTTTACCATAAAAGATTTGTAAACATATGTTCTTCCCATTGTTCAGAATTTCGGTGGAAATATTTCAGTTTTTGAGAAAACCGAAATGAAATGTATAGCGGTTCAGAAAATACAACATTTCGGTCCGAAATATCAGTGTCGACCATATTTCAGTCGAAACCAATGTTTCGACCGAAATAGGGTTGAAACCGAGACGACCCAAAACTGAACCTATCAGGTTTTCTTCCTATTTAAAACTACTCTTACCACGAAACCAGTCAAAATCAACTGGATTTCGTCTGGTTTCATCTCCATCTCGACGGAAAGAGCAGTTGGGTGCGCCGAAAAGAGGTGAGTTTCATTCTTCCCCTCTTTACCTTTATTCTTCCCCTCTTCTTAACTTGGTTTCCACAGTGATTTTGGTTTTTACTGAAACTCTAGCTGGGATGCAAGGTTCAATGAAAAAAAATCTTGAGTATAACCTTGATAGTCTTTAACCAAGAAGATTTCAAAGAATTTCCCCAACAAGGGAAAAATACCTGTATACATACCCCATCTCTTGTACAAGACCTAGAACAAATCAGTAAATTAGACGTTTACCTAAACATCTGATGTTTTCAAACAACCAAAATTAAATGAGTCCGCACTTTATTTTATTTTTTTAGCGCATCTTTGTAGATGTAGCTTCTCAGATTCCTGAAAAAAAAAATAGAGTAATCATAGAAGCTTAAAACACTGCAATTTTTTTTTTTTAGGGTTTTGTAGAGGTAACTTCCCAGATTTTTCAGAAAAGAAACGGAGTATCATAGAAGCTTACAACTGTATACAACGCAAGTTTATTCATTCACTCACTGTCTTTCATTTGGAGTTAAATGAGTTCTGGAAGTAACAAATTCATCATCAAGGCTTCGTCAAATATATATCTTTTACTGATCCTACAAAAGCAAGAAACACAGTGAAACATTAATGGAAAACAGGAAAAATCTGATTTATTAACAGTAACAGAGAGAGAAATCTCTAATAAGGTATTAAGAGGTGGATTCAGGTTTTCCTTCCTTGTTATTTACAGAATTTTTTTTAAATTCAGACTTTCAGAGTTCACACTCGAGAAACAGTAACCAAAACACCTCCGAAATCTTTTTTTTTTCTTTTTTACTATGTTTCACCGAAATTTTTGTCGGCCAAAACGACCGAAATTTCTGGCCTGGCCAAAACCAGGCACGAAACCGAAATTATAATCCTTGGTTCTTCCCCACCTACCATATTGAAAGGGAGAATAGTAGAATTCAAGCTAAGACTTGATGATGAGTGGACTAGAATGGGGGATGCCAATTGATCTACCATACATCTTGTGTTGCGAGATTCTATTTAATTGTAGTTGTTTATCTACAATTGCTAAAAAAATTTGATGTACTAAGAAAAACTTATTCACCCCCCTTTAGCCTTTCCCCGTAGTTCCATTGGCCCCTGCGCAGGCACAGAAACCATGCAGCCGGACAAGAATCCCTATCCTTATAAAAATACCCAGAATATTGTCGGATCTATGTATATATATACCATGTCTTATATGTGGGAATGGTCAATATGCAACCGATGTCCTCTCCCTTAGAACCTCTTCATCATCCAACAACCAACATCGATGGAAGAAGGGTGAAGATGGATACTTGCTTCTAGAATCAAGGCAGTGACTGTAGAACAGAGTCTAAGCCAACTATTCGATCAACCGAACTCCGAAATGCAAACATGTGAAAATTTTGAGGAAAGAATAGAAATGCTCATGGTTTTAGGTATTGGGATCAGCTTATCTATATCGATTTTGGGATTGACCATTATGGACACTTGGATAATATTGATACATGAATCGGAATGGTTATAGGTACCTCACAAATATTGGTTGATAATGGTCAATACTCAACGGATACCAAAAAGATATATGACATAAATATATTGGCCAATACATATCCCCTATCCATTCTAGCCCCTTGTTTCCCTATTAAAGCAAAGCAAATTGTGTTTTGGTAGTTGTTCATTTGATAGAATTGCTATTTGTTTAAAATAATGTGCATGTTGACGGTATATATTAAAATCTTGGGAAAATACTATTTCCTTCCCTGTGGTTTGCCAAAAAGGCAAATGCCCCCAAAAGTTTCAGACAAATACAACTGTCCCATTTTTTTACCGGTGTTAAAGTTAATCTTTCTATAGATAATTCTACCCCTGAACGTTTTGTTACTTAAAAACTGATCCTATTGTTAAAAGATTAATATAACCCTCCTGTTACTTGAATCCGCCGTCTTCTCAACCACATCGTCTTCTCAAGCCCTTGACGAAGCCCTTACAGGAGCCGGATGGCACAGGGGCAAGGACGGTGCTCAAACGAGATTGGCCGCCGATTTGGTTTTGGGCATCTGGTCTTGAATCGGTCTCTTGAAAAGATGATTTTGAAGGCGACGGAGACTGTGAAGAGGTGGGGAAAATCAGCAATAACCTACCAGTAAATAACGAAATAATTAAACAAGATAGAAAAAAAATATATATCAATTGGTATCAAATTTATTTTATTTCTCGAAAATCTGCCACATTGTTCCGAAACAGAGGAGGATCCCGATCTCTCTTTTTGCTGCCAATAAAAGACAGATTTCTTCTCATAAAATGAATATAGTTCTCCTGCCTCTCTAGATAAATTTGGTTATCCCTAATTGCTAATTCCTACATGCTTTGGCAGTATTATCTTCTTCTTCTTTTTTTTTTTACTTTAGCTCGGGTCCTTCCTCACCCAAAAAAAAAGTTTATTAGGGAAAGCAATGGTGATCAGCGAGAAAGGAGATTATGGTGAAAGAAGAGATTCAACTTTCATCTAGAAATTCGGACTTTGTCTGGTAATAATATTTTAAAAATAGGGGAAGCCATGATTGATGACTTTTGAGGTGAGAGCGGAAGAAACCGTTGATCCATCGATGATGATGGGAAAGACTTTGTATTTTCTGTCTTCTTCATTTTCATATCTATGTCGTAAGCCCGACTCTGTTGGAATAAATCACCGGTCATGGAATCATTCGAGATTTGCGTATGAATTTACTTTGACTTCGATGGAAAAGGAATGGGTGATCAACCCAATTGAGAGAGTGTCGGTTACTGTTGATGAGATTTTGTGGTTTTTTTTTTTTTTTTTTTTTTTTTTGGGTGGGGGGGGGGGGATGTTGTCGCTTAAAAAGCAAGAACAAATACAAATAAGTGGTAAGTGGTGAAGATCGCTGTTTTCTAAACTTATCAGCTTCTTCGTAATGAGAATTCTGGTTTTACCTCCCTTGAGGTTGTAGATCTAAAGGAGGTTTTGCGACAAAATTTGGGTGTGAACGGAATGCCCATCATGACTATGATGATGCCGGGAATGGGTTATTGGACCTTGTTGATCCCAGGTAGTCACTGAGAGGGGGGGTGTGAATCAGTGCCCTCAAAAATATTCTCACTGAGATGTTCTGGCCTACTGCTTTGGAAACTACTGCCAAGAGCTGTTGTTCACTATGCGCTGCCTTGAGCTGTCAAATGAATTTTTCACACTGCCAATGTGTCAAACACATTTCGTGCATACACCAACCACACACCCACAAGTATCCATACCAGGGGCTTGGTCTACCAAGTATGTACACCTAGACCTGCAGCACACAGACTTTTATTTCACACACATAGACAATTGCATATACACTCACAACACAAGATGTAACGTGGTTCACCGATCACTCACTGTGATGGCTAGTCCACGGGGTAATACCCTAACCAGGGTTTCGTATTATACCCGATACACAACTTTAATTGGTATTTTTCGACTGCTACAACAGCAAGGTGCTACACCACCAATTAAGACAAGCTACAACTTGAATATGAGCTACTACCCACAAACTTATCAGGACTCGACTTGACAGGCTTTACATATGAAGCATTTAAAAATTACAAACCCATCCCATTTATCACATTCATCACAATGAGGGTTTGAGTGCGAAGTCACCTTCCCGGCTTGTTCACAGCAGGTGTAAAGCTCACTGTGCAAGCTTATCAATCTCTTCATTCGCTACACAAGTCATTCCTCATCACCATGACTCCACTGGACACTCAATGCATTGTCTCAGTACTCTATCCTATCTTCAATGAAGCATTATCGGCCGCAGAGGAGGTGGAAGTCAAACACTGCTCATTGAAGCTCCAACAAGGTATATGCCCTAAAATCACACTTTTGCTTCTTCTTTTCAAGCTCCAACTGGTTTGGAAAGCTTCTACTTAAAATTTCCTTCAGATCGATATATTACACGCCCAAATCAGAGATCGAACGGCTGAGATATGGCCAGCAGAAGGTCGGCCAATCAAAACATTCCAAATGGAATCATCAGAGCTGATTCCATGTGGCGTGATGCACCGTAGCGCCGCCGTCATTGTCCCACCATACAGCGTTGTCGAAATCCGATTGGCGTAGACGGCATCTTTCATTTTACGCTGCTGGATCTGTCTGTTGGAGGTGGGGAAGACTCTTAACCGTTAGATCAGGATCCATCGCGTCAGGCACGATCAGCATGGATTCTGGCCGAACGATTTGGATCTGGCTCGAAGCTTCCCCGTACGCACGACACACACTATCATGGATTCAACTCCATGTGCCGCATACCACGGTTTTAAGATACATCCGGCCAATGGGGTTGCTCGCGATGGAATCTTGACGCACCGGCCGACAAGCACTGAATCCCGCCTTTTTGTGAGTCGCCGGATGAGAATCATTGATGCGTGGCATATGACTGGCCATGCATTTCGAATCAAACCATTTGTAGACTTCCAAAAATACCCATGAGACCAAAAGAAATGGCCTCTGTAACTTTTGTTAAAAAACGATTCAGGGAAAAACTCCAGTAGGGTCCTAAGGACCCAGCTCTCTTGGGCATTAGGTCGAACACCTTGCGGCTGTCTCGATGGGCATACGCGGGCTTCTTTTGCACGCGCACACAACCCTTCTGCTGGTTGCTCATGCTAGCTACTGTGCGGTGTTCTATACACAGCAGGGCTGTGCTGCTAAGCTCGCGGCATGGCCTGGTGCTGTGCTGCTGTGCGTGCGGCATGGCCTAGCCACCTCAGGTGGGACCCACACAGCCCACATTCTCTCTCTTATTTCTCTCTCTTCTTTTTCTCTCTTCTTTCTCTCTCCTCTTTCTCTCTCTTCTTTCTCTCTCCTCATCTTCTCTCTCTTTATCTTTTTCTCTCTTCTGTTTTCTTTCCTCTTGAACTGGAGAATTACCAGACTGCCCATACTGCCACTGGATTACGCATATGCAAACCATGGTTGCCAACAATGACAACACACTTGGAATTGCCCATGAACTGCTCAACATTTGCCAAGGTTCCAACAATCTCCCCCTTTGAAATTGTTGGCAACCCAAACGCAACCCAAACTTTATCTCACATATGTAGCCTTTCTCCCCCTTTGATAACAAGCCCAAAGGGCGTACTGACATGTGATGAAGTCCCCCCTTCACATATGCTCCCCCTATATAGCCTCACCAATAGCAGTGCCCACCGTATCTTTCCAATCCTATTGGTGAAAGATGATGCTATGGAGACAGCAGCTCCCCCTACACACATGCCACTACAATGTGCCAAGAGGTACTACTCCTAACTGATCTCTCAGCTTCTCAAAAGAATCCTTAGGGAGTGCCTTTGTGAAGATATCTGCCACTTGGTCTGCAGTAGAAACAAAATCTAGTTTCACCTCTCCTTCAAGCACCTTCTCCTTCAAGAAATGATATCTTATGTCAATATTCTTTGTTCTTGAATGTTGCATAGGGTTCTTAGAAATGTTGATGGCACTCATGTTGTCACACTTGATGATCACTGGCTCCTCACAGGTAATACTGAAATCTAAAATCTGCCTTTTCAACCAAATTACTTGAGTGCATGTAGCTCCTGCTGCAGTGTATTCTGCCTCTGCTGTGGACAAAGAGATAGACTCCTACTTCTTGCTATGCCATGCAACTAAGCTATTCCCTAGAAAGAATGCACCACCACTTGTGCTCTTCCTGTCATCAAGACTTCCTGCCCAGTCTGCATCTAAATATGCAGTCAAAGTTGTAAGACCCGTGTCAATCTAACCCGGTCTTACCACCTTGAACCAGGTTTACCCATTATGGTCGAGTCAAATGGACCAAGGGCGTGAAGGAGATCGAGATCCCAGGTATCAAATCGACCCAAAAACACTTAAAATAGGGGAAGGGTCGCATACCTAGCTAAGCGGTCGGACCTCCCAAAACAGAAAGTCAGACCCTCGGTTTTGAAGGGATGGTCGGACAGCTTAAGACCCCCTAGGGTCGACGGATCATCGACCTCCCATCGACCCTCGGTTTACGCGAATATAGAAATTAGGAAATTTCTATATTTTTCGATTGGGATTCTTTTCAAATCTCAGAGGGACTTATTAGGATGTTCCTAGTCTATTTAAAGGACGTCCCTAAGCCACTTTCACTCCTTTCACAACCCTAATTGAATTGAGAGAAAGAGAGGAGAAGGAAAAGAAGAAGAAGAGAGGCAAGCAAGAGAACTTAGCAAAAAGGAGAAGAATTTCAGAGGAAAAGTTATCTTCTCAGGTATGGATACTAATTCCATGAATTTCTACAGACCTTAGGTTAGTAATTGTTGAGAGTGTGATTTCGGAGAAACCCAAACCATCAAGCTATGGTTAGGTTTTCATGGAAAACCATAGGAAAGTCCATGAAAGCTATCTAAGTGGGCTATACATGGTTTCAGACCATGGAATGAATGTTGAATGGAATGTAGAAGCAAGCCATAGAATTCCAAACACGAAGAATGGATTAAAAGAGGGAATTGGACCAAAGGGCACCAGGGGTCGCACCGGGGTCGATAGGCCATCCGACCCTAGGTATTCCCCGACCATCGACCCTCAGCATTGGGGAAGTCCAGAAGAGGGAAGGGTCGACCTAGACCCATCGACCCTAGCATCGACCCTACCTCCGTACCCCCGGTTACAAAGTAGTTTTTAATTCCGAATAAATTCTAATTAAATTCTATCGACTTTGTTAGGTCTTCTAGCAATATAATAACAGGTGTTTCTAAGGTGCTTCTAAAGCTTGGAAAAGTATCTTATAGCAAGCTAAGGTGAGGAACCTTAACCCCCAAACTAAATTGGTTAATAATAAAACTGTTTTCTATTTTTTGAGTCCCATGTGCTATGCTTGATTCTATGCGAATATGTTTGTAATGTGCAAAAAACGAGATGCCATCCAATATTTCTATTACTTGTTCATGCATATTTACTTTATTGTTTATAACATGATGATGATGATGATGATAGGAATAGGCATGTGCTTTTTTTTGTGTGGGTGGTTTTTTTGGTGGGGGTGAGCATCGTGGGGAGGGTGTGATGAGAAACGCGTCAATAAACGTTAACCTTTGGCGGGTCTCAGCACTTTAGCTCTATCTCTAACTCAAGTCTTGTGCATTGACATCGTCGTATCGCCATTACTTTAGCGGAACTATTATGTCGTAGGGTATCAGGGGAGGTGGTCTCGGTCCTTGTAGTCTCCCTCCGACTCTACCGGGGCCTTAGCTCTATCTCTATGGACGGGGGATTCGGGGGGCTGGGGGGTGAGGCCTTGGAAACACTGTTTGGCATTAGGATTGGTTGGGAGTTGCGAGCCGTTGTGGCCCGGTCCGCTAACGGGGGGTCGTGTTGGTATGGCACTATAGAATAGCAATACAAGTACCTTTGTTATATAATGTTCATGATTGGGTGCATGTGAGTTGACGATAAACGTGATCTTCGGGTAACGTCACACACTCGTGTATAGAGGCGGGGTCAATAAACGCGACCTTTGGCTACCTAAACCTTTCTATTACATACTGCAAACTTTAAACCGGACCAAAGTGTGAGGACATGGGGGAAAAAAAAGTCAAATCTTTTTGAAAATTTTCTCTATTTGGATTAATCCTCATTTTAAAATTGAATTTTCATATAGTTAAAGTTGTCTACCCTCATTACACTCAAACTGGGACCTGGAAAGTTCTCACCTTCAGATCCCATCCACTCATGCCAGTGGAGGGTAAGAAGACTGGAGTCGCCACCTAGAGAAGGTCTAGGACCTATAAATGACGTTCCTCAATAGAGGAACAACCGTTGACTCGCGCAAATGGAATGGCTATCTCGTCTCACCAAAGGCGGGTAAGTGCCAAATTACGAGTTGGGAAGGTGTTAGGCACCCAACTCGCCCGGTTAAACCGGTCTCCCTAAATCCTATCCTTTCCTACAGTTTATGAATGCTTGGGGCTATCTAAATACATTACAAGGTAGAAGGGGGAATCCTAAATTAATTTCTAGTTCTTTGCTAACAAGGCATGGCATAAACTAAAATTAAACAAATTAAATAAGAAAAATAATTACAAATGAATCAAAGAATTTAAAGAATAGTTTAATCATACATCAAAGAAAAGAAAAAAAAATGATATATAAGATATGACCGAGGCCTGGGAAAATCCCAAGTCGCCTACGTATCCCTGTGCGGCGGGAATCAGGCCAAACGTATTCGGGTGGGTGTGTACGTACCAAGTGTGTGCAAGAGAAGAGGGACGCTTCCAAAATATTGGAACGTATCCCAAGCGATGGATGCTCCCATAATCATGGAACACATCCAATGGTGAGAAATGTCCCCACAACAGTGGGACCCATCTCAGTGTTGAGGTACTCCCTATCACAAGGAAGTCCCCTCGGTGAGGTAATCCCATAGTACATGGAACTTACCTCAATTTGAGTGTGTGTGTGTGAAAATGATGCTCCCAAAATATTGGAACACATCCGAAGGATGAGATGTTCCCACAACAGTGGAACCCATCTCGGTGTTACATGGAACTTACCTCAATTTGACCGAGCGTGGAGCGACCAAACTCCCCCGCAGCCTACGTACCTCTCAAGACCTCTGTCTCTCGAGAATCAAGTCAAGCGTAGTTCCCATGGATTGACGAGCCATGGACACGCGTGGCAACACTCAGGAAAGGCCAAATGCCTCAACTCCCCACACACGGGGGTACACTAAATCTCACTCACATCCCACATTCAGGATGCCCAGGTGGACCGTCCGTCGGACCACCAATCCTATGCATACATCTACCTAATCGCACATTTTTCATTAATATACATTTTTGATACAACGATTTCCCACACTCTTGGATCCAATCCTAGGGTTGGGTGGGCTCATTCTAAATGAACCCACAAGGGGTCGGACTCTTTGGAGTCCCCTAAACGATTACATTGTGGGAAGGATAAACCCTAACATACATCTATCATGGTGTTCAAGTGTAGATACACCTTTGGGGTAGGGATCGCATGTTGATATAAGCATTATTTCAATTTAGACGCACATGTATGTTATAGTCTAAACATTATGTTATAGTCTAAACATTATGTGAAATAAATTATTTAAGCTGGAGTAAACATATGCATGGCTTTAAACATGGTTCATGGCATCTCATTATGAAACAGCTTAGGGTAAAACACAAAATCATATCATCACCACCACATGGGCCGAATCGGGCCGGCACAAGTAAACCAACGTAGGTGAAGGCGAGGCCGAATTGAAACACATCTTAGAGGACCAACAAAATAGGCCAACCCTGAGCCCATCTAAATCAGCCCAACCTACTTAAATGAAACTTTATGTTAAGATGGGCCAAGCCTAAGCCCATACAAAGCCCAACCTAGACTAAGCCAAAACCAACCCAAACTAAACCTAAACCCCACCAAACCATACTTAAACTAACCCAAAATAGAACCAACCAAACTGAACCAACGCAAAAGAAAAAAACAAACTAAAATCCAACAATCTATAGCAGATGGAAACCAAATAAAGTCACACAACCCATACCATATGGGAGCAAACCGAAGCAAGCAACCAGGCCTACCATGGCCGACCCAACTTAGCAAACTAGCCCAAACTTAAGTCCAATCGGGAATAAGCCATGACCTTGGAACCTAACAAAACCCAAGCCAAGTACTAACAACAAACCGATTCCGAACCGAACTGGACCAAATATAAGCCTGAATCAGAAACTATGCCTAAACCCGATTCCAAGGCAAACTAAAAAATGGGCTTGAGTAGGAAACCCAAATCACACTCGGCACCTACCTATTCGGATTCACCCAAACACACACCATAGAAAACATAGTAAAAAGAAACACCATATGATCATGAAAGAGAAGACAAATCAGAATACAAACTTAACAACAGGAGTGGGGGAAAGAAAGAACAAATAAAAAAAATAAAAATAATAAAAATAATAATAATTAACGAACTCACCTGTCGACCGAGTTCCGCCGGCAAGGAGAGGGAGGGGGGTCCCCCCCCCCGGGCGGTCGGCTGAGCTGCGCTGAAGGGTTGCTTCTCCCTCTTCTACTTCTCTCCCTCTTGCTCTTCTTTCTTCTCCCAACTCTTTCCGTTTTTTTTTTTGGATCGTTTTTTTTTTTTGGGAGCAGCGAGGAGCTGCTCCCCTCTCTCTTCGACGGCGGCGGCTCCTCTTGCGCCGCTACTCTTCTTTCTTCTTCTTCTTCTTCTTCTTCTTCTTCTCCTTCTTCTTCTTTCTTCTCCCTTCTCCTTTTTCTTCTTTCTCTGCTCCCTGTTTTTTTTTTTTTTTTTCTCTTGGAGCAGCAGCAGAGCTGCTCCTTCTCTCTCTTCGACGGCGGGGGTTTCACTGCTTCTTCTTCTTCTTCTTATTTCTTCTTCTTCTTCTTCTTCTTCTTCTTCTTCTTCTTCTTCTTCTTCTTCTTATTCTTCTTCTTCTTCTTCTTCTTTCTTCTCCTTCTTCTTCTTTCTTCTTTCTTCTTCTTCTTCTTCTTCTTCTCTGTTTTTCTTTTTTTTTTTATTTTGTGGCAGGCCAGCCTCTGCCCTTCCGCCCCGCTCTTTCGCCCGCGCCTTTTCCTTCCTCTTCTCTCTTCTCCCCTTCTTCTTTCCTCTCCTTCCTTCCTCTTCTTTCTTTCTTTCTTATCTCTCTCTTTTTTTCTGTTTTTTTTTTTCGTTTATCTCTCTGGGGCAGCCTGCGTTGCTCCTTATACTCACCAAAAAAGAGGGGGAGGGATTGAGGCCGAGAAACCTGGCCAGTTTGGGTGGGGCGGGGGAGGAGGGAGGGAGGGTGTCGACCTCACCCTCTTCCCTTGCAACTCTCCTTCACCGTCTCTCCTCTTTCCTTCTTCCCTGCTTTCTCTCTTCTTTTGCTTTTCTTTTTCTTTCTTTTTTTTCTGTTCGGGCTCTGATCCCCTTTTTGGGGATCAGATGGATTTTGCCGATTTTTTTTTTATTTTTATTTTTATTTTATTTTTTTTGCTTTTTGCTTTTTTGTTTTCTTCTTTTTTTCTTTCAAGCTCCGTTCTCTTTTTTTTTTGTTTTTTTGACCCCCCCCGGGATCAACCAGCCCATTAAAAAATTAAAGGGATAAAATTTTTTTTTTTTTTTTTTTTTTTAAACACTAATTAATAACATCTGATTTCCCATTAAAAAAAATTATTTTTTAAGGGTAATGGCAAAACTAGGGTGCTGACACAAAGATATAAATTGGTTTTTTGCATGCATATGTATTGTTGCATTGTTTTGGCTACTCACTGAGCCATGATGTGTGCTCACCCCTCGACGTCGAATATTTTTAGTTGATGATGCAGGTTATACGGTTGAAGATTTTATAAATGCTTTGGGGGGGGGGGGGGGGGGGGGGGGGGGGGAAAAATGCAACTCGCCGATGTGAGGCGAAGTACCCCGCCGGGTATTTGATTAGATATTTTATAGGTTTCTTTATTTGGATTTATTAAAGACTTGTATTGATATTTACTTATGTCTTGGTTGATACAAAATAATTTGCTATTAAATTATTAATATCATCTTAGTTTCTCAGTTCATTTTATTATAAGACTTCCGCTATTGTGTATTTACTCTAATTATGACATGGATGTATGGAGGTTCAGATAATGCGGGGATAGCCTATTTGAGATCCTGGTTGAACCGTTGGTTTATTAGCGGTTCATTACATCATTCTGAATAGTGCAGAATTGGGGTGTGACAAAAGTGAACATCCCAGTTCTAGGATACCATAGACCATGGTCCACTGTGCCTTTTAGGTATCTCAAAATCCTCTTCACTGTCATCTAGTGAGTCTCATTTGGGCAAGCCTGAAACATAGCCACTAAGCAAACTGCCTGTAGTATGTCAGGTCTAGAAGCTGTCAAGTACAATAAACTGCCAATCATTGACCTATACAGTGTCTGATCAATTATTGGTGAATCATCTTCTGAGCTCAACTTGATATTTACTATCATTAGTGTCCCCACTGGTTTACAATCCTCCATCACAAATTTCTTCAACATCTCTTTCGTATACTTCATTTGAGAGATGAAGATGTCATTTTCTTTCTGATGAATCTGCAGTCCCAGAAAAGAAGACATCTCTCCAAACATAGACATCTCAAACTCTGTCCTCATCTTCTCAGCAAACTGCTTGTAGAGCTTCTCACAGTGTCCCCCAAAAAGATGTCATCCACATAGACCACAACTACTAGTTGACTGCTGTCTTCTGTCATGACATATAGATTGTTGTCCACTACTCCTCTTCGTAGACCCAATTGATGTAGATATGTGTCAAGCCTTTCATACCAAGCTCTTGGAGCTTGCTTCAACCCATATAGAGCCTTCTTCAACTTGCATATCATGTTTTCATCATTATTGAGTTGGAACCCTTCAGGTTGCTCAGTGTACACCTCCTCTTCTAGATTGCCATTCAAAAATATAGATTTTACATCTATTTGATAAACCTTGAATCCTCTGTGGACAGCTAATGCTAAGAATATTCTGATAGACTCAAGCCTTGCCACAGGTGTAAAAGTCTCATCAAAATCAATTCCTTCCACTTAACCTCTGCATACAAGTCTGACCTTGTTTCTTACAACCTGGCCATCTTCATTTAATTTATTCCTGAAAACCTACTTTGTGCCAATCAAATTTTTATCTGCTGGTCTAGAAACTAGCTCTCAAGTGTTGTTCTTCTCAATTTGGTCAAGCTCATCATTCATAGCTTTCAACAAAAATTCATCCTTGCTAGCCTCATGTACAGTCTTAGGCTCTACCTCAGACAGTAATGAATAAGCAACAGCTTTCATCCTTCTGGTTTGCATTCCTGCATTTAGATCTCCTATCACTTGATGATTAGGATGAATTCTCAACCATTTGTTGTCTTTCGATCTACCATCTTTCTGCTCTTCAATTTGAATCTCTTGTATTTCAGATTCTTCTTCATCTTGCTGCCCTTTGTCAACTGATACTGAATCATCTTCATCAAATTCTTCAAGAATGGAACCTTTTGGTTCAGCCCCTTTTAGGTTCCCTATTTTCTCATCAATTTTCACATCTGAACTCTCCACAATTCTTCCTAGTCTTTTGTTGTAGCACCTGTATGCCTTACTTTTAAACGAATAGCCCAGAAATATGCCTTCATCAGCTCTGTCATCAAACTTGCCAAGGTTCTCCTCCTTTCTCTTGATGTATCACTTGGAAACAAAGACCCTGAAATACTTCACTGTAGCTTTCCTCCCAAACCACAATTCATAAGGTGTCTTATTCTCATGAGGCCTTAGTAGACATCTGTTGGTGATATGCACTGCAGTATAGATGCCTTCTCTCTAGAAATACTGTGTTATTTTCTGCCATCATAGTTCTAGCCATTTCTTGCACTGTTCTGTTCTTTTTTTCAACCACTCGATTTTGCTGAGTGGTTCTAGCAGTTGAATGTTGAATTCTGATTCCACTTTCACTGCAAAAATTTGAGAATTAATTCCATATAAATTCCTTGCCTTGATCAGACCTCAAACACTTAATTGTGTTTCATGTCTCATTTTCCACTCTCTTCTTGAATGCTTTGAACTTGTCAAGAGCTTCAGTTTTGTCCTTCAGAAACATCACCCAAGTCATTCTAGAATACTCATCTATGAACAGGATGAAGTATCTCTCACCTACTATGGCCTGTGTTCTCACAGGTCCAGACAAGTCTGTATGTATCAAGTCAAGAGGCTTACTTGAATGGTACTCTTTTGATTTATAAGTGGCCCTTGCTAGCTTACCCTTCTGACATGAACCACACACATGATTCTCTGGAGTCTTCATCTTGGGAAGATCTCTCACTGCTTGCTCTTTGCTAATTTTAGTTAAGTTCTTGAAATGAATGTGTCCCATTCTTCTATGCCACAACTAATTTTCATCTTCTTGAGTTATCATGCACTTGTTGATGGCATCTGTCAGCACATAAAGATTTCCAACTGTTCTTTCACCAGCGGCCACTGCCTTTCCTGTTCCAACTCTGTGGACAACAAATTCTTCATTGTTGAAAGTGATCTCATGTCCTTGATCACATATCTGACTCACACTGAGTAAATTATGTTTCAATCCATTAACAAACAAGACATTGTGAGACTTTATCTTCTCATTGTTAATGTTCACTGAACCTCTTCCTTCAACTCTAGCACCTTCATTATTTCCAAATGTCACTGTTCCTCCTTCTGCAGCATTGAGACTTGTGAATTTTTCTTTATTGCCTGTCATATGTGTAAAGCATCCACTATCAAGAATCCATGGAGATTGCTTACTTTTGTTTGCTTTAAGTGCTGCTTGCACCATCAAGGACTTATTTCTTTTCATTTGTGGCCTTTCCACCCATATAGCCTTGTCTTTTAGTGTAATAGGCTCCCTTGTTTTTCTTTCCATTTCATTTCTTTCTTCTCTCTGAACTGGTTTTCTTGGAGGATCTTTTCTTGCCTTCCTCTTAGATTGCCTTTGAGATGGAAAAATTGTTTTACAGTTTTTGGAAATATGCCCAAGTCTCTCACATCTATAGCACATTACTCTCTCATCAAGGAGCAAATTTGTTTCTGTCAATGAACACTGGAGGTCTCTCTTGTCTTCTACACTTTGCCACTCTATGCCCATAGGCATTATAGCCATAGCAGTATCTTCTGAAGCTGTTTCTCTGAACCTGTCTGTTTCTCTGAAACTGATTATTCCTCTAAAACTGACTCTGTTTTATCTATCTGCCTTGCCTGACTGTCTTGAAACCCTCTTCATCATTCTTACTTTTTGTAGCTCTCACTACTTGTAATTCCTTTTGCTTTGTCTTTACAAACACAATGGGATTATCTGTAGACCCTTTATCCTTTATCTTCTCAGATAGCTGCTCAGTGTATCCAAGTCCAGATTTAATGTGAGAGGATCTCTGACAACTCAGAATCTCATCAAGGATGTTGTCTTCCTCCTTGTCTTCATCTTCAGAACTGGTAGTTTCTTCATCTTCCTGTAACCTGACATTCTTATCTCTTGACTTTAGAATGGTTACAGGAGGGATTTTTGCAGTAGCTTCAACATAACTTTTCTTCTTTGTAGACTTGGCCAATTCTGTCTTAAGTCTTATAACAATTTCCTCAAGCTTCTTACACTCAGAAGTTTTTAGTGTAAGATCATTGTCAAGCTCATCAACAATTATCTTTGCTTTCTTGAGTGTGTCCATAATCTCAGCATTTATGTCATTGGCTTGGTTGAGCTGATCATTCAAACTTTTATTTTTCTTTCTTTCTGACTTGAGCTCTGTGAGTGCAGAAAGCAACTCTGCTTCAAGATCTGGGTTATCATCATCTTCTACTCTCCTCTTGAAATTGTCACTTCTCTTCTTTGTTGCTTCAATCTCTGTAGGAGTTTCTTCAAGTCTTGTCATGAAAAGAATATCATCATCATTTTCTTCCTCAAACTCATCAGAGGGGTTATCATGCTTTGACAGATAACTTCTCTTTCTTGGAGTGAATTTCTTCTTTTTTTTCTTCTCTTGACTCCCTTTAGGCTCTTCTTCATCAGAATCATACACTCTACCCTTTTTCTGGCACTTAGAAATAAAGTGTCCTAAGCCACCACAGTTGAAGCATCTCATTAAAGACTTGTTTTTGAACTTCTCAGATCTCTTCTTAAGTCTGTTAGCCAGATAGGCTATAAGCTCATCATCAAAAGCATCTAAGTCATCATCTACATCAGTTTTTGCATTCTTTACTGGCTCTTTCATTTTTAATTTTTTAAAAGCCTCAAAAGCGGCTTCCTTCTCAACTGGCACTAGCTCAATCATCCTCATCTCATAGGTAACCAAAATACCATGCAGTTCATCTATGGTCAACATATCCAAAGTAGTAATTTCTTCAAGGGTTGACACATTGGCATTGTATAGTTTTAAAAGTGTCCTCAACACCTTCTTGACCACATGAATCTCCTTCAGTTCTTCACCCAATTCTCTGATTGCATTGACCTTGTTTACTCTGTTCAGGTAAAACTCAATTGTCTCACCTTCACTCATTCTCAAGCTATCAAATTGAGATCTCAGTATTTGTAATTTGGCATCCTTAATTTTACTGTCACCTTCATGTACACTCTGCAACTTGTCCCATATTTTCTTTGATGTTGGACAACTAATTACTCTAGTAAGCTCATTGCTTGCTAGTGCAGCTAGAAGAGTTGTGACTGCCTTAGCTTCATTTTCTCTCTTCTTCATCTCAACTGCATCACTGATATCTTCAGTTGTGTGCTTGTACCCATTCTTCACAGCTAGTCATACTCCATATCCTTGTGCTATCAGGTATGCCTCCATCCTAACTTTCCACACACTGTAGTTGGAACCGTCAAACATAGGAATCCTACTGTGCCCATGATGCTCATCATTTGTAGCCACATCTCTGTCTCAATGCACAATCTATACCCGAAACTGTCAAACTTCTTTCCTTGGGAACGCAGCTCTAATACCAATTGTTGATCCCAAGTAGTCACTGAGAGGGGCGGGGGTGAATCAGTGCCCTCAAAAATATTGTCACTGAGATGTTCTGGCCTACTGCTTTGGAAACTACTGCCAAGAGCTGTTGTTCACTGTGCGCTGCCTTGAGTTATCAAATGAATTTTTCACACTGCCAATTTGTCAAATACATTTCGTGCATACACCAACCACACATCCACAAGTATCCATACCAGGGGCTTGGTCTGCCAAGTATGTACACCCAGACCTGCAGCACACAGACTTTTATTTCACACACATAGACAATTGCATATACACTCACAACACAAGATGTAACGTGGTTCACCGATCACTCACTGTGATGGCTAGTCCACGAGGTAATACCCTAACCAGGGTTTCGTATTATACCCGATACACAACTTTAATTGGTACTTTTCGACTGCTACAACAGCAAGGTGCTACACCACCAATTAAGACAAGCTACAACTTGAATATGACCTACTACCCATAAACTTATCAGGACTCGACTTGACAGGCTATACATATGAAGCATTTAAAAATTACAAACCAATCCCATTTATCACATTCATCACAATGAGGGTTTGAGTGCGAAGTTACCTTCCCGGCTTGTTCACAGCAGGTGTAAAGCTCACTGTGCAAGCTTATCAATCTCTTCATTGGCTACACAAGTCATTCCTCATCACCATGACTCCACTGGACACTCAATGCATTGTCTCAGTACTCTATCCTAGCTTCAATGAAGCATTAACGGCCGCACAGAGGAGGTGGAAGTCAAACACTTCTCATTGAAGCTACAACAAGGTATATGCCCTAAAATCGCACTTCTGCTTCTTCTTCTCGAGCTCCAACTGGTTTGGAAAGCTTCTACTTAAAATTTCCTTCAGATCGATATATTACACGCCCAAATTAAAGATCGGACGACTGAGATATGGCCAGCAGAAGATCGGCCAATCAAAACATTCCAAATAGAATCATCAAAGCTGATTCCATATGGCGCAATGCACCGTAGCGCCGCCGCCACTGTCTTACCATACAGCAATGTCAAAATCCGATTGGCGCAGATGGCATATTTCATTTTAGGCCGTTGGATCTGTCAATTGGAGGCGGGAAAGACTCATAACGGTTAGATCAGGATCCATCGCGTCAGGCACGATTGGTATGGATTCTGACCGAACGATTTGGATCTGGCTCGAAGCTTCCCTGTACGCGTGACACACACGATCATGGATTCAACTCCATGTGCCGCATACCATGGTTTTAAGATACATCCAGCAAATGGGGTTGCTTGCGATGGAATCTTGATGCACCGGCCTACAAGCACTGAATCCCGCCTTTTTATGAGTCGTCGAATGAGAATCATTGATGCGTGGCATATGACTGGCCATCCATTTTGAATCAAACCATTTGTAGACTTCCAAAAATACCCCTGAGACCAAAAGAAATGGCCTCTGTAACTTTTGTTAAAAATCGATTCAGGGAAAAACTCCAGTAGGGTCCTAAGGACCCTGCTCTCTTGGGCATTAGGTCGAACACCTTGTGGGTGTCTCGATGGGCATGCACGGGCTTCTTGTGTGCGCACGAGCGACCCTTCTTCTGGTTGCTCATGCTAGCTGCTGTGCGGTATGCTATGCGCGGCAAGGCTGTGTTGCTGAGCTCGCGGCATGGCCTGGTGTTGTGCTGCTGTGCGCGCGGCATAGCTGTGTTGTTGTGCTCGCGGCATGGCCTGGTGCGATGCTGCTATGCGCTCGGCATGGCTGTGCTACTGTGCTCGCGACATGGCTTGGCCACCTCAGGTAGGACCCATACAGCCCACATTCTCTCTCTTCTTTCTCTCTCCTCTTTCTCTCTCTTCTTTCTCTCTCCTTATCTTTTCTCTCTTCATCTTTCTCTCTCTTTTATTTTCTTTCCTCTTGAACTGGAGAATTACCAGACTGCCCATACTGCCACTGGATTACGCATATGCAAACCATGGTTGCCAACAATGGAACTGCCCATGAACTGCTCAACATTTGCCAAGGTTCCAACAGACCTTACCAGAGATTCCTGACATCCCACAAAGAGTTTGGGGGTTTCGTTAGAGAAGAAGCTAAGAACTGAGAAGTGGTTGTACCCTAAATGACAATCGGAATTGTTGGTCTTCATCTTCTTTGGCAACCAGTTCTCTGCAATCCCCACCATGAGATGGTCATCACTTTCTGTACTAGCAGAACCAAGATACCTCTACAAGTATAAAATCGAAGGGGAGAAGAAGCAGAAAATCACGATTTACGAACATTGGTTGTCTTTATCTTCTCCAAAAAGAAAACGGTTCTCTCAAGTCATGAGGGAAAGTCAGGTACTTCACATTTGTAAAGATTAGTTTGGTCATTAAGATAATATTAGCAACTCACTTAAGTATCTTACTTATATACCAAACAGCATGGGTATTATATATATGTTTTAGATATAAAAAACAAAGGATCCAATGAGAGAGGACCGAAGAAAAAAAAAGAAATAAAAAAATAGAAAAGGGAGGGGAATCCGAGAAGATTGAGAAGAAGGGAGAGATATGAGAGAGAATCGGGAGAGAGGACCAAAGAAAAAACAAAAGGAAATAAAAAAATAGAAAAGGGAGGGGAATCCGAGAAGATTGAGAAGAAGGGAGAGATATGAGAGAGAATCGGGAGAGAGAACCGAAGAAAAAAAAAGGAAATAAAAAAATAGAAAAGGGAGGGGAATCTAAGAAGATGGAGAAGGAGGGAGAGATATGAGAGAGAATCGAGAGAGATGACCGAAGAAAAAAAAAGAGAAGATTAAAAGAAGGGGGAGAGAATAGAAGCGGTGGAGATTGAGAGAGGAGAAGCATGAGCTAGAGATGGTGAGAGGAGAATAAAAAGAGAAAAAAAAACAGACAAGTGGAGAGGATGGGAAGAAGCCGAAAGAAGAGAGAGAGAGCGGTGGAAAAAAAAAATAAAAAAAAGCAGAAAAAAAGAAGCAAGAGCTGGAGATTGAGTAGGGATCGAGAGAGGAGAAAGAGAGGGTGAGAAAAAGATAAAAAACGGGATCGGTGAAGAGAGAGAGATTGAGAGAGGGAGAGAGAGCGTTGGGGATTGAGCCCTTTGCAGTATGCGCGAGTTGCAGGGCGCTTTGACATATCGGGTGCAGGATGTGCTTCTATCCCCTTACCGAATTTTCTGTCATTTTTTGTAATATTAAGTTAAGTGTTGTAAGATGTTGTAATAAATGTTATAGTTGAAGGAAATTCCACCTTCTCCTTTTCTTTCTCATCCCTTAGCTCTTTGATGAGCTCTTCGAGAGTAATGGTATAGGCGTAGGCTCATGACTCTTGAAAGTGAATATCGCTCGCAATGGCCGCCCTGATAGTATTGCAAGCAACCTTCAACGGAAAATTTCGTATGCTAGCTCCAATGAGTAGTAGAGGAAAGCTCGTTCGTCCCACTTGTGTCGTGTTTTAAGCCTGCTATGCATCCTTGCTCCATCTACCATTCCTGACAATCCATTTCTGGTATGCCCGCAGCTTCGTCCACAATTACTGACAATCCATCCTATCTTTCTTTATTGGGTCCCTTGGACTTTCAATCCTTTTTTGATCTGTATTGGAAATTATTCCCTGGGCTTTCAACGGGACCATGCCTTGGATTTCAATCCAACCTTGGGGTTAGTTCATTCTCTTGGTTAGTTGATCTCTTGCTTAGTTCATTCCACTCTTTTGCTTGATGAAAGACATCCTGGCAAAGGCCGTGTATATTACAAAACTAAAAAAAGGGGACTTTCATGGGTCCGATGGCTCTTTGACTGGTGTGCCTGAAAATGTGATTGATAAATGGGCTTTTGAAACTCGATTTGTCGCAACTAGAGGTATTGTCTCCGCCTTTTCAAGTAGGGATCATCTCTCAAGTGTTATGATCCTGCTCGGTAGTGGCCTAAGGCTCAATGATTGATCTTCTGCGCTAAGGCTAGCATCCCATCTTTCATCTTATTTTATTGCTTCGAGCTCTTTTCGGGAAAGAGTCAAAGTGTAACCGCCTGAAAATACGAGAATTTTTTTGAGACCAGTGCGATAAATGGGCTTTTGAGACTCTGTTTTGTTAACAACAGGTACTTTTTCTGCCTCAGGATCGTCTGTCATTGCTATGAGTTTATCTTCCTCAATAGTGGCTAAGGCAAGAAAGTATGATCGATGATCTTCTGCTAATGCTAGCGTCTTTTTCATCTCTAATCTCATCTCTGCTTCAGGAAAAAGTTTAACCTACCCGCAAATATAATAAAGGGGCTGGCTGCTCTCCTCAATTTCACAAAGAATTTAGTGGTATGGCAAGCACTACCTCTCCTTGCCTTTAGTTAAGCGAGTGGCTTCTGCTCTCCAATTTAGCATTTGAGCGGCTTTCTCTTCTCTTCTTTGAAAGATAGATCTTCTCTTTCTGTGTCTATCTATTGCCTACCTTGTCTTCGGCAACCTGGCTAGCGCTACCTCACCTATCGCAAATGGCGAGGTTGCTTGCACTCCTTCGGCAACCTATCGGCTACCTTCGGATCGCAAGCGACTTGTTGTTTCTAGCGCTTGATTTGTTGATAGAGACCGACCTGCTTTCATAAGCACTAGTTGGCAAGTTCGGAAGAAGGCTTTGAGGGGAACTAACTCGTGGTTCAGAACTGCCTCTCGCTTAGAATCTCTTCCAGCTGAGCTGCACTAACAGGCTTACGTAAAGTAAATCAAATTTGAGTGACGACATGTGAATTATTCTCGCAAGCTACCTTCTGCTTGCAAGTCGCTCTCCTTCCTTCTTTCTAGTAGTTCAGGATTCCCTCCCTATGCCCCTATTTAGTCAAAAGGCTAGTTCAATCGCTCTGAGGAAGTACTCTAACTTGAATCAGTATCTCCTAAATAGGGCGATATCAGGCCTTCTGTGCGATATCGATCTGATGTTTAGCGAATCTATTTAATTAGTCCTTAAGCTAATCATTCCTTCCTGGTAAACGATTCTCAATCTATCTCCTCTTTTCGTCTTCGGTCTACGGTCCAACCAGTCTATTGCCTTCGGATAGACCGAAACAAGCAACCTTTATAAGTCTTTTGATGCGCTCGGAATTGTCTGAACTAAAAGTGAAAGGCATCATTGGTAGGCGGGGATAGGTAGGCGTAGTTAATCGGCAATCGGGCAATTCGTGAAACGAGATCTGTATATATATATATATATATATATATATATATATATATATATATATATATATATATATATATATATATATAGTACCTCTTCTGAAGCCATACCGCAAATCTCTTGTCTCGGTTGGAATCAAACAATGGGGGGGTTCCTTCCTCGGGGCTAACCGGTCGAAGGGTCAAAAGGGGTCTGGGTTAAAAAAAAAAAAAATTCTTTTTTTTTTTGGGTCTTTTTTTTTTTAAGGAGGGGCTAGGGGAAAAAAAAATTGGGGGGGGGCGGGGGGGGGAGCGAATGGGGGGAGGGCGCGGGCCGGGGGGGGGGTGTTGGGGGGGGTTGGGTTGGGGGGGAAGGAGAGGGAGCGCGCGTTAGCGCAACGGTGCTCTACGATCAGCTTGAGGGAGCCCAAGTGCTTGCTGGATTCGTGCCCTATCTGATCTACGACCAAAGAAGCAACGGTTGCGCTGATCTACGACCACTCTCTCCCGGTGGTCGAGCTGATTGTAAATCAGCCTGGTTTACGACCACCCTGCGGTCAAGCTGATATACGAGCACCGTTGCGCGTTAGTGATCTACTTTCTCCCTGCAGTCGAGCTGACCTACGACCACTCTCTCCCGGTGGTCGATCTGATCTACGAGCACCGTTGTGCGTTAGCATGCTTTGACGCGGGAGCGCGCAACTAGGTTGCGCGCGCCTTACTCATAATTGGGCTCATGGAGTTGATTCTTTATATAAAGGTAAGGCGTTTTCTTTGCTGGGTCTCGGACCGGAGTTTGCAGGCTGTTAAGCCAGCAAACTACGGCTTAATAGCAGCGAGCTCCGCTTTCAGAAACGAGCCAGAGTAGCGCGCTGGAGCAGCTTGCTGATCGCTGTGTTCAAAAATGACACAAAGCTGGATATGAGTAGATGTTGGTTGAAAACGTCTCTCATTCACAATGGAACAGAATGGTCTCGCTCAATGCGTCATTTGATTTGGTGTCACCATCAGAGTTCTGGAAACTTCGAAACTCAAACCCTGCTACAATGTTCGAAATTCTCAACTTAACACGCCCCCTCACTTCATCTACCGAAATGACCAGGCAGATCTTGAGAGATAAAACTTAACAAGTTTTTCTGTCGACTTGATTCAGCCTACCTGAATCAAGGGGCTGTAAGCACCGTGAAAGGCCGGTTCTTGTCAAAGAGACAGGAAACGGAACCGGATCATGCCGCGAATAATCCCCTCCATATGCCCGAATAAGGCATACAGAACAGGATTTCAAATAAAGGGCGACATTTAACCAGCCCATTGACTTCCTGGCTCTGGTAAACCACCGGACCGAAAAATCCGGAAATAGAGCGTACGCCCGTTATAGGCATGAAGGAGAAGGATTGATGATTCGTCGAATCATGATCACCCCGCGTACTAAGTCCGAAGACCATTGGAAGAGGACTAAGATTTTCTGAACCATCTGGCGGCTTCGTGTGCAAGGTGATCATTGATGGTGGAAGTAGCGAGATGCAGCTTTCCAAAGAGATGGTGGACAAGTTGAAGATCAAGTCTGAGAAGGACCCCCGACCCTACAAGATCTCTTGGTTCAAGAAAGGGAATGAGGTCAGGCTTCACTCGTCTTGTCTTATTTCTTTTACAATTGGAAAATCAACTAAGGACTCGATAGGGTCTGACCTTGTTCCCATGGATGCTTGTCACATATTGCTTGGGAGACCATGGCAATATGGTCGCAAGACGATCCACAAGGGGGAAAGTTTAAAAAAAAAAAAAAAAAACTGAGAAAAGAGAGAGGCCGAGAGAGATAAAAAAAAAGGGAGAAGAAAGAAGGGAGAGAGATTGAGTGGGATCGAGAGAGGAGACCGAGAAGAGAGGAGATCAGAGAGAATCGAGAGAGGGAAATAGAGCGATGGAGAAAAGAAGAAAAAAGAAAAAAATCAGAAGAGAATAGAAAGAGAGGAAGTTGGAGCAGAAAGGAGAAGGAGGAGGAGAACGCAGAGGCGGGTCTACAATTCAGGTAAGCCACCACCGATCCCTTCTCCTTGCTTTAGCTTTAATTTTATTATTTCTTCTTCCTATCCTACTGCTTGCAGCCATCGCCACCTGTTATCATCGAAATCTAGCAGCCCCTCATCCCTTCACACCTATCATCACCACTTTACCACAGCCATGCATCACCCTCTACTTCACCTTGATCCCATGATTTGATTTTTAAATTCATGACGCTTAAAACATGATTAATCTTGAAGTAATGATTATTAAAATAGGATTTGATTTTGAATTTATGATGCTTAAAACATGATTTGATCTTGGAGTTTTGATTTGACCTGTTAATCATAATTTACGTTGATTTGAGTAATCTGAATGGTTAGATTATTAATTTGAGTAATCTAAACCATTGGATTGTCATCAAAGTGATGTAAATGGATATGAACGGTTAGATTATCATGATAAGTGATCTGGACCGTTAGATTATCTTTGGGAGTGATTGAAATAAATTTCAACGGTTAGATTACCATCAATAGTGATTTATACTGTTGAATTTTTCATCATGAGTGTTTGGATGCTCATTGCTATGTTTGGATGCTTATTACCATGTTTGGATGTTCATTGCCATATTTGGATGCTCATTGCCATATTTAGATGCTCATTGCCATATTTGGATGTTCATTGTCATATTTAGATGTTCATTGCCATATTTAGATGTTCACTGCCATGTTTGGATGCTCATTGCCATATTTGGATGCTCATTGCCATATTTGGATGCTCATTGCCATGTGTAAATGCTCACTGCCATATTAGGAATTGCCATGCTTAGAAGATAGCGTATTAGAGCATGTCATATAGGCTCTTGCCTTATTTGCAATATATGTCATATTTGAGAGATTTTTAACAATCTTACTATATGTGAATTTCTTGCCATAAATGTGTTATATGCCATATTTAGATGAATAATTCATTTTTGACAATAATTTAATTTATGCAACACCCTAGTCGAACTGTCATATCTGTACACCTAGCAAACATATTAGGCGTGGGGACGTGCATTTAGGCAGCCACATTCTTGGGAAGGGCATAATGAAAATAATAAAAGTCTTAACAAAGAAAGAGAATGCTTTGTCAAACCATTCAAAATTAGAACTTAGGTTGAAAAGGGTAATTTAGGACGATTTTATCCCTCGGTAAACCCTAAACCTAGAATAGGTTCTAAACCCTAAACCTAAAATATGTTTTAAACCCTAAACCTAGAACAGATTCTCACATTCTAACCTAGAACAGGTTATCAACCCGAACAATGTGGATTCTTATTCCTAAGGTAAACCTTAGGATACGTAGGCCATTTGGGAGAATCTCAAATTCAGATCCACACCTTAGTCCACTCAAACTATCCATAGATCCTCTAGGATATTTATACACACCTTAGTCCACTCAGACTATCCATAGATCCACTAGGATACCCATCAATCCTGAACTATGCAGATTCTGATTCTTAGGTCAAACCCTAGGATACATAGGCCATTTGGGAGAATCCCAAATTTGAATCCACACCTTAGTTCACTTGGACTATCTATAAATCTACTAGGATCCATTTCAGCCAATTTTTGAACTACACAGTTTCTGATTCCTAGGGCAAACCCTAGGATACGTAGGCCATTCCGGAGAAACCCAAATTCGGATCCAAACCTTAGTCCATTTGGACTACCCATAGATCCACTAGGATATTTATCCACATTTCAACCTAGATAGAGTTATCCACATTCCAACCCAGAATGGGTTATCCATATTTTGACCCAGATAGGGTTATTCTTAGATCCACTAGGACTATCTATCAGTTCACATGGACTATCCAGATCCTAACCCATAGGGTTTCTCATCCTTTCAAGCTTAAATTTCAACTTGAACAATGAACTTAATCATGCACAAGCATAAATCACATCCATAAACTTTAATCACACCTGAACTACGATGGTGAACCTGATTTTTGGAATAATTTCGTGATACGTAGGCAATCTGATGGATACAGATTCGGTTCAATGATATCAAACTACTTGATTTGGTTTGGTTTAACAGATAGAGTCTAGCATAGGAAAGGTATAGGAGATCGATTTCAATCTGGCGGTTTGGGTGCCTAACCCCTTCCCATAACAGTAACCTGATGCTTACCCAATGTTCGATGGACCAGAAAATCCAATCTAAGTGTCATGAGTCAATCGAAGTCTTACCTTGGGGTGAGATTTCACATTTCTAAGGTCCTAGACCTTAATCTAGGTGGCAACTTCCAAGATTTCAATCTTTGTCCTCACAGTGGCGACTTCACTGGGGATATAAACGTCAAACTCCTAAATGAAAACTTTTTTTATGTGAATTGGATGCTAGCTTTAGGATACTATATTTATGTTTGTATAATATTACTTTGGGGGGAATGAGTTCTATCACACATTCGTGTGAGTAGCCGAACCGGGTCCCATGCGTTTGGGGCAGTCCGCTAGGGGAAACACACAGCCTTGGCCTGTACTTTGGGTGACCATGACCGGCGAGCAACCTCTAACGATCGTTTCTTGGGTCTGCCTGAGAATATGTTATGCTACTCCACGTCGCTTGGATCCTTGCAACATAGTATATAAAGGGATTGGGGGCCATTATTCATCATGCATTCGGTGATAGGTTACCCCATCTTTGTCAAGGTGCCATTTTCTATCCTAACCCAGATTGTAGCCCAATGCTTGTTATTTTTTGGTTCATCCCTGAACCGACCCAGTAAAATCTGCTTAACCATGACATCCATGCTCAAGACGTCTAAGTTCTGCCCATTTTTATCCTCGATTGGTCAACATGTTAGAATCTACACGATGAGCATCTTGAACTCTCACCCATTGGGAGTATGAGGTATGTATACACCTGTTCTACATCATAGTAGACGGTCATCATACACCCTCCATTAAGTAAGCTCGATGTGTTGAATCTCTCATTGTTAACACGTCGATTTCAAAAAAACGAACAGAAAATCCCTGTCAAGACATAGATACCATGGTCGAGAAGAAATTTACTAGTTTGTTCATCTATGAACCGCTTTTGCTAACCATCCCTAATAAGGACGACGGATTAATATATCCATTTCAATTTCATCGAATTCGGTAATCCAATTGGTCAGACCTTGGTACTACTGATTATCTATTTTTGGAATCACAAGGTCCCAAGATTGAACACATGGCTTAATCAAATTCAATTAAATTGACTCGGATAATGTTTATCCAATCGCCCTTATGAGAGAACTAACTTTGTTTGGTTAAGTCATCTTTGATTGTGCATGTGACTTCTTCCATTCCTCTAGATGTCTAGAATCTTGATATTTTTCCATTGGGTTTCAATGCCTTTGGAAAAGAGAATCAAACTGCAACCATATCCACCCTTTAAGGGTGAGAGGCCCCTACAACTAGGGAATTGTCTTGATCTCCCACCTTGAGATCTATCCATGTTATCTTTCTAAATGAATCAATGGAAGTCATGAATCCAGATCTTCATTGAACATCAAATTTTTTAAGAAAGAAGGCAACCAGATTTGGGAACACAATCAGTAACTCAGTCAATCTGGTCCAATAGAGCATTCAATTTAGGCAGCAACAAGCACTTATCCCTGAGAAAGTTTACAATATTCCTATACAGTTAGTCCCTGTTCCTACTCAAACATCATATTCAATTCATCTCAAAATCAATGTGAGATTTAGCCCCTAGGCAAATCCAATCACTGTTCTCAATGTACCTCAAAATTAAGGAAAGATTCAGCCCCTAGGCAAATCGAATCATAGTTCTCAATGTTCCTCACAATTAGGGAAAGATTCAGCCCCTAGGCAAATCCAATAACTGTTCTCAATGTACCTCAAAATTAAGGAAAGATTCAGTCCCTAGGCAAATCCAATCATAGTTCTCTATTCATTTCAGAATTAAAAAAAGATTCAGCCCTTAGGCAAATCCAATCATAGTTCTCAATATACCTCAGAATTAAGGAAAGATTTAGCCCCTAGGCAAATCACATCATCGTTCTCGATTTACCTCAGAATTAAGGAAAGATTTAACCCCTAGGCAAATCCAATCATAGTTCTCAATTTATCTCAGAATTAAAGAGAGATCCACCCCCTAGGAAAATCCAATCATAGTTCTCAATATACCTCAGAATTAAGAAAAGATTTAGCCCCTAGGCAAATCCAATCACCGTTCTCGATTTACCTCAGAATTAAGGAAAGAATCAGTCCCTAGGCAAATCCAATCATAGTTCTTAATTTATCTCAGAATTAAGGAGAGATCCAGTCTCTAGGCAAATCCAATCATAGTTCTCGATTCATCTCTGAATTAAGGAAAGATTCAGTCCCTAGGCAAATCCAATTCTTATTCCCTATTCACCTTTGAATTAAGGAAAGATTCAACCCCTAAGCAAATCCAATCATAGTTCTCAATTTATCTCAGAATTAAGGAGAGATCCAGCCCTTAGGCAAATCCAATCATAGTTCTCGATTCATCTCTGAATTAAGGAAAGATTCAGCCCCTAGGCAAATCCAATTATTGTTCTCTATTTACCTTTGAATTAAGGAAAGATTCAGCCCCTAGGCAAATCCAATCATTATTCCCTATTCACCTTTGAATTAAGGAAAGATTCAGCCCTTAGGCAGGTCCAATCATTATTTCGGTTCATCCCCCTAGGGAAATTCAATCACATCCAGTTCATCTCAGAATCAAAGAAATATTCAGCCCCAGATTCAACCACCATTTTTGGTTTATCTCATAACTGAAGAAAGGTTTAACCCCTAGGCAGGTTCAATCATCACCTCCCAGATCATGTTAGAGTGGAGGAGACATTCAGCCCCTAGGCTTTATTACCCTTCACCTCCTGTTTAGGTTCCAGTTCATGACGGAATTAGGAAAAGTTCCATTCATTTGAATTCAATCAACCACTAGGCTTATCCAACCACCAACTTTGATTAGGGTTCTGATTCATGTTGGAACTAAGAAGAGTTCCATTCATCTGAATTCATTTAGCCACTAAGTTTATCCAACCATAAACATTGGTTAGGGTTTAAATTCATGTTGGAACTAGGAAAAGTTTCATTCATCTGAATTCAATTAGCCACTAGGCTTATCCAACCATCAACTTTGGTTAGGGTTCTGATTCATGTTGGAACTAAGAAGAGTTTCATTGGCCAATCATCAACTTTGGTTAGGATTCTGATTCATGTTGGAACTAAGAAGAGTTCCATTCATCTGAATTCAGTTACTAGGCTTATCCAACCATCAATTTTGGTTAGGGTTCTGATTCATGTTGGAACTAAAAAGAGTTCCATTTATTTGAATTTAATTAGCCCCTAGGCTTGTCCAATCGTCAACTCCAGTTCAGGTTCTCATTCATGTTGGAACTAAGAAAGGTTTCATTTATATGAACTCAATGTGAGCATGAATTAGCCTCTAGGCCTGTTTAACCATTACCTCTGGTCCATGTTCCATTTCATGAAAGAATCGTAGAGAATTTTAGTCATTTCAACTCAATCAATCCATCATCTCTACCAATTAGAGTCCAATCCATGATTGTCATCCTTGGCCTCTATCAATCGGAGCCCAACTCAAGCAATCATTGCCTTTAGCAATTAGAGCTCAATTCATGACTGTCAATCTTGATCTCTATCAATCAGAGACCAATTCAAAGTCAATCTTGATCTCTATTAATCAGAGACCAACTCAAAGTCAATATTGATTTCTATCAATCAGAGACCAGTTCAAAGTTAACCTTGTCTCTATCAATCGGAGATCGATTCAAAATCAATCTCTGACTCTATCAATTTGAGCCTGATCCATGTCTATCATAGCCCAGTGCTACAAGTTAGGATCGCTCGTCAGGAATGGCGAATGAGAAGCATTCCTCATTGCTTGTCAGTAAAAATCAATTCTAGATTCTGGGGTCATCAGGAAAAGATGAAACCTTCAGCTATGATAGTGCTATCCCATCTTGAGCATTTTTGCCCCATTGGCCAAGGAAATGCTAGAATCCAAAGAGTTGCCCTCATATGTCTTATTATTCAAAGAAAGGGAATGGAATTTTTCCGAGCAGTAGGGTAGACCAAAGATGAGATCCGATATGCCTCAGGCTAGGATAGGAACCATAATCACAGCTAGGGAATGGTCCAATGACGAAACCCTTAACCCCTGAACTGGGGCATGAACCAGATTGAACTAGGACCCAAATTGAGTGCGGTCCAATGAGGAAAGCCAATGACCCCTGAACTGGGGCATGAAACGGATTGACCTTGGGCATGAATTGGGTATGGTTCAATGAGGAAAGCGCTTGAGCCCTAAGTTGGACATGAACCGGATTGACCTTAGACCCAAATTGAGTGCGGTCCAATGAGGAAAGCCATTGAGCCCTAAGCTGGTCATGAACCAGATTGACCTTGGACCCAAATTGAGTGCGGTCTAATGAGGAAAAACATTATGCCCTAAACTGGGGCATGGACCAAATTGACCTTAGACCCAAATTGAGAGTGGTCTAATGAAAAAAATCCATTGAACCCCCCCAAGTCGAGGCATAAACTAGTATAATCTTGGACACAAAATGGTGTAGTGCAATGGCGATACCCCTTGATCCCCAAGTTGGGGCATAGGCTAAAATGATTATGAACTCAACTAGAAGCAGTCCATTGATGAATCCATTGAACCCCAAATTGGGGCATAAACCAGAGTAACCTTGAGCTTAAAAAGCAATAGTCCGGTTATGAATGGATCCCAAACTGGAAAAAAAAAAAAAGAAAAAAAAAAGGGTAAGAATTGTATGGAACCCTGAAAGGTAGGTATCTTGCACCTATTGATAAAGGGGCATGATGAGTCCTGCTGTTAGAGTTCTGAAGGAAAATTTATTCCCACAACGACTAAAGTTGGTCGCTGAAGGCGTTATGCCCAACTAGAGCTGGTTGGACGAACTAGTTGTTTCAACTTTTTATTATCGATATTCGATAGGTCATCCATGTCTGGGTCCAATATTGATATGCTTGTTGACGAGTCCAGTCCAATCTACCATGTAAGTAAGAGAAAATCACCCGTTTGGGATTTCAAACTCTGTGCCTTGTCTCTTCCATACATTTTCTCCCAGTTTCATACATCCTCCTATTCTACGTGCACAGTCAATTCTGACTCTGAAGATGATTGAAATGATGAGCCGTCTCGTGAACTTCTACGCCACCTTGCCTCTTGAGAAAGAAAGGTCCAACCCGTCTGGGAAAACTTTAAATGATCAATCGAGAAACACAAGAGTACTCTCAAGAAACATGTATTGGAGAAGCTACCATTTGTTCTACCAATGAAAAGATTGCAAGGAAAGCACTAGTTAGTAACAGATCATATCAACAGGTCAGCCAATCAGTACAAATGAGTGGAGGACAGATGTGCCATCAAAAAGATGAAAATACCAAAGTTCTTACAAAGTACATCATCTGCAAACAAGAGATACATGATGTGTAAGACCCGTGTCAATCTAACCCGGTCTTACCACCTTGAACCAGGTTTACCCATCATGGTCAAGTCAAATGGACCAAGGGCGTGAAGGAGATCGAGATCCCAGGTATCAAATCGACCCAAAAACACTTAAAATAGGGGAAGGGTCGCATACCCAGCTAAGCAGGGTCAGACCTCCCAAAACAGAAAGTCAGACCCTCGGTTTTGGAGGGAGGGTCGGACAGCTTAAGACCCTAGGGTCGACGGGATCATCGACCCTCCCATCGACCCTCGGTTCCTGCCGAATATAGAAATTAGGAAATTTCTATATTTTTCGATTGGGATTCTTTCCAAATCTTAATGGGACTTATTTAGGATGTTCCTAGTCTATTTAAAGGACATCCCTAAGCCACTTTCACTCCTTTCACAACCCTAATTGAATTGAGAGAAAGAGAGGAGAAGGAAAAGAGGAAGAAGAGAGGCAAGGAAGAGAACCTAGCAAAAAGGAGAAGAGTTACAGAGAAAGATTAATCTTCTCATGTATGGATACTAATTCCATGAGTTTCTACAGACCTTAGGATAGTTATTGGAGAGAGAGTGATCTCGGAGAAACCCAAACCATCCATCCATATTTAGGTTTTCATGGAAAACCCTAGGAGAATGCATGAAAGCCATCTAGGAGGATGATTCATGGTTTCAGACCATTGAATGAATGTTTAATGGAATGTGGGAACAAACCATAGGACCCCAAACACGAAGAATGGATTAAAAAGTGGAAATTGGACCGGGAGTGCACCGAGGGTCGCACCCAGGGTCGATGACCATCCGACCCTAGGTGTTTCTGACCATCGACCCTCAGCATTCGGGAAGTCTAGAAAGAAGGGAGGGTCGATAGACCCATCGACCCTAGCATCGACCCTAGCATCGACCCTCAGTTGAGAGAATGGTTTTTAATTCCGAATAAATTCTAATTAAATTCTATCGATTTTGTTAGGTTTTCTAGCAATATAATAACATTGTAAAGGTGAATTTAAAGCTTGGAAAAGTATCTTATAGCAAGCTAAGGTGAGGAACCTTAACCCCAAACTAAATTGGTTAATAATAAACTGTTTTCTATTTCTTGAGTCCTATGCTATGTTTGATTCTATGCGAATATGTTTGTAATGTGCATACAACATGCCATCCAATATTTCTATTACTTGTTCATGCATATTTACTTTATTGTTTATAACATGATGATGATGATGATAGGAATAGGCATGTGCTTGTATGTGTGTATTTGATGTGCTTGATGCGAGAGAGTATCAGGGGAGGTGTGATGAGAACATCAATAAACGTTAACCTTTGGCGGGTCTCAGCACTTTAGCTCTATCTCTAACTCAAGTCTTGTGCATTGGCATCGTCGTATCGCCATTACTTTAGCAGAACTATTATGTCGTAGAGTAACAGGGGAGGTGGTCTCGGTCCTTGTAGTCTCTCACTCTATCGGGGGGCCTTAGCTCTATCTCTACGGGCATTCTGAGGGATGCTGGGGTGAGGCCTTGGATACACTGTTTGGCATTAGGATTGGTTAGTTGCGAGCCCAGTTTGCAGCCCTCGCCAATAGGGGCTTACGTGTTGGTATGGCACTATATAGCAATAAACGTAACCTTTGTTATATAATGTTCATGATTGGGTGCATGTGAGTTGACGATAAATGTGATCTTCGGGTAATGTCACACACTCGTGTATAGAGGCGGAGTCAATAAACGCGACCTTTGGCTACCTCAACCTTTCTATAGCATACTGCAAACTTTAAACCGGACCAAAGATATAAATTGACTTTTTGCATGCATATGTATTGTTGCATTGTTTTGGCTACTCACTGAGCCGTGTTGTGTGCTCACCCCTCGACGTCGAATATTTTTAGTTGATGATGCAGGTTATACCGTCGAAGACTACATGAATGCGTCTGCATACGGGAACGTGGCAGCTATGGAAGTTGAAGCTGAAGTGGATACACACGACTCCTCTTGCGAGTGCAACTCGTGTGTATTTGATTAGATATTTTTATAGGTTTCTTTAATTGGATTTTATTCAGCCATGTATTTGATATTTAATATTTATGTCTCAGTTGAATACAGAATAATTTGCTATTAAATTATTAATATCATTTAGTTTCTCAGTTCATTTTATTATAAGACTTCCGCTATTGTGTATTTACTCTGATTATGACATGGATGTATGGAGGTTCAGATAACGCGGGGATAGCCTATTTGAGATCCTGGTTGAATCGTTGGTTTATTAGCGGTTCATCACACCATTCTGGTTAGACCAAAATTGGGGTGTGACAACTTGGTATCAGAGCATCTCAGGCCTTGTCCGTTGAACTAGCATACATTCAACACAATTGTGAACTGGGATAGGATAAAAATAAAAACAATAATATTAACACATGGTAAGCACCAGTGATGTTTGAGACAAAATCTAAAAGAGAATAATGCATCTATTAAAAAGAGAAACAAGTTTACATAACAATTAGAGCGAAACAAAACATATATATATAACGAAAGCAGAGTACAGTCCACAACCCGGACAGTTACTATGTAGTACAAAAAAAATAAAGTACAAATCAAGAAGCTGGAGGTGAAGGAGGAGGTGGGGCCTCACGATCTCTCGTCATAGTCCTCAGCATAGACCCTAGTCAACCAGGCCACACGGGTCCGGGTCGCCCGGGAGACTAGCTGTGAGACCGGCTATCCTCCGATCGCCGCGCCGCCGCACCTTTAGGGAGCTCTCCCATCCGAGGCCGTCGATGTGTGCCGAGCGGACCAATAGCTCATCCATCCTCGGATCAGATCTGCGCCGAGCATCCCCGATCTCCCGCAAGATCTCCATCATGGCTGAAGGTGGAAGTGAAGGATCAGCCGAATGGGAAGGACCAGCCTCAGGTGCAGGAGCCGCCGCAGAAGATGTACCAACTCCAGCCGCATGTGTGGGTGATGGCGGTGGTTTCGAGTCGACATCCATATACATACGATCGTCATCGTCGACCGGATTCCCACGAGCTCTAGCGCCAGGCGTGCCAGCCTCAAAGATCGGCCATCTCGACCCGGTGTGTGGGGTGCACCATCGCGTTCCTCTCCTCATCACTAACCTCGGCATCTCGCAGCCCCATCTTGCGGATAGCCTCCCAATCTAGAGGCGACGAGAAGGTCTTCTCCCGGATCTTCTCATCTACCGGATCCACCCCGCACGGGTCAGGAGCATCACGAATCATGCGTCCATAGGGTAGATTACCCCTATGACCGGACAATGTAGCACTAATCATCGTCCGTATGGAAGGCACCCGGCCGCCGAAAG
This sequence comes from Protea cynaroides, assembly GCA_028583415.1. NCBI lineage: Eukaryota > Viridiplantae > Streptophyta > Magnoliopsida > Proteales > Proteaceae > Protea > Protea cynaroides. Next base: position 10,679,351 of record CM053272.1, on the reverse strand, counting down.
TGCATATACCGTAGATCAAGAACCGTGGTCACCGAGATACCCTCTCATAGTGCCCACTCTGCGGGATCGGATTGTCTTGAATAATCTTGCGAAGACCCGTGGAGCTGGACGCAAGTAGCAAGCTCTCATCCGCCATCTATCGGGACGGAGCAACCGGGTTGTCGATCTCTCGCTCTCATCTCCATCTCAACAAACTGTGGGCTCCCCGACGCACAAGACACCATAGGGCCATCATAGGGAATGCCCAACGGATCGGCCAGTCGTCGATAATCAAAGGAGATGTGCACCCCCTTGACGTAATCGGTGATGCGCAACTCCCCGACCGTGCTCAACATCATTGTAATTCCCCACCACCGAGATTACAATAGAGCGGCGTACCAAGTCCGGACAGGTGCACGCGTCGTATGTGATGACAGGGATCCACCCCATATCACCAAAAGCTCCCTCTACATTGAACAAGGCTAGCTCGACCAAGTTCACCATGCGACCCCCTTCAACCTTCTTACGGGCATAGTCAAGATACTCGTGCCTCGGCTTCATTTGAACGGAGCAAGCGGGATCACGCACCCTGGGAACTTTGGTACGGGCCATAGTATCTGCAAAATAAGAAAGAGAAAAGAAACAAGGAGTTAGTAGGATAAAAATCCAAAAATTATTTAATAATGACGTAAGTTGGCCAGAAAACCTCAAATTCTCACCATACAAGGGGTATGAGAACTTACGTAGGCTAAAACATATCCTACAACCCACATGCAGTAGGAAATTTTAACTTACGATGTCCAATTTGAAGAAATTCAAGAAAAATCGAAAATGTCGACAAATTAGGGCAAAAAGAGAAAATTTTGTTTCTTTAATTGGATTTTATTAAGACATGTATTTGATATTTAATATTTATGTCTCAGTTGAATACAGAATAATTTGCTATTAAAATATTAATATCATTTAGTTTCTCAGTTCATTTTATTATAAGACTTCCGCTATTGTGTATTTACTCTGATTATGACATGGATGTATGGAGGTTCAGATAACGCGGGGATAACCTATTTGAGATCCTGGTTGAACCGTTGGTTTATTAGCGGTTAATCACACCATTCTGGTTAGACCAAAATTGGGGTGTGAAATGATGAATGATCAATCTCAAAATCAAAGAATAAGGTCATTGGAATACCTAAAAAAAAAAGAAAAAAAAAATTCAAGCCTATGTTTTATCTACATCAATAATGGGAGGCAGTCACATCAGATAGAAGGTGATGATTAACTTCGAGAGGACAGCATACGGATTCACCATTCAGATAAAATCAGATCTAGATGAGTAGTCACAAATGCTCATAAAGTATACAGAAGATCAGAGTACTAACTGGGGCAAACATGTTTTATCTGATTGGAAATGTTTGGAAGAAGAAGATTCAAATCCAATATTGAAAGTCATGATTCAACCTTGCAATCAAGAGAAGCACTGCATTATGTGGCCTCCATATCCAAAAAAAAAAGAGAAAAAAAAAATAAAAAAAAATAGTAGGATGTTGAATGGCATTGGAGCTCGATAGTAAGTCAATTGTCCCTCTCACTTTAAGAAGATGATAGTTCCAATCAAAGCCTGGTAGCAAGTGCGATCATTCTTCGAGATTTACAGCATGTTGGACCGGACTTTTGATTTTGGCCAATTACATCTCGCCTTTACAGGAGACAATCTCATCACTTCTTTATCATTAGAGAAAGATTTCTCATCGGCATCCCATATATTAATCTGATGGCCTTCCAAGGAGTTTCTATCACAAGCCTTTCTTTTGATTATCAATTTTTATGGCATTTTATCTCATGATCATGTCATCATTTTATGTACAAATTTATGAATCTGGTTGGAACTCTCATCTGTCGTTCATTACATCTAACGGCTTCCCAAGGTTCCTATAAGCCCTTTATTTCTCAAGCCAATAAAATGGGATCTTCTTGGTAAGATAAGCACATTCTACATAAATAACCAAACACTCTCCCAATGGTAGACCCATGTGGACAGTTTCATATCAGTCCTCCCGGACCTTCAACATCAATACTTGTCAACAAACTTAAAGGTTTCAAGCCCAGATATGATCGCGACTGATTCGGCATCTCGATGTAGCTTGTTGAGACACGTGTTCCATCTAAACATCTCCAAGAAAGGAAAACATAATTTGGCACCATTTTTAATTTTGGGGTGGGACTGCATTTCCCTAAGGTCACTTTTAGTGATGATTCAAATAGCTGCCTGCCTATCAATATGTGTAGGTGTCAACTTAAACAGTGGGGCAAGGCTACCCATTTATCATGAAAGTCATGTCGTTCGGATTTCCCCTAAGGGTTTCAGACCATTGGACAAGACCATAATTTTGGCAATATCCTCACCATATATCAGGACTCTTTATTTAACCCAATATGGGATTTGCAAAAAGAAAAAAATGAAAAAATAAAGGGAAGAAAAGAAACCTCAGTGGGGAAAAGCAATCAAAGAAACCTCAATGGGCAACCCATAATACCTCAGTGGTGATAGGCGACCTGATGCAACCCTAAAGCATTGCCCTCATTGGCCCTTCATAGAAAAATTCAGTGGTTCATGTGGACAAGTGTCATACCCAGTCTACCCTCCATAAGGAAAGAAACCCCTCTTGCTCTCTAGTGAATCATACTCAGAGGAGTTGGACAAACCATCGTCTGTTTGCCTTTTGGGTTCCATAGCATTGCCTTTCAATAGAATTTTATCTTTAAATCCTTTTGTCACGGCCTGATTACGGATGTAGCCAAATTCATCAAATCATTGGTTCCCTCATTTTTCAAGATTCAAGAAGGGTTTATCTAAGAAGTCACTTTCTGTAATCAATCTATCAATCTTCCCTTGACCTTGGAAGCATGGTCAAATTCTTGATGCAATCAAGATTTAACCTAGTTCCAACTCTGTTAGGTTGCTCGTTTCCTTCTATAGTAGTGGTCTATCAAACATGCAGACACTGGGGCATAGTTATACCCTATGTAGAGGAATTGAACTTGATCATGAGCATTACATCTAGGATCCATTGTTAGTCTAAAGTCACTAACTTTCCTATTCAGCAGAAGCAAGTCTGTGCAAGTCAGTTTTCACCAATTTCTCAGTTCTTCCAATCCTGTTGATGAAGAAAATCCAATGTGGTTGCTCACCTGTTAGGATTTGGTCACCAAATTCTCTGAAGGAACACTTCGAATCCTTTACTCCTCGTGCCTACTTTGGGGCCATGGTTCATTCATCTTTCAAAATTGGCACAACAATGTTGCAAAGCCCTGAGCTTTTCATGAGCCTAGATCAAGGGTCAAACCCATGTCACATTTCATCGCCGCTTGGCTGTGCTACCAATTTGGTCTACCATAGTGCACAGTCAAAGAACTTAGTTGACCAGATGCCCCTTGACAGTTTAACACCAAGGTCAATTAATAAAATCACTTTGGTTAGGGACTGTTAAGCTCCCCTCATTCTTGTCCAAAATCCTCGCTAGAGTCTCTTTCAATCCAAAATCCAACAACACCAATGTTGGCTGAAGAAAATCATTATTTTCAAATTACATGGAACCTTTCCAAGGGAGCAACCAAGTCATCCCTGCTGTGCTAAAATTGAGTCAAACTTTCAGTACCAGGTCATAAATGGTAAATTTCAAATCTAGGTAACATGCCAGCAAAGTCCATGACACCATTTCCATTGATGTCATGTTTTATGCCTTCACCAATAAAGCAGGGGCAAAAAAACCTTGGAAAACTGCCCAGGAATTCACCATCATTTCAAATATGTCCAGCACTCTATAGGTTCAAAGTCAAGAGACTTCCAAGATGAGTCAGATTTCAACCCTAAAGGTTCAAAGTCAACAAAGACTTCCTGTGTGGGTCACTTTCGAGCATCCTAAAGGTTTATAGCAACAAAGCTACTTAAGAGGATATTCTAGTTTCCATTCCTGAAGGTTCATAGCTATAGAGCTTCCAAGAAGGATATTCTAATTTTCAATCCCGAAGGTCCAAAGCTGGTAGGAACTTCAAAGATGAGTCATTCAGTATCATCCTATAAGTGACCTTCTGAGTTCTTGCTTATTTCAGAATCAGCAGCAAATTCCACACCCTAAAGGTGACCTTCTAAGTTCTTGCTCATTTCAGAATCAATAGCAAATTCCTCACCATATAAGTGACCTTCTGAGTTCTTGCTCATTTTATAATCAATAGCAAAATCCTCACCTTATAAGTGACCTTCTGAGCTATTGCTCATTTCATAATCAGCCCTAGCTCATCCAAAGTTCAAATCAATCTCAGCCAATTAGTGAATCAAATGCAGAGCCCTAGCTCATCCAAAGTTCAAATCAATCTCTGCCTATTAGTGAATCAAATGCAGAGCCCTCGTTCATCCAAAGTTCAAATCAATCTCAATCTATAAGTGAATCAAACGTAGAGCCCTAGCTCATCCAAAGTTCAAATCAATCTCAGCCTATTAGTGAATCAAATGCAGAGCCCTAGCTCATCCAAAGTTCAAATCAATCTCAATCTATAAGTGAATCAAATGCAGAGCCCTAGCTAATTCAAAGATCAAGTCAATCTCAGCCTATAAGTGAATCAAATGCAGAGCCTTAGCTTATTCAGAAAAATCAATCTCAGAATCTCAATCAAAAGAGCCTCAGTTCTATCAAAGAAAAGACATCAAGTCTTCCATCCAGACAAATCAAAGCCGAGCCCAAGCTCATGCAATCAGCCTTGTATTCATAGCCTAGCTTCATACAAGAAGAGGTTTATCAGCCTACAAATGGATCAAGCCGGGTCCAAGCCCGCACATACCTTGCATTGAGGTTCCCAGCCTACAAATGAGCCTTGTATTCACAGTCTAGCTTCATACAAGAAGAACAATCACCAATTTTTCAAGAAGAACAAACCTTCTTGCCAGTCAAACTACGTTCTGGGCTTAATTTCTAAGACACCCTTAGAATACGTAGGCAGTTTAAGACAAATTACCCTAAGTGCAGCCCAATAAGCAATCTCACTCATATCCTAAAAATGTGGTTCTTTCATCTTCATCCTTCAATTGGTAACAATCTCGGCTAAAGAGGGGCATCTGTAAGCACCCCATTTTTGCCACCCTCTGCGTAAGTGAACCAATATGGCAGGTTTTCGACCTTTAACCCAAAGATTTGTGATTCTCCACTGAACCCTACAGCAGGGTCATGGGCTAATCTACTTGGATGAATAGGTTGTAAAATTATCTTCGAAATGAGACTGGAATCATCGAATTCTGACTTCAAACAAGGAAGATATCGCAGTTTGAAAGTGCAAGGGCACTTACGTAATTATCATATCATGCATGCATTATCATTCAAACATCATGACATCATATATGGGTCATCTGATATTAGAATTAGATCATTAAAGGGCCAATATTTCTTATTTCCAGTCCTCTTCAAAGTGGACGTGAAAAATCCCGAGTAGAAGTCACCAGTGGACCCCATGCAAGCTTTCATGCAAAATTATCGTTAGAACTTCAAAGTTCCATATCTTTTCCGTTCTACGTCGGATTCAGATGATTCCAAGGCCATTATTCTTCATTTATGATGTCCTACAAAGTGGACATGAAAAATCTCGAGTAGAAGTCACCAGTGGGTCTCATGCAAGCTTTCATGCAAAATTATCGTTAGAACTTCAAAGTTTCATATCTTTTTCGTTTTACCGGATTCAGATGATTCCAATGTCATTATTCTTCATTTATAATGTTTTACAAAGTGGACGTAAAAAATATCGGGTAGAAGTCTTCGAAGGATCCCATGCAAAATTACACATGAAAATGGTCATTTAACCTTTGAAAATTCATATTTCGGTCACCCCATATCCAAATCAGGTGATTTTAGTTTCATTATGTTCCATTTTTAGTACTCTACAAAGTGGACATAAAGAATTTTCGATAGAAGTCTCTGAAGGATGCCCTGCAGAATGGTCAGCCAAATTATCGATAATTGGCCTGCTTAAACTTCAGATTTTCATAAGTTGACCATTTTATTTCCAAATGTGATGATTCAAGTTCCAATATTCTTTATTTTTAATGTTCTACAAAGTGAACATAGAAAATTTGGAATAAAGGCTATCGAAAAATTCTAAAAATGGCACATGAAACGATAGAGAGAGAAAACCCAGTTAATTCCAATCAATCCAGTCAACTCAGCTCAACCCAAGCCAGTCTTGGCCCAACCCAGTCAATCCTTGTCAATCCGGATCAATTCATGTCGGCACATATGCATGGATTTCTTTTATATATTATTATATAATGTATAATATATTATAATATATCATATAATATATACATATGTCTTATATGTATATTATATTATATATATTAATATATTAATATATTATATAATTATATATATATTTTATATATAGAAAACAAAGGATCCAAAGAGAGAGGACTAAAGAAAAAAAGGAAATAAAAAAATAGAAAAGGGAGGGGAATCCGAGAAGATTGAGAAGAAGGGAGAGATATGAGAGAGAATCGGGAGAGGAGTGAAGAAAAAAAAAAGGAAATAAAAAATAGAAAACGGAGGGGAATCCGAGAAGATTGAGAAGAAGGGAGAGATATGAGAGAGAATCGGGAGAGAGGACCGAAGAAAAAAAAGAGGAAATAAACAAATAGAAAAGGGAGGGGAATCCGAAAAGATGGAGAAGGAAGGAGAGATATGAGAAAGAATCGGGAGAGAGGATCGAAGAAAAAAAAATGAAAAGATTAAAAGAAGGGGGAGAGAATAGAAGCGATGGAGATTGAGAGAGGAGAAGCATGAGCTGGAGATGGTAAAAAAGAGAAAAAAAAAATAGACAAGTGGAGAGGATGGGAAGAAGCCGAAAGAAGAGAGAGAGAGAGAGAGAGAGCGGTGGAAAAAAATAAAAAATAAAGCAGAAAAAAAGAAGCAGAAGCTGGAGATTGAGTAAGGATCGAGAGAGAGAGAGAGAGAGAGCATTGGGGATTGAGAGAACCGAAAAAAAAAGAAGAAAAGAAGAGAAAAAAACCGAGAAAAGAGAGAGGCCAAGAGAGATAAAAAAAAGGGAGAAGAAAGAAGGGAGAGAGATTGAGTGGGATCGAGAGAGAAGACCAAGAAGAGAGGAGATCAGAGAGAATCAAAAGAGGGAAAGAGAGCGATGGAGAAAAGAAGAAAAAAGAAAAAAAATCCAAAGAGAATAGAAAGAGAGGAAGCTGGAGCAGAAAGGAGAAGAAGAAGAAGGAGGAGAACGCAGTGACGGGTCTGCAATTCAGGTAAGCCACCATCGATCCCTTTCCTTGCTTTAGCTTTGATTTTATTATTTTTTCTTCCTATCCTACTGCGTGCAGCCATCGCCACCTGTTATCACCGAAATCTAGCAGTCCCTCATCCCTTCACACCTATCATCACCACTCTACCGCAGCCGTGCATCACCCTCTACTTCACCTTGATCCCATGATCTGATTTTTAAATTCATGATGCTTAAAACATGATTAATCTTGAAGTTATGATTATTAAAACAGAATTTGATTTTGAATTTATGAAGCTTAAAATATGATTTGATCTTGGAGTTTTGATTTGATTCGTTGATCATAATTTACCTTGATTTGAGTAATATGAATGGTTAGATTATTAATTTGAGTAATCTAAATCGTTGGATTGTCATCAAAGTGATGTAAATGGATATGAACGGTTAGATTATCTTGATAAGTGATCTGAACCGTTAGATTAACTTTGGGAGTGATTGAAATAAATTTGAACGGTTAGATTACCATCAATAATGATTTATACCATTGAATTTTTCATCATGAGTGTTTCGATGCTCATTGCCATGTTTGGATGCTCATTGCCATGTTTGGAAACTCATTGCCATATTTGGATGCTCATTGCCATATTTGGATGCTCATTGTCATATTTAAATGTTCATTGCCATATTTGGATGCTCATTGTCATATTTAGATGCTCATTGCCATATTTAGATGCTCACTGCCATGTTTGGATGCTCATTGCCATATTTGGATGTTCATTGCCATGTTTAAATGCTCACTGCTATATTTGGAATTGCCATGCTTAGAAGATAGCATATTAGAGCATGCCATATAGGCTCTTGCCTTATTTGCAATACATGCCATATTTGAGAGATTTTTAACAATCTTATTATATGTGAATTTCTTGCCATAAATGTGTTATATGTCATACTTAGATGAATAATTCATTTTTGGTAATAATTTAATTTATGCAACACCCTAGTCGAACTGCCATATCTGTACACCTAGCAAACATATTAGGCGTGGGGATGTGCATTTAGGCATCCACATTCTTGGGAAAGACATAATGAAAATAATAAAAGTCTTAACAAAGAAAGAGAATACTTTGCCAAACCTTTCAAAATTAGAACTTAGGTTGAAAAGGGTAATTCAGGATGATTTTGCCCCTCGGTAAACCCTAAACCTAGAATAGGTTCTAAACCCTAAACCTAGAATCGGTTCTAAACCCTAAACCTAGAACAGGTTTTCACATTCTAACCTAGAACAAGTTATCAACCCGAACTACACGGATTCTGATTCCTAGGACAAACCTTAGGATACGTAGGCCATTTGGGAGAATCTCAAATTCGGATCCACACCTTAGTCCACTCGGACTATCCATAGATCCACTAGGATATTTATCTACACCTTAGTCTACTCGGACTATCCATAGATCCACTAGGATATTTATCCACACCTTAGTCCACTCGGACTATCCATAGATCCACTAGGATACCCATCAATCCCGAACTACACAGATTCTGATTCCTAAGTCAAACCCTAGGATACATAGGCCATTTGGGAGAATCCCAAATTCGAATCCACACCTTAGTCCACTTGGACTATCCATAGATCCACTAGGATACCCATCCATTTCAGCCAATTTTCGAACTACGTAGATTCTGATTCCTTGGGCAAACCCTAGGATACGTAGGCCATTTGGGAGAAACCCAAATTCAGATCCAAACCTTAGTCCACTTGGACTATCCATAGATCTACTAGGATATTTATCTACACTTCAACCCAGATAGGGTTATCCACATTCCAACCCAGAATGGGTTATCCATATTTTGACCCAAATAAGATTATTCTTAGATCCACTAGGACTATCCACTAGTCCACATGGACTATACAGATCCTAATCCATAGGGTTTCTCATCTTTTTAAGCATAAATTTCAACTTGAACAATGAACTTAATCATGCACAAGCACAAATCACATCCATAAACTTTAATCACACTTGAACTACGATGGTGAACCTGATTTTCAGAATAATTTCGTGATACGTAGGCAATCTGATGGATACAAATTCGGTTCAATGATATCAAACCACTTGGTTTGGTTTGGTTTAACAGATAAAGTCTAGCATAGGAAAGGTATAGGAGACCGATTTTGATCGGGCAGTTTGGGTGTCTAACCCCTTCCCATAACCATAACCTGACGCTTACCCAATCTCTGATGGACCAGAAAATCCAATCTAAGGGTCATGAGTCAATCGAAGTCTTACCTTGGGGTGAGATTTCACATTTCTAAGGTCCTAGACCTTAATCTAGGTGGCGACTTCCAAGATTTCAATCTTTGTCATCTTAGGTGGAAGGGGGTTTATGTGTCAATTTAGCCCATTTATCCCTATTTGATGTGGAGAGGGCATTTGAGGATATGGCCTGGCTTCCCGTAATCTTGTATGAGGATTGCACCCATCCAGATTTGGTATAGTAGTTTTACAACAACCTACAGGTAGACGGTGATCCAAAAAATATAGACAGTGGGAGGGAGCTTCGGATCACTAGTTGGGTGAAAGGGGTTCCTATCTCCTTCAATACCCAATAGTTCAGGGATATTCTGGGTATCTCAAGCGCCGGTCCCTTAGACTATTATGCTCCTAAGGAACCCAAGTTCCTATCCACTATTATGGGACCAGAGGTATGCAGTCAGATTCTTTGGGACGACCACTGGGAAATGAAGGCAGTCAACCTCCATCTTGAGCCCCAGGTATATTGTAAGATCATTCAGCATAATCTGATTCCTCAGGGTGGACATTATGAGATGATCTCCCAGTTGATTCAGTACTTACTGTACTGCATCTGCACTAGACAGCCTATCTATCTTCCTTACATTATCATCCGGACTATGCACAGAGCCACATTGCTTGATTCGAGAAGTAACTTACCCTATGGACAGTTGATCTCCACTCTACTTTCTCTCCTACAGGTGAACTTGGAGGATGAGAGGATCTATGGAGACACCTTCTCAGCTGACCTTGATTGGGAGGCCATCTACAGGATGGGGATGAGAGAGATACAGATCAGTAATGATGAGAGGAATGCCATGAGACCTCCTCTCACTCAGGTGGCTGCAGCAGATGCAGAGGGGACAGCAACGGCAGTAGCAGAGGTAAGCGAGAGTGATGATGGAGAGGATGATTATAGGATGTTCATGGATGTGGATGCCATACCTCCTCCATCACCACAACATTCTATAGGAGCCGACCCTTCTCGGGCCTCTCACTCAGCTGGTCCTTCACATCCTCTATTTGATGGCATGATGACGTTACTATGTGAGATTCAGGATGCCCAGCGGGCTACGGATTAGAGGGTAGGAGAGATTTTAAATGCTGAGCGTTCCACGATAAGCGGGCAGCGTTCGGTGGCTAGTTTTCGAGCGACCTAGACTCAAGTAGCCTGGCTCAAGAAAGTATATGCTGAAGACAATGATCGAGACCGTGAGGCACCTCCTCCACCTACACCTCTAGCTCCATGATTACCCTTTTCATTTATTTACTTTTTATTTTTTGGCAGCTGGTCCGGATTCGGGGGTGTACTCGATTTGGATATCATTTGTCTTACTCTCATTTGATATATATATATATATATATATATATATATATATATATATATATATATATATATATATATATATATATATAGTTTGTTTTTTATTTACTTATGTGTATTATTCTCTTTCTTAGTTTATGTCTCAAATAACAAGATGCTTATTGTCACACCCCAATTCCTCACTATTCAAAATGGTGTGATGAACCACTAATAAACCAACGGTTCAACCAAGATCTCGAATAGACTACGTCTATTTGCTTAAACCATACACATCCACAACCAAAAATCAGAATAAATACACAATAGCGGAAGTCTTTAATATTAAATGAACTGAGAGTCTAGTTGTGATAAAGTAAATAAATTATCCAATTATCTCCCAAAAGGACTAAGACATAAATTAAAATAATTAAATCAATTACATTGTCTGTATAACTTAAACAAAATCTAATAAAAAACACAGGAGTTGCACTCGTCATGCGACTCCATCATCACTTCTGCCTCCATTGCCGCCGCATGCCCGTATGTTGGAGCATTCATATAATCTTCCACTATCGTACCTACATCATCAACTAAAAATATTCGAATTCGAAAAGGGTGAGCACACTTCACGGCTCAGTGAGCAAACAAAACAATGCAACAAACATATGCATGCATTCATTTCACATATTTGGTCTGGTTCATAGGTTTGCAATGTGCAATAGAAAGGATAGGTAGCCGCCGCACCTCTATACATGAATGTGTGGAATTGCCCAATGGATCAAACATCATTGCCGCCCCCATATTCACCCACCATAGAATAGAGATAGAGCTAAAGTGCTTAGGATCGCACCGCATCACACTTCCCCTGATGCTCTACCCATACCAACACATAAGCCCCTATTGGCGAGGCTTGCAAACTAGGCTCGCAACTAACCAATCCTAATGTCAAATAGTGTATCCAAGGCCTCACCCCAGCATCCCTCAATACGTCCATAGAGATAGAGCTAAGGCCCCCCGACAGAGTCAGAGACTACACAGTCTAAGACCACCTCCCCTGATGCCCTACGACGTAATAGTTCTGCTAAGGTAATGGCGATATGATGATGTCAGTGGACAAGACTTGAGTAGAGATAGAGCTAGAGTCTAGTGACCAGGATGAACCACAGTGTCACGTCTTCCCCTTGATGCTCCACTCGCATCAAGTACACTAACCACACACATACATTCATATGCCTATTCCTAGCATCATCATCATCATCATGTTATAAATAAACGAAATTAAATATGCATGAATAGTAATAACAGAAATAGTGGATGACATGTGATATGCACATTACAAGCATACAAGCATAGAATCATTCATGGTGTTGGACTCAATAAATGAAAATAGTTTATTATTAATCAATTAGTTTAGGTCTTGTTTCCTCACCTTTGATTGCTAGGAGATCCTCGTTCAAGCTTTATAATTCACTTTTAAACCACTGGAAAGACCTAACAAGTCGATATATTTTAATTAGAATTAGTTCGAACATGTTTAAACTAACAAAACATGTAGGGTCGTAGGTAGAGTAGCACCTAGGGTAGCAGTTTCTGCGACCCCAGGGTGTAGGCCGCAGGTGGGATTGGATACCATTCGACCCTACATGCGACTACACCCTCCCTGGGACTTCCCGAGGGCATGTGGTCGATCATATGGTCTCGTAGGGTCAGATATCATTCGACCCTACGTGTGACAACACGTATTCTGTATCGACCTTTCACTCTACAGTCCACTCCTTCATGTTTGGATCCTTTGGCTTACTATCATGGGCCATTCTATGATTGTTTTATGGCTCAAAACTATAATTTATACACCATTCATTGTCTATAATGATTTTCTCCATGGAATCTCTTAGAATCTATCCATGGATGGATGATTTGGGTTTCTCCTAATCCTATGTTCTTCATAAACTATTATAGGCTTTCTTATTCAGGTAGAGTATTAGGTTCATACCTTAATTCAAAGGTTTCTCTGAACTTCCTCCTCTTCCTTAGTCGTCTTCCTCAAGTTTCCTTCTCTTCTTCTCTTCCTTCTCTTTCTCTTTCTCTTACTTTCAATTAGGGTTCTAAAGGAGTGAAAGAGGCTAAGGGACGTCTTATTTATAGAGGAAAATCCTCCATAATAAGTCCTAATGAGTTTAGGAAAGATCCCCTTCAAATTAGGAAGGTTTCCTAATTTTCGGTTTCTGTCTGTCATCGTAGGGTCGGACATAGGGTCGCAGAATCCATCGACCCTATGCCTTCTTAGTCATGCGACCCCACGACTAAAAAGTCATTGGTTGGACTCTTTTGAGGTGGGGTCAACCACACCTGTTTAGGCATGCGACCCGACCCTCATATTTGACTATTTTTGGGTTAGACTTCATACCTGGTCTTGTGGTTTCTTAACGCACTTGGTCCACTTGGCTCAACCATAATAGGTAGACCTGGTACAAGGTGGTAAGACCAGTTGGTTCGATACGGGTCTTACACTTATGGTGTGTTCTTATTATAGGTTTTAATTTCCTAACTCAGTTCATGGCTCGTGTGGAAGTAGTTAGGTCAATGGGTAGAACCTGAGAGCTCTGATACTAAGCTGTCACACCCTAATTCTGGACTAACCAGAGTAGTGTGATGAACCATCAATAAAACAATGATTTAACAGGATCCCGTATAGGTCGTACCCACCTTATCAAACCACACACACATTCTACGGTACAATCAGAGATAACAAACAAGTAAGTAAAAGTCTTATAAATAATGAACTGAGTATCTAACAGTGATAAAATAAATATTTAATCCAGTTGTCTCCAAATAACTCAAGACATAAAATAAAATAATCGAATACATGTCCAGTAATCAAAATAGCTAAACTAATCAAAGACACACTAGTTACACTCGAATGACAGATCATGCGCATCTTCCACAGTTTCTCCATCCATAGCCGCCATGTCTCCATACGACGGTGCATTCACGAAATCTTCTACAGTAGGTCTTGTATCATCAACTAAAAATATTCGACATCGAAAGGGTGAGCACACATCACGGCTTAGTGAGCAAATAAAACAATGTACAAACATATGCATGCATTTAATTCAATATCTTTGGTCTGATTTTTAAGTTTTTAATATGCTATAGAAAGGTTTGGCAGCCACTGCACGTCTATACACGAGTGTGTGAATCTACCCAGTGGATCAAACACTATTGTCATCCCACATGCATCTACCATGGAATAGAGATAGAGCTAAAGTGTCCGGATCACACACCACCAACACTTCCCCTAATGTCCTACCCATACCAACACGTAAGCCCCTATTGGGGAGGGCTTATAAATTAGGCTTGCAACTAACCAATCCTAATGTCATCTAATGTACCCAAGGCCCCACCCCAGCATCCCTTAATACTTTCATAGAGATAGAGCTGAGGCCCCCCAACAAAGTCAAAGACCACACTGTCCGAGACCACTTTCCCTGATGACCTATGTTGTAATAGTTCTATTAAGGTAATGGCGATACGATAATATCAAAGTGAAGCATGGCTTAGGGATCAAACACCTTTCCCCGCACAACATACCAACTACAATCACAAACACATGCATATTCCTATCATCATCAATCAACATGATAGTAATAATAAAGTAATTATGCATGAACAGGAATAACAATAATATTGCATGACATGTGAGATGCACATTACAAGCATACAAGCATAGAATCACTCATGATATTAGACAAAATAAAATAAACATAGTTTGTTATTATCCAATTAGTTTAGGCCTTGTTCTCTCACCTTTTAACAATATTCGATCTCCTTTCAAGCCTTCAAATTCCCTTTGAATCAATTAGCAACCTAGGAATTATATGAATTTAAGTTAGGATTCATGTGTAATATGTTACAGTAGTCGAAAATCGAAATAGATTACTGATAGGTGTCTGATTGGTCCTATGGTTTCATGTTGATATCAACCTTATCTCGTACGGTCGATACCCTATGGTCACACTATATGCGACCACACCTGTGACCATATGTTTCCTGAATTCCTCCTGAATAGCTATGGTCGATACTCTGGTCATCCTATGGTCCACCGTAGCTATGATTATATGATTTCTGGTCAAAATTTACTTTCAATCCGAGTTCCTCCTGAGTCAATTTCTTAGCTCATCATTTGGGTTTGTCCTAAGGCTATCCTATGGCCATTATTTATAGTTTCTCATTAACTATTATCCCTAAATCCATCCCTTATAGTTATCCTTGGGATTTACTCAAAGGATCACATAGAGTTTGACATCTCCAATCCACAATAGAAACCTTACTCAATAGGATTTACATCTTCAGAGGTAGGTTTCATACCTTGGCCCATAGTAGAAAATCAAAATCTTCTCAATAAAACCTTCTTCTTAGTCTTCTCTCCTTCTCTTTCTCTCCCTTCTCTTCCTCTAGGGTTCGATAATATTCCAAAAGAGTGAAAAAGGGTTAAAGAACATCCTTTATATAGAAAGAAACTCTCCATATCGAGTTTTCCAACAATAGGAAAAAGAACCCCCTTTTATTTAGAAAGTTTTCAAACTCGGAATCTGATTTGGGGTCATATGGTTGGACATACGATCGCAAAATCCATCGATCATATGCTTGAAAACATCAACCGTATGTTTAATTATTAATGGTCTTTATTTTTCATCATATGGTCGACCATACCTACCCAGGTAGTCGACCATACACTTAATTTTTAATGTTTTTGAGTTAAAGTTAACCTGGTTTCGTGGTCTATCTTCACACGATTAGCCCACTCGATCTTGCAATGAGGAAAAGACTTAGCACAACACAGTTAGACCGGTTAGTATAGTGCGGGTCTTACAGGGAGAATCTAAAGAGAGAGAAGCCGGAGAGAGAAAGGAAGAGAGGAAGTCTTGATGTGGTTTATGAGGTGCCACATGGCAACCCACCATGGCTGCCTAGGCCAAGCAAGGCTATAGCAAGCCTCAGCCAAGCAAGGCCAAAGCAAGCCTCGGCCATGCCAAAGATATCTCATTGGCTTGGTGCAATGTAATATGGTGGATCTGGTTATATTGTGTTGAACACTAACTCAGTGCTGACATGCTGCAAGTCACCACTTTAAATAGTGACCAGACCAAATGTCACCTGTCACACCCCAATTCCACACTATTCAGAACAGTGTGATGAACCGCTAATAAATCAACGGTTCAACCAGGATCTCTAATAGGTTGTGTCCTTTTAAATTAAATCATACATATCCACAACCATAATCAGAATATATACACAATAGCGGAAGTCTTAATATTAAATGAACTGAGGATCTAATGTGATAATCATAAATAAAATATCAAAGTATGTTGTAACAACCGAGACATAAATAAATAAAATATCAAATTATATTTCCTTAATAGTTCAAATAAAAATCTAATCGAAAACGCATGAGTTGCACTCGCATGAGGAGTCATGCGTCTCCACTATATCTTCAGCCTCCATTGCAGCAACGTGCCCGTACATAGAAGCATTCATATATTCTTCTACAGTGGTACCTGCATCATCAACTAAAAATATTCGATGTCGAAAGGATGAGCACACATCACGGCTCAATGAGCAAACAAAACAATGCAACAAACATATGCATGCATTCAATTCATATCTGTGGTCTGGTATATAAGTTTGCAATGTGCTATAGAAAGGTTCGGTGGCCCCCTCACCTCTTTACACGAGTGTGTGAAGCCGTCCAAAAGTTAACATTTATTGTCGTCCCACATACACCCACCATGGAATAGAGATAGAGCTAAAGTGCTTAGGACCACACTGCATCACACTTCCCTTGATACTCTACCCATACCAACACGTAAGCCCCTGCTGGCGAGGGCTTCCAAACTGGGCTCGCAACTAACCAATCCTAATGTCAAACAATGTACCCAAGGCCTCACCCCAGCATCCCTCATTACGTCCATAGAGATAAAGCTAAGGCCCCCCGACAGAGTCGAAGACTACACGGTCCGAGACCACCTCCCCTGATACCCTACGACGTAATAGTTCTGCTAAGGTAATGGTGATACGATGATGTCAGTGGACAAGACATGAGTAGAGATAGAGCTAGAGTCTGGTGACCAGGCGGAACCACAATGTCACGTCCTCCCCCTGATGCTCCACTCGCATCAAGCACACTAACCACACACATACATTTACATGCCTATTCCTAGCATCATCATCATCATCATCATGCTATAAATAAAATAGAATTAAATATGCATGAACATTAATAGCAGAAATATTGGATGACATGTTGAATGCACATTACAAGCATACACGCATAGAATCAGTCATGGCATTGGACTCAAGAAATAAAAATAGTTTATTATTAGCCAATTAGTTTAGGTCTTGTTCCCTCACCTTTGCTTGAGTGTAGATCCTCTTTCAAGCTTTAAGAATCACTTTTTTATCAATAGGAAAACCTAACAAGTCGATAGATTTTAATTAGAATTCATTCCGATAATTTTAGGCTTGTTGTTAAGCTAGGGTCGCAGGACGGGTTGCAGGTAGGGTAGCAGTTTTCTATGACCCCAGGGTGTAGGGTCGATGCCGACCCTAGGTGCGACCGCAGCTTCCTTGGACTTCCCGAAAGCTAGGGGTCGATCCTGTGGTCTGGTAGGGTCGATTCTCAATCGACCCTACGTGCGACCGCACGTGGTTTGAGTCGACTTTTTCATTCTACAGTCTAATCTTTTAAGTTTGGGTCCTATGGCTTACTTCCACAGTCCATTCTATGCTTGTTCTATGGCTTAAAACTCCAGGTTACTTCCTTACTTTGCCTACCATGATTTCCTCCATGGATTTCATTGAAATCCTCTCATAGATGGATGATTTGGGTTTCTCCTAGATCATACCCTCTTTATATACTATTCTAAGGTCTTACATAATTTATGGAGTATGTAATCATACCTTAAGCTTGCTGAGATTCAGAGATTTCTCTGAATTTCTTCTCCTTAGTCTTCTTCTCCAACTCTCCTTCTCTTCTCCTTCTCTTCTCCTTCTCTTCTCTTTCTCTCACTTTCAATTAGGGTTTTAAAAGGAGTGAAAGAAGCTAAGGGACGTCCTATTTATAGAGAAAAATCTCCCAAAATAAGTCCCATTGAGATTAGGAAAGAATCCCCTTGAAATTTGGAAAGTTTTCTATTTACGGTTTCTGTCGGTGATCCTAGGGTCGATGAGGGGGTCAGAGATCCCGTCGACCCTAGGGTCTAAATTGTCCGACCCTAGGTCTAAAAATTAGGGGTCTGACTTCCTGATGAGGTGGGGTTGACCCTGCCTGTTTGGGTATACGACCCTACCCCCTATTTTACTGTTTTTGGGTCAGTTTAATACCTGGTCTCGCTATTTCCTTCATGCACTTGGTCCATTTGGCTCGACCATGATAGGTAGACCTGATACAAGGTGGTAATACCGGTTATTTCGATACGGGTCTTACATCACCATAATGTTTGCTAATTGAAATTCAGCCATCAGATTTGCTTCAATGTTCCCAAGATCGATGGCTTAATCTAAAACAAGCATTCTGAACTCATTTATAAGGGTTTTGAAGCCTCATTTGAAGGTGTGTGTGAAGAAACAAAGAAGGGGAGTTTGAAAGGTCTTGTGGGAGTCCTTTGTAAGTGGAAATCACACACCAAGTGCTTGTAAAAGATCCTTAATGATGTTTGAGGCTTGATAAGTGCTAAAGATACACTACATGTAAGTTGTGTGTGAGAAAAACCTCAAAAGAGAGGGAGAAAAGGCCTTATGGTAGAAACTGTGAGCAAAAACACACACCAAATGTTTGGAAAAATGTATGAGTTAGGGTTTGCTTTAAGAGCTGAGTTCTCCTAGCATTGATGGTTGTGGGAGGTTACATTGAGTCTGCAGAAACACAACTGACATCTCCAGACATCAGGAAGCATCTATTGTGAGATTTTCTCAACTTTACTTGTCTATTGCTTTCGACATATTGTATGCTAGTTTAGGTTAAAATTGTTGAGTGCCAAACGAGTGGGGGAAACATTATAGGACATTGTTGTAAGTCTAAATTTATACTATTGTATTGTATTCAATGGGTGCTGGACACTAGCTGTTATAGCCTGAATCTTGGCATTGTTATGCCATCTCAGTTTTATGCTGAAAAATACAGGATAATTATCCTTGTCATGTAAGAGACTAAAATCAATATATTGAGTATATACGAAGCCCATTGGGCATTATTCTATGGACTAGCCATCACACACTGTGGTAGTGAACCATGTAATATTCATGTGTTGCACTTTGGTATACTTTTCTATACATTGTGAAGTGAGTGGAATAAATTATTGGATGGTGTACAAATCTAGTAGACCTAGCCACTGAGTAGTAGGAGGTCACCCTTTTAAACCCTATTGATTGAGAGAAAGAGTAAGAGAAGAAGAGAAGAAAAGAAGTGGAAGAAAATGTAAGGAAGAAGAGATTTGCATTCACTTGTTTGTAAGACCAACCAAAAGAGAAACGAAACAAGTGTGGTTGTGCCTCTACCATCGGCTACCGGGGATTTTCTTGAGTCCAATGCCATCTCGATTCAAAAAAAAAGTTTTATTTATGAGGAAATTAATACACTGATTCACCCCCTCTCAGTGTCAGTCAAGGTTTATAAATTGGTATTAGAGCACATGCGATGGCTATGATGACGCGGGAGGACAAACATTCGTAAAGACGTTCAATGGTGGATCTTTAGTGTTTAGTTTTCGTATTTGGATATTGTAATATGTATTAAATTATGTTTTGTTACATGGAAATAAATGGAATATTAATTATTTATCATGATTAACCTCGCTTCATTATCCGTAAGACTTCGCTATTTACTTTATTACCCTCGATAATGTGGAATGTGTTTTGGTTTATCATATGTGGGATAGCCTATTTTGAGATCCCGGTTGAACCGCTGGTTTATTGAGGTCAGATCAAAGTGTGATGGGGGTTGGATAGTCATGGTGCTAGGGGGGAAGGTTCTCACAAACCCCCATTGTTTGATGGAACGAACTTTGTATTCTAAAAGAAAAGAATGAAGATCTATGTAAGATCTATTGGGTTCGATGTTTGGGATATTATAGAGAATGGCTACACTCTACATAATATGAATGCTCCCACTGTTATAGACAAGAAGAACTTTGAGAACAATTGAAAGGCACTCAATGCCATTCAAGGAGGATTGACTAACAGTGAGCCGACAAAGGTCATGAACTGTAAGACTGCAAAGGAGGTCTAGGACATGTTAATTAACATTTATGAAGGGGATAAAAAAAATCAAGAATGTAAAGCTGCAAACATTCAGGGCTTAATTTGAGAACCTGAAAATGAACGAGAATGAAACTATTGATCAGTACATGAACAGAGTTAATGAAATGATCAACTCCATTAGAGGACTTGATCAAGATCTAAAAGGATATATTGTCTGTCAGAAGAGTTTAAGGTCTCTCACCCCCAACTTCAAATCAAAAGTCTCAGCTCTTGAAGAGACTAAGGATTTGGATGAGGTCACTATAGATGAAATTCATAGAGCATTGACAGCTTTTGAGATGAGAGTTGACCCAGGAGCCTCTATTGATAAACAAGGAGAGAGAGAGAGAGAGAGAGAGAGAGAGAGAGAGAGAGAGAGGGGGGGGAAGGAGAAAGACATACTTCTTTTTGTAGAAAATGTGGAGAGAGAGAGAGAGTGAGAGAGAGAAGACTTACCTTTCTCAGACCAAGAGTTGCAGAAGAGAAAGCTACGCCGATTGAAGAAGAAGAGCAAATTGTGAAGAATATATGGCGGCAGAGGCTTTTATCGTGAACAGGTTTAGGGTTTTGTTCTTTTCAAACATGTTCTAGAATGTAAAAACATGATATACCATGTTCTGAAAATTTTGTTATAAAATGTTCTTTTCATCCGGTTCGTTCTTTGAGAACAGAAGAACAAACTAGATTTACCAAACAGTTTTTGACTATTCTTAAGTGTTTTGAACACTTTTTCAGAGAGTTATCAAACACACCCTTAATCTAAAAGAAAAAAAAAATATTAGTTAGGCTTGGATTTTTTTTTTCTTTAAATAGGTTTGGTTTTATTTTGGGCTTGGGCTTAGGCTTGAGGCATAGGGAAAGTAGTTCACTAGGGGTTTAAGGGCTGGGTTAATTAGGTTATTTAAGGAAACTTGATAGTCGGCCAAAGCCCAAAAATGGAGGGCTAAGATTCAAATCATAAAGAGAGAGGGCAGTCTTGGAATTTCGTATGAGAGTGGATATAAAATCCACTCTAAAACCCTACTTACGAAGGAGGCTTTGAATGTTGCTTAGAGATGGGGAGACTAAGAGAGCTGGGCGGCGGATTTTGGGAAAATCGTGGGGTGAGAGGCCAGTGTGGAGGTAAGTGGATTTTTGGGGATTTCAAAGAGAAGAAATCGAGAAGAGGGTTTCTCAAAGAGAAGAAATCGAGAAGAAGTTCTAGCCATGATCTGATTTCAGATCCAGGTTATCGGTTGGGACTGAGAGAGGGATCACAGATGTGAAGAAGGGGAAAGAAGAAGGCCGACGGCTGAGGGTTTCGCAAACCAGAGAGATATGAGCGAGGAGAGAGGGCTTCCTTACTTCCTGGGGTCTGACTGAGAGCATCAGAAGAGAAAGGAAGCAGTAGCGCCGTCGCCGTGGAGGAAGAAGGAGAGGCGCCACCATCACTGCCGACCAAGGAAGGGATTCTGCTCCTGTCGCTGCAATTGACTTCCAGCAATAGGTATTCCCTTCTTCTTCCTTATTTTATCTTTTTATTCTTTATTATTGTTATTTCCTATCCTATCACATATTGTCATTATTCCTATTATCTTTTGTTGTTCTCGATCTGGTTATCAATCCGAATGCTTTGCTGTGAGATATTTTGATTACTGTAGAACTTTTGTGCTATCTGCTTGTAATTTCATACCCTGATCACAGTGCTGAGTTGACCCACCCATGATTTTGTTTTCTTTTAGCATTCAACATGAGTTTTGAGCTCTGTAGTAGTCAGATTTTTCTTTAACTATTGCTGTGTACTCTTCTCTTAGCTTTTTTTTTTTGGGTGTGTTTTGATCATGTATGGTCGTCTCTTTCCTTTTGTTTTCTTCTTGGATCTAGTTTTTATTTGGTGTGTATGGGTCATATATGCCTCTTTTGGTTTTGTTACTTAGACAGATTCGGATAATGGGTTAAAGTCTATTGTGGTTTTATTTTTTTCTTTTCTTTCTTTCCCCACCTCTGTTGTTAAGTTTTCACTCGGATTTGTCTCCCTTTTCGTGGTCATATGGCATTTCTTTTACTATGTTCCCTGTGATACATTGTCCATTGAATCCAACAGGGTAGGTAAAGCTGTTGGAGGTCAGTTTAGGCCTTTTTGATTTTTCTTTGATCTGATATGGTTTTCAGTGATTTATGTTGGGCTTTGGATTTAATTCAGGTTGGTTTTGTTAGGATCAGGTTGACCTGGGTTGGCCTTGTCTCGAATTTCTTTAGGTTTGCTAGGTTCAGGTCCATAGAGTTTAATTTAGGTTGAGTTAGTTCATGTCAGGTTAGGTTTATCTGGTTTAGTGTTTTATGTCTTAATTCTGGTCCCTCTGATTTAGTTCTTAGCAGGTTGTTTGGTCTAAGTTTATCTAGGCTGAACCTGGTTCAGCTTTGGCTTGTGTTTGGCCTAGTAGCTTGAACCTTTGATTTGGTTTTGGCTCAGTTTAGAGTGGTGTTGATCTTCAAGGTTTGGTTCAGGTCTAATTTGGTTTGGGCCAAGTTCAAATTCTAATCAAATTGGTCTAGGGATGGGTCTTGTGGTCTGGTCCAAGTGAGCCTAGCTGGATAGGTTTGGTGCAGGTATAGAATTTGGCCTGGTTCGATTTTGGTCTAGGTCTAGGTCTAGGTCTAGGATTAGTTGTTTAGGGCTGGTTTAGGTCTAAGCTTTGGGTTTTTTGTTTGGGCTTGGCCCAGCTTAGCGTGGAGTCTAGATTCGGTTTAGGCTAGAGCTAGAGTGAGGCTTGTGGTTTGGTTTAGTTTAGGTATGAGTTGGGTTCATATGGGCTGGTCTTTTATAAGATTTAGCTCATTTTTTTGGTTTCTCTTAATGATCTGGCCTGGTGTACAACACATAATTTTATTGGTTTTCTCCATTTGTTTGGTTTGCTCGGTTTCTTGTTTGAACCTAATCCCAGCAAGGTTGTTTCTTGTCTCTAGTAGTTTTACAGGGCATGGGTTCGGCCAAGTAGGCCCCTTTTGCTACATAGCATGTGTTTTGTTTGTTTGTTCTCTTTATTTTCATTGCATGTGTATATTTAGTTTTTCTTTTTCTATTCTATTTATATATGGTATGCCTCAGCCCTCTGTTTATTTCAGTCTTCCCCATTTCTTTTTTTACTTTACTTCATTTTTTGTCTCCCTCGATGTGGTTTCGGCCATGGTGTAGTGCAATACTATTTATATGGTTAATGCTAAAATCCGATGTCCATATTCACTGATATATTTTGTTATGAGACTAATGTCACGTGCTAGGCCCAGTAATGCTTTTTGTAGAATTCTCATGCTTATACACCTTTATACTGCATGATGTCTTAATCAGATATATGGTAATCTCTTTCATGCTCATTGCTTAGGTAAGCTGATTTTCTCCTTATGATATGTCTAATGGAATTAATTACATGCTTGAGTATGAGTCAGAAGGTGCTCCATATTCCTAACTAATGTATTTCCCATTTTGCCCCCATTCTTGTATAGATGCATGTGAGGATGCATCCTTCCCGCGATTTGATCATTTAGGAGGCTCCAATGAGACTACTCCTTTGTGGGCCCATTTAGAATGAGGCCCACCCAACCTTAGGATTGGTCTCTAGGAGTGATTGGGCTGATGTTGTATAAAAATGAAATCAGCGATAGGGTAGATGTATGTTTAGGACTTGTGGCCCAATGGGTTACCCTCCTGGACACCCTGGGTTTGGGATACGAGTGGGATTTAGATAAACCCTCCTATGTGGGGAGCTGAGGCATTTGCCTCTCTTGAGTGTTGGTTACGCGTGTCCATGGCTCGTCCATCTGTGGGAACTATGTCGACCTGATTCCTTTTTTGGGATACGTAGGCTGTGGGAACTTCTCCATGTGGGATTACCTCATCGAGAGGCTCCTTATGGTAGGAGTACCTCACATCGAGATGTGTTCCACCATTGTGGGAGTGTCTTATCCTTTGGATGCGTTTCAATGCTTTAGGAGTGTCACTTGTCACACATATACACACTCAAATTGAGGTAAGTTTCTTTCTTCGGAGATTACCCCGCTGCGGGGATTTCTAACGATAGGAGTCCTCTACACTGAGATGGGTCCCACAGTTGTGGGTACGTCTCTACCCTCGGGATGTATTCCAATATTTTGGGATCGTTCTTCTTTTGCACACTCATGGTTTATTCACGTCTGCTTGAACTACGTTTGGCTTGATTCTCGCCGCATAGGGATACATAGGCGGTTTGGGATATTTCCAAACCTCGGTCATACTTAGGGTGCAACAGGGCCGGGTTGGGCCGGGTTTCTTCAAACCCTAACCCTGACCCTGACTTCCTCACCTCAACCCTAACCCAACCCAACCCTGCTAGGGTCAGAAGTTGTTCAACCCTAACCCTACCCTGATAGGGTTGGGCCTAACCCTAACCCACCTTGATTGACCCTGACAGGGTCGGGTTGGGTCGGGTAGACCTTAACTGACCCTGATTCAGGCTGGGTTAACCCTGATTGACCTTGATTCAGGCTTAGAGCATCAAGAGAGGGAGAGGAAATTAGGAAAGGTCACCTGGGACTCCTATTATTCGGGTTCAGAAAAAGTTTGATTTCTATGTTGAGGATCAGGAATCCGTGGCTGAGTATGAAAGTTGTATCTCAAGCTCACAATTTTCTCACCCATGTTTCTACTTATGTACACTCCACTTCCCCTTTACTCAGAAAGGGTGGATGAAATATGATTTTTATTCCACTGCCAAATAAAAACAAACAGATTTATTATATCTGTGGTCTGAGTAATTTGAATCTGGACAAGCGTTTTCATTTTTTTCCTCTTTTGTTTGTTTATCACTATTTCTTTTTCTTGGTGGAAAGTAAGAGTTATAACTCAAGGAGTGAAGGGTGGAAAATTGGAAATAGGGAAATAACAATTTACCTATCGGAAAATCTTTGGCGATCTAGGATTAGCAAATGTCTAAGGAGACTGAGAGTGAAGATTTGAGAAAGGACGGGCCCTGTTGCAACCCTAAGAGCTGGGACTGAGAGAAGGATGCTGTCGGTGAGTGGTAAGGCCATGACCGTGAGTTATTCCAGTGATTGGTGAGGCTTTGAGTCACTGTGGTAAGGCCATGAGTGTCGCCGCAAGTGTTGAAGGAGACTGAGAGAGGCCGTGAGTGTCGCCGCAAATGTTGAAGGAGACTGAGAGTGAAGAGTCGAGAAAAGATTAGGGTTTAGAAAGATTAGGGTCGGGCCGGTTTGGGCTCAACCCAGGGGGTCAGCCCTAACCCAACCTAACCCTGCCAGGGTTGAGTAAATTTTGGGCCCAGCCCTATCCAGGGTCGGGCTGGGTTCAACCCTGCCAGGGTTCAGGGTGGGTTAGGGTTGGGTTCGGGTTGTCAGGGTTGAACTTGTAGCCCTAGTCATACCTTTGTTGTTGTCTTTTTTGTTCTTTCATGCTTTCATTCATTTCAATCATTTTTGTTTGTATATTCATTCATTTCTCATTTATTCTTTTTTATATCATTCTTTGTATAATTAGTCATTCTTTTCTTTTCATTTATATATTTCATTTTTGTACACATATTGTTATTTGTAGAAATTTACATCTTTATTGTAATGCAATTAGTATAGGGTGATTTAGAAACTTATTAGGATCCCTTTGTGTATATTGTAGTCTATGTAGATAGCGCCAAAGTCTATATAAACTTTAGGAAAGGATAGGATTCAGGGAGACCAGTCAATGACCGGCGAGTTGGGTGCCTAACACCTTCCCAACTCGTAATTTGGCGCTTACCCGCCTTTGTTGAGACGAGATGTAGCCGTTCCATTGCGTGAGTCATTAGAGTCCCTCCCATAAGGGACATTATTTATAGGTCCTTGACCGTATTTAGGTGGCCACTCCAGTTTCTTACCCTCCATTGGCGTGAGTGGATGAGATGCTAAGGCGAAAGCCTTTTGATCTCTTTTTATGTGATTGAGTGTAGAGATTTTAAACATCTTAATTAAATATAAGAATTGAGGATAATTTTCAAATTTAAAAAACTTTTGTCCTCACAACAGGTTAATGTCACGATGCTTACCCCTACCTTTTGTGATGAGTTTTAAAATTTGAGTTCATAAGTCGCTAATTGTTTCAACAAATTTGATGATATAATAAATATAAGACTTTTCCAGCACCTGATGGCCGTGCCTATGGGTGATTACTGCTCTTCTGTTTTATTCTTCTTCTCCTCTTTTTTTTTTTTTTTTTTTGACACCATGCACTTCTGTTTTATTCAGCTGTCATTGTGTTGAGGATTATTTGTTACAGCATCTTTGCTTGTTTTATTCATCTCAATGCACACTTATTTATTTATTTTTTGTTTCTACTCCTTTTTCACTTTTGGATGTTTGCTGGCTTTGGCAATTTGAGTTATAACTGTTTGATTTTAGAAGCAAAGCTTCCTTCCATGTGAGGTACTCAGGTGTGATCCTAGTATGTGGCCTAGTTTTGTTTCAAGGTCCTTCCCTTTTAAATGTTTTAATCTATCATTCTTGCTTGTTTTTATTTTATAAGTACATGTAAGAGTTCTTGTGTTTAAAGGTGGCCAATTAGCCAGTCATGCATCGGCCTTGAGGGGCTGTACTTTTGTGTGAACGGTCAGTAAGCTCACCTACAGCACTATGGTAATGGTACTTCATGGTGAACTGGGTTCAAGGTTTTCCTCGAAGTATTTCTACCGACATTTCCACAGATTTTCTATGGAATTAGACCGACAAATCTCTTGTGGCCTAGCTTTGTTTCAAGGTCCAACCTTTTAAATGTTATTATCTTTCTTACTTGATGTGAAGATGCTTGTTTCAATTTTTGAGGTTCATTTAAGGGTTCTTGTTTAAAGGTGGCCAATTAGCCAGTCATGCATCAGCCTTAAGGGGCTGTTCTTTTGTGTGAATGGTCAGTAAGCTCACCTACAAAACCATGGTAGTGGTACCTCATGGTGAACTGGATTCAAGGTTTTCCTCAAGTATTTCTACGGACATTTCCACATATTTTTTGAAATGACTTACTTATCTTAGGAAAGGGCCCTTCTACGTTTCATGATCTGCAGGCCTGTTGTCGTGCAGGGGTGGGTCCATGTGATAGGGATTCTGTAGCCATCTCAAAAAATTGCCCAAAATGAGCAAGGGAAGTACTTAAAAAGTTAAACATGAAGTTCTATAAAATCATGAAATATTCAGAAGGAAATGAATATAAAAATATTTTGGCATCGTATAATTTGAGTCCCTACATCTACGGTTGAAATCTCACCAATGCAATTGATGCAGGGTCGTGTAAGGTTATACAAATTGTATCCTAGCATACAAAGGCGTGGAATTGGCAGGATATAAAGGGTTGGGTTTTCTTATCATTTGCATTTGTTAGTATTTGTTGCTAATTACTTGTAATTGTAATATAGTTGTCATTATTATTGTAAGTTAATTTATACAATCTTGGTTAGTTATCTAATCATAAATTATTTTAAAATTAAATTTTATGGTATGACTGTTTTGACTGGTTGCTTTCACACAAACTAAAACAGTCAACCACACAAACTAAATTTGACTTGTTGCTTACCTGGTCTTGTAATTTCTTCATACAATTGGTTCACTTGAGCTGGTTATGATGGGAAGATCGACTATGACATGAGAACATAAGGTTAGACCGGGTTCGTGGGGTGCGGGTCTTATAAAATGTGTTCACAGGTTGGTTAACTCTTTTGGCCGCATGGGTCACAATTTGAGTTTGAGCTCGTTCTACCGTCTTCGGCTGAATGTGTTCACAGATTGGTGAATTCTTTTGGCTGTATGGTCATAATTTAAGTTTGAGTTCGATCTACCCTCCTCGGCCAAATGTGTTCACAGGTTGGAGAACTCTATTGGCTTAATGGGTCATAATTTAAGTTGGGCTCGATCTACCCTTGGCTAAATATGTTCACAGGTTGGTGAACTCTTTTGGCTTAATGGGTTACAACTTGAGTTTGAGCTCGATCTACCCTCCTTGGCCAAATGTATTCACCATAGATTGGAGAACTCTTTTGACAGTATGGGCCATGATTTTTCTTTGGAGCTCAATCTATCCTCTGCTGCCAAATATGTTCACAGATCGATGAACTCTTTTGGCCGTATGGGCCACTATTTTTCTTTGGAGTCAATCCACCCTCCTCGGCTAAATGTGTTCACAGATTGGTGAACTCTTTTGGCCATATGGGTCACAAGTTACCTTGGAGTTCGATCTATCCTATTTCTTTTCTTTAATCGTGAAGATAATAGTGGAAAAATATAGTAAAGCCAAGGGACGCTTTCATTGATTTGAAAAATATGATTGGCAAGGTCAGATTACATCATGTTGAAAACTACTGATAAAATGGATGATGGTGTTCTACATTCCATGCTTAAGGTAGGACTTTGCCATCCATGTCTGCAAGATAATAGGTACCGTTCCAAAGTGCTTGAGTGACTCAATACGGTCCTTCCCATTTTTGGGTTAATTTCCCTTGATTGGTTGGATCGAAGGTGATTGTGCTTCAAAGAACGAGGTCCCCGACCCTGAATGATCACTCGTGGACCCTCTTGTTGTAATGCTTGGCCACTTGTTGTTGAGCGGCTATCTGGATTTGGGCTTGATCTCTGGTCTCATCTAGGAGGTCCAAATTTGCTCGCAACCCTTATTCATTGATGATAGGGTCATAATGGGTGATCCTGTGTGAGAGGACACGTACTTCCAAGGGGACAACTGCTTCCGTGCCAAGGGCCAACATGAATGGTAATTCTCCAGTGGCCATCTTGGGGGTTGTCCGATCTGCCCATAAGATGCGAGGCAGTCCATCCAACCATCGACCCTTTGCACCCTCTAACTGAGTCTTGATCCCTTTGAGCAGAATCTTGTTGATGGACTAGATTTGTCCACTAGTCTGGGGGTGCTTCACAGCCCCATGTTGATGATCAATTTGATTTTCCTATCAAAATTTGAAAAAGGCCTTGTTGTCAAACTACTTTCCATTGTCGGTGATTAGCACACGTGGAATACCGTATCGATAAACAATGGACTTTTTAAAAAACTCACGGATCGTGATTTCTGGGATGCTTGATACTGCCTCTACCTTAGCCCACTTGGTAAAGTAGTCTACTGCGATATTGACAAACTTTCTTTGGTAGTGAGCAAGGGGAAAATGACCCATGATATCCATTCCCCAATTGGCAAAGGGAATTGGGGCTACTTCAATTGACCTCAGGGTGGCTGTTGGGAGATAGGGAACTGGGGCGTACAACTGGCACTTACTTTTTGACATAGGTTAAGCATTCCTTCCTCATTTTTTGCCAGTAGTAGCCCTGTCCTAAGATTTTATGAAAGGAAGGGCAAGATGTGATGATCAACTTCCAGAGGACAGCATACAGATTCACTATTCAGATAAAATCAGATACTCACTGATTTTATTGACACACTCAGAGTAATGGTGGCTATTCTTGACTAAGGGTGAAAATTTGGAATAGAACTGGGAATCGGGTTGGAACCGACTAGCTAAGAATCCGAACCGTAAGTAATACTAGTACACAGTGACGTAATACTAATACGCAGTTAGGGAGTATAGTTTTATTTAAAATTTTAAACGAAAATGGAAAAACTCTGACATACTTAACAATTAGAAGGAAACACGATATGATTATAGGGCATTTGCTTGGTATTATAAGGAAGTTTATTGCTTTTGGGCTTTCTCTCTCTTTTCTATTTTTACAAAAATGGGATGGAACAAGCATCGCGTGGGATTTTCAATTAACACTACAACTCGGTGTGTTGGTTTATAATAGCTATTTTACTATCTAATTGTTATGACCATTAGATCATGGAACTGTCAGCTGTCGCTCATTGAGCATCAGCTTGGCTCGCGTTGATACCTCAACATGAGAGGATCCGGATCCCATAATTGGTGTTGTGAGAATAAATCATAGGGGGTGACCAAAGTGTGATTCTTTTCCACCCAGTCAAACCTCAAGTAAAATAAATTATGGTGCATTTTATTCCTTACTAAGAAACAAATCAAGAATTTTATTATATTTTAAAGTAATCATGGCTGTGTTTGGTTATATATATATATATATATATATATATATATATATATACACACACTGATTTTATTGACACACTCAGAGTAATGGTGGCTATTCTTGACTAAGGGTGAAAATTTGGAATAGAATTGGGAATCGGATTGGAACCGACTAGCTAAGAATTCAAACCGTAAGTAATACTAGTACATAGTGACGTAATACGCAGTTAGGGAGTATAGCTTTATTTAAAATTTTAAATGAAAATGGAAAAACTCTGACATACTTAACAATTAGAAGGAAACACGATATGATTGTAGGGCATTTGCTTGGTATTATAAGGACCCATCAAAATTTAAAAATCAAATATATCATGAATTATGAAGTTGTATGCGGGTTAGATAATCCCAGTCGCGAGTTATGGAGTATAGTTTATTAGAATGAAAATGGAAAAACTCCGACAAACTTGGCAATTAGGTAGAAACATGGTATGAATTTGAGCATTTATTTGGTATTATAGGGTCCCATCAAAACTGCAAAATTAAATATATCATAAATTATGAAGTTGTACATAGTTAGGTAAACCTAATACATAGCTGGGGAGTATAGTTTTATTAGAACGTGAGTGGAAGAACTCTGATAAACTTAGCAATTAGAAGGAAACATTGGATGATAATTCATAATTATAACAACTTGGATCATATCGGTTTTGGCTGTTGTCGAGACCAATTCGATTATCACTTGATTCCAAGGATTGCCCAGGGTATCGGATCTAGAACCAGAATGGTTAAATTGATACCTCTTTTTAATGATTTTTTAGTACTTCGTGCCATGTGATAATCATCCAGTTGATAGGCTTGCCACGTGGCGATCATCCACCATTACCAATATTGTAAAAGTATTTTTATTTATTAATAAAAACCGAAGCTAAAAAAGGTGGGGTATCAGATGAACCGGACCGATCTGTAACGGGATTGGATCGGTTTTGGAAAGGGCTAATACCGTGTCCGATTACGATTTGATTACTTTATCTATGATTGGGACGGTTTTGGTATTGGATTTTGGAATCGATTACTTATCGGGAAGGGTTGGTTATAGGATGGGTCTCCCAACGGACCCAAATTTGGGACCAATTAAGAACCGTTGGGATCATAGTTCAAGGTATCAGTATCGGATTGACCGATCCGGTTGATTCGTATCGATTTTGGTTGATCTCGATCCGATCCCCTCTTTAATATCATTATATACGGTATCAGCCACGTGCCAACTTCCTATTGGATCCGTACACCGATCCGATTTGGATCAGTTTTGGACATGGCCGATATGGCGGTACATGGATTTAGAACCTTGGTTGGGACTGGAACAGCTAGAATCGTTTTGATGACATAGAAAATAACCATATAAAAAAAAAACCTTCACTTGGTTGATGCTTTGAGTGAGCTTCTTATTCCTGCTACTCCAACTTAAGTATCACCTACAGCCCAAGTTGATGAGTGAAAGATAATAATTAGGTATGATATTTAACTTGAGGGTGCACTATTTTCAATTTAAATGTTCCTTGTTTCATTGATATTTGGTTAATTAAAAATATCGCAATTTTTAATATACCTGAACTTTTTTGTGATTTTGAAAGGTGGATGATACTAATGACAGAGACATAAATTGATTGTGATTTTGAGATTTTTTTTTAGTCATTTGGATTTAAGAGTTCAGAAATTTTTTTTTTTTTTTTTTGGGGGGGAGATGTTTATTTGAATGATTTGGAAAGTTCATGTGGATTTTGGAATTTTGGATTTATTTGATTCTTATGAATGAAGATTTCATTTTTAAGTATTTGGTTTGTATTTATATTCGTATGTTTATGGATGATATTTGATTATTTGTATTTGTAGGAATGGGTATTTGGTTATTCATACATACATATTTGTTTCTTTGTACCTTTAAGTAAGCATTTTGGAATTTTGGACATTTTAATGGTGCCTAGAACTGATTAGGAACTGGAATCGCCCCACCTATTAATAATTGGTTCTGGGAGTCAGATTTGGAACTGATTAATTTAGCGGGACGGTTCTGGGAATGGTCTCCTTAGGACTGAAACTGGTTAAGAACCAATTTACACCTCTATTCTTGACCCATTCACTAATGATGCAGCTATGGTTCTATGGTTGGACTAGTTTGGAAACCCAAACCATGAAGAACAGGGTCCAAATCTTGTTTGGGTCCGTTAAAATATTTAGGGATTTTTTTTATTTGAGTTTATCTTGTAATTTAGCTTTTTTTATTTTTTTATTTTATTTTATTGCATGGGAGATAGATAATGATAGGGTTAGTAGAAGTTGGAGTTATCTTCAAATTCTGTTTCAGGACATAATTTAGGTTTCTTTATATGTTAGAATGTAACCAATGCTTATTTTCGGAGATTTGATGGAATGAAGGATTCTTTCCTCTTTTTTCTAAGCACTGTTCATGGGTACTGTTCACATCTTCTTGTCCATTCCCTTTCTTATTTCTTCAGTCCCTTTGTATTTCCTACATTGCAGATCTCTCTCTGATTTGCATCAACTAACTAATCAGCCAAAGCTGGTTGTCCCCTAACTTTTTCCTGATTGGGGTGGGCTGATCTCAGCCTGGTTTCATCTCAGATTAA
This sequence comes from Protea cynaroides, assembly GCA_028583415.1. Taxonomy (NCBI): domain Eukaryota; kingdom Viridiplantae; phylum Streptophyta; class Magnoliopsida; order Proteales; family Proteaceae; genus Protea; species Protea cynaroides. Next base: position 10,646,542 of record CM053272.1, on the reverse strand, counting down.
ATTAGAAATGAGCATTTTCTGGGACTGTGGTTGAATCTATCAGAAACCCAATTGACTAAGGCTAACCTTGGTTTAAATTTTTACAATAATGTGTCGATGCAGTAATTTGTTGAATATGTATCTTATGTTCCTGTTTGGTCAGCTGGTCATATATCAGATGGAAGAATCAGAGAAAAGAAGAGAAAGATTGAAAGCGATGCGAATGGAGGCTGCTGAGGCTGATGCTTCTGATATTGCTGTTGATTCCACTGCCCCTGGTTACCTGTCCAACCCATTAATTGAACCCTCTGCAATTCCACCAGTGAAGGAGAGTTCACCTGCTGTTCCGAGGTTTGATTTTTATACGGACCCTATGGCAGCTTTCTCTGGTAACAAGAGGAACAGCAGCAGCAGCAGTATGCAGACACCACAAAATTATGTCTCACCCACAAGTAGTAGTGGATCTCCCATGACTAGGTTTTCACCATCTCTTTCAGGTAGCATTTCTTGCACTGTCAATTTCTTTAGTTATAGGTTTTGCTTTGCTGAACTGTTGGCAAATGCCAAAACCTCATGGTAGTTTTGGGGTTTTTTTAGTATCATTTTTTCTTAAAACATTCTTGTCTCTGATGTTTTGTTCAAGTGATAGACTAGACTTCTTGCTGTTTTGTGTAATTCAATGTAGAGAAAGTTTGAGAGATACTAACATTTTTCTTATTTTTTGGGTGAATAAATAATATATTAATAACACCCCCAAAAAGGGAGAAAAAACAGACCTAGGTATTTGAAGGGTAGAGTCAGACTCCTTACAAACTAAGCAAAAAGCCCGAAACAAAAGCTCAAAGGAGCAATAAAAAAACCTATCAAACAGTGGTCAGGTTCCAAGAAGATAGGATGAATCTATTTCTTTCCGTATCCGGCAAAGAGGAGGATAGAGGCATCGTGATTCCGCGTACATCAGCTATGATAGCATCTTAGATGTGGTTGTAGGCTCTAGGTTAAGCCATCCACTATCTAAGGTTCCTCTCAAACCAAATATGATACATAGTCACAGCAAAAGCAAGCTTGACCAGAGTTTCACAAGGGGATTTTCCTCTAAATTTCTTGTTAACTCATTTCCATTCTTGATCAAAGGGTCCTCTAAATTTCTTGATAACTCACTTCCATTCTTGATCAAAGGGTCTGATTCTTCAAGCAGTAGGCCAGTATTTTTCGATGATCTTTTTCCAAACTCAATGGGATAGAGGGCACTCGAAGAAAAGTTGTTGAACATCTTCTTCCGAAGCCCAAGACAGATCACAAGAGGAGCTTTGAATGATACCTTGATCACAAAGGAGAGAGACTCTGTTGGGAGAGATTGGAACAAAGCTTTGTAGAGGATGAAACTATGACGGGGAGAATGGCCATAGAACCACACTGCATCATACTAGACAATTTTGGGGCTTCAGGAGCTGATGATCTCCCAGGCCGATGAAGATGAGAAAATTCCGTTCTAAGACGTTGTCCGTCTAATCAAATCACCACTTCCCATGGGTGATAGAGTACAAAGCATCCCAAACCTGCACAAGCTGAGTCGAAGAGGCTCTGCCTGTACACCAAGCCCCATCTGAGATGATGGAAGAAACAGTAGCGCATCTGTTTTGCCCATACTCAAGCTGAATCCTCTCTCCATAAGTTGCACCAAAATGCCATGAAGGTGCCAGTTGTCCAACCACAAAAGAGTCGAGGCTCCATCATCAATATAAGATTTTATGAAAGGAAGGGCAAGATGTCTTTGAAGGATGATATTCCTCCAAACCCACGAAGAGTCATGATCTGCGTAGTCCGACTAAGATTTTTCTTATTATTTGTTCATCTTCAGTATCCCTTTTTTCTTTTAGTATTTTTGTTCCTTTTTTTCTGGAGGTTTTTCTATTTTTCGTTTTTGTAGTTTCATGGAGGCTACCAATAAAAGATGGTATTTGGATTTGATGATCTGCTATGTTTCTTGCCATGAATTAAATAATATTTGTCTGGAAATACAACATATATCACTAATGAAAAACTCTTGAAAATTTACAGTAATTTATTAAATTAAAACTAGAACCAATATCAGTTTATGTTATGTCTGTGATGTGGTGCTTGTTTCTCATAACTTTTCCAATCAGTGCAATCCTCATTGCCACCTTTTTTTTTTTTAATTTTTTAATCAAGTGAAATAGGAGAAGGCAGAAGATAGACAGCGGTGGTTGGTCCAAGTGGGGAGATACCCTTGAAGAAAAGGAACAAAAAGTGAGAACTACCCTTTAGGAAGAATATCCCTAATTCCACAAAACCTATGTCCCCCTTCAGTAATCTGTACAAACCCACTTTTCAGTAACTGATCTCATCTTTAATCTAACTGGCTGACCTAGACATCCAATGGAATGATATGCTTATCCTGTAAGCCAGGCCTTTTGCATCTTTAAGGAAATGAGGCAGTGCCGAGCAATAGCTTAGGACTGATTAATAGTTGTTGAATAGGTTTACAATTAGCTCATACAACTAATATGCTTTTTAAAACCTTTACTCCATTTGTATGTCATTATATTGCATTGACAATCACATTTTACATCATTATATTGTGTTGGTAATCACATTATAAGGAGAAGCTTCTACTTAAATAAGGAGAGAAAAGCTAAAGCTTAACCTCCATTGAAGGTTTTGGCAAAATTACTTATTTTTGCTGCAAATGCTAGTAGATGCACAGTTGGTGCTATTTATCAAATGATTGGATGGTGTAGTGTACTTTTTTTTTTGGGGGTAAATAATGTACTGAACATTTTAATTACCTTTGGATCAATTGATTTCCTTCTATATCCACCCCTTTTGATGGAGAGCTATGGTTATTTAAATAAACAACAGTTCTGGGTTTAGGAAGTGTAAATAATCAAGGGGAAATTAGGGTTTGAATTAGAGTTGGGTTTAGAGGACATGGTGTCGGACAATTTGAATAGGCGAGGGTAAGAGAGATTAGGGTTTTTGAAGTTCAATGTGAGGTTTTAAGAGCTGGAATTGGTTCTGTTGTGGGTAGAATGGAAATAGAAATTAGGGATAACAACTAGTGGCTTGGGTTTCAAAGGAGCATGAAGGGACAAAGGTTAGGGCTCATGGTTAAAGCAAGTTATACAAGGGTTGATAGAAATTAATAATGGAAAGGAGACTGATTCGGAGGTTGAAGAAGGTTTTGTAACAGCCATAAAAAGTTGAAAGTAGAAGAGAAGAGGAGGACCAGTAAGATAAGTTACCTAAGAATCACATGAATCTTATAGAAAAAAAATATAAGGAGATTATAAAGAGTTAGGAGAGAGGGGGGGACTGATACCTCATAAGATTTAGGCCCCGTTTGATAACACTCTTGCTCCCTTGGAGTTGCTTTTGGTCCGGAGTCGGTTTTTGGCTTCTGCTCTGGAGTCTGTTTTTTGAGAGCAGAATGCTGTTTGATAACATGCTCTAAAATCAATTCCGGAGCTTATTGACAGTAGAGTAGAATCTCGTTTGATAAAAATGAATCTGGAATCGATTCCAGATCTGGTTGTGGTGGCGGTGGGTGGTGGTGATAGTGGGGTGGGGGTGGCAGTGGGGTGGTGGTGGCAGTGGGGTGGTGGTGGTGGTGGGTGGCAGCGATGGGGGTGGCAGTGGCAGTGGTAGTGGTGGAAGTGGCAGTGGTGGTGGCGGTGGTGGTTGTGGTGGTGGGGCGATGGCGGTGGTGGTGGTGGTAGCGGTGGGTGATGGTGGTAGCTTCCTTTCATTTGCTCCGGAGCAATGAAAGCAAGTTTTTTTAGCTCTCAAATTGAGCTCCCAGAGCAAAAAAAAAAAAAAAAAAAAAAAAGTCTGGTTCACTCCCTGGGAGCTTAGAATCGGATCGGTGTTATCAAACGGGATTCAGCTTCGAAATTGTTCCCAGGGAGACGGAATCCCAAAATTCTGGAGCGGGAGTGTTATCAAACGGGGCCTTTAATGACTGGTAGCTGCTGCTCTGACAACTAGCTCTATAATGGCACTAGAAAATATAAAACTGTAGAAATGTCCTTTATGCTATCAATGTTAAAAAACTACAATCCCCTTGCTACTTTCATTTTTGGGGCATGGAGTATGATATTGTATTATGTTGCTGTCTCACGAGTAAAAGAGGGAGCGTTTGCACTTTCTTTATACCCTGAAATGTAGAGGTTCCTCAAATCACGAAAGCATACACTAGATTCACTCGTCCCCCATGCAAGAATCCTCCTTCCTCTCCCCCACCCCTTCCACCCTTTGGATGTTGTATAAAGTACCCTTCCCTAACTTGGCATAACAGTCATTGATCGTGATCTCTGCCATATCCTACTAAGAATTACATGACTTGCTACCAAAAAAAGAGAGAAAAAAATATTCAAATGACTAGATCTTCTTTTATTTTTAAAAAGCCAACAAAAGGAAAAGGGAAATGTCTCCATACAACCCTATAGCTCTTTCTTCTACTGTCCCTGCTCCCACTCCTGCATAACAGAAATAATACTATAATAGCTTGAGATTGATGCAGTAGCTTGTTCGTGGATGGACCAACATGACCTGCTTTAGCTACCTAGACCAAACCAGTATCGATCCAAACTCAAACCAACCTTTTGGTCTAGACAGGGTTGGTAGGGGTTTAATTTCGTTGGGTTTAGTGTAGGAAGATTTTATTATTAAGTTTCCTTATTTATTTTATTGTCTTGGCAAGCAAGCAATAGGTTATGATAGTGATTTGAGTTTCCAATTTAGGAGTTCTATTTTAGTACTTTGCAATTTTATTTTAGTTAGGTTTCAGATTTTATTTTCTCTACAAAGCCATGCAACCAAGAATAGAATGGGAGATTAGAATGAATGGAATTGAGAGAAGTTGAGTTTCGTATGCTGTTGCGTAGGCCTGCTGGCCGAGAGTAATCTCTCTTCCACTCCTTTACTTCCTTCCCTTCCTTCTTCCCTTTGCCTCATCCCTTTTCTCTCTTACTTCCTCTCTTTCTATCAACCTTTGTTCCCTACCATTGCTGCCGCCCTGCTGTAACCGATAATGAGACACAGGGTTAGCCAGGCATTCAGTTTGGCAAGTGATATTCTAGGGCTGCCTTTTATATCCGTTGGTGACATCAACCCTTGGAGATCAAACCCATTAGTCCCACCCAGCGTGAGGAACAAAACCTGCAACCATGGTTTTAAGTATTGATACTATACGATCGATACACACCGATACTTATCTGTATCATTGGGGGTCGATACGATACCCCTGTGATACATTTCCCAGTTTTTTAAATAGTGTGTATCTCTGTGTATCCTCTGATACGGGTGATACGGGTCAATACAGGTCTATACAGATCGATATGCAGCAATGCACTTCGATACAGTTAAAATTAAATTTCAAATAACAATAAAAAAGTATCGATTGCATTGGACAGTTTCGACCAGGCTTTAAAATGACTATTGTCTTAATTTCATGTTACTTTTTGCAAACCAGCAGAAAGAGCTTGTAAGATGGTTGGATTTCGACTATTATTTGTAAACCAATCACTCCAAATTTTAGGGCTTTGATTATGCATAAAAAAGTGATATAGAAGCAAAAACCTACAACTTTGACATGGTATTAGTAATTTAGTATGAATGTAAGAAACATTTTCCTTATTAATGTTATTTATTGTCATGGATTCAAGTACTGATACTATACGGGTCGTATCGGCTGATACGTATCGGTATTGACAGTAGTCGATACGTGACCCATCGAAATGTATCTTGTTTTTGGAAAAATAATATCTATCGAAGTGTATCGATCGTATCGGTTCGATACAGGTCGATACAATCCGATATGTTCGATATAGACCGATACACATGTTGCAAAAAGCACCTGCAGAAACAGAGTTGGCCAAGAAGAAGAAGAAGAAGAAGAAGAAGAAGAAGAAGAAAGAGGGAGAAGAAGAAGAAAAGGAAAGACAGCAGCCGCCGCCACTGAGCTGAAGAAGAAGAAGAAGAAAAAGAAGAAGATCGAACCTATGTGAACCTTGTTGTATCTTCTATTATATCCCTTATATATATGGTCCATGGTACATGATGCACAAACTCTGTACATCACTAAAAGCTTAGAAATAGAATTAATTTTATAAAGAAAAAAATAATAAAAAACAAAAACATCACTAAAAGCTTAGAAATAGTATTAATTTCATAAAGAAAAAATAATAAAAAACAGAAACATCACAAATAGCATAGCATTTTTTTTTATCATCCAATGATTGGATGTATTGTATTGAGTCCAACCACTCAATGTGTTGTAATTGGACCATAAATTGGTTATTTATAGTGTTTTTATATTTTAAATTAGTGTTTTTCATGTTCCTTAAACATTCCCATGTATATTTTGCCCGTATCCTAACTTATCCACCTTATCCACCATATCCACCATACGATACGATACATCTCTTAAAATCACCTGACCGATACGATACTGATACACGATACTCTAATCCTTGTTTATTATTGTGTTTTTGTGTTTTAAAAATGTGTTTTGCATGTTCTCTAATCATTCTTGTGCTTATTTTGCCTCATATCCTAGCGTATCCACCGTATCCACGATATGATATGTTTCTTAAATTCGCCTGACTGAGATGCTACCGATACACGATACTTTAATCCTTACCTACAACTTACCTTTTCTATCTCCTGCAGCAATAATCTGTTTCAGAGATCTAAATTCTCTCTATTAACTGTTGATTGCAGCAACTGAAGTTGGATTCTGCAGGCCAGGGAAAGGATTTCCGGCTGATTGGCCAGGAGTTGCTTGAGTTTTGTAACCTAAATCGAACTCCAATCTACACTATAATTTTTTGTTTCAATCGTGAAGATAGAAGAAGGTTTGTTGCTGAAATTCCAAGCAAGCCTCTTGTTTCCAGAATTATTCTCAATCAGTCCTCCATTGTTCTTCCTCAGAATAACCCTTCAATTAAAATTTCTGTCCTCCTCATTGTCCTCTGGTTTTGTTTGCTTGACGATTAACCAGTTCTGATTATTTACAGAACTACCATTCATTTGAAATATTTACAATTCTGCCACCACACTTAAGACTTGATTTATTTATTGTTTAGGTGGGCTCACAAGAGGATCCAAAAGGGTTTTCTGACCCGGGTCCTGCGTCAGAGATGGAACCCAAATCACCTGGAGAAGTCCAATCACCTCAGCCAGCAGTCCCTCAACATAGCGCTATTATTTCTGTAATTTAGCTCAAGGCCTTTTCTTTCTCTTTTCCTGCATGCTGTCCATGTTCCATTAATTTTAGTTTCTGTAGAGCTATGTGTTTTATAGGATGGAATTATTTATATAATCTTTACTCATGGTGCTCTCTTTATAGTTGAATTTAAATTCTGTGACCCACCTAAAATATAATGCTCTTTTGTTCTAATGTTGACATTTCTGCCTTTTCTGTTTCAATCAGGTCCAAGGAATCTTGACATTATTCCCTTTCCTGCTCATCAGTATCATAGTAATTATTCTCCCAATAATTATAATCCCAATCAAAGAGCATATGAAGCATCAATGGGTTATAGTGGTTCAGATTCTTGGAGAAGCCCAGTTGGAATTGCTAGTCCTTTTCCTGGGCACCAAAGAACTCCTCCAGGGGTCTGGAACAGATCTGGTGGCAGGGCTGGTTATCCCTTCCATTCACCAAGAGGTGGTGGCTTCCTCAGTCCTGGTCTTGGACTTGGTAGCCCTAGTCCTGGTCTTGGACGGGGTGGTAGCCCTAGTCCTAGTTTTGGAAGAGGAAGTAGTCACCAGTTTAGTAACAGCCCCAGACCTGGTTCAGGGCGAGGTGGTGGGAGAGGGCGTGGTTTCCATGGTGTTGCCTCAGCTCGTGAGAATCCAGATATGTTTTACAACAGGACCATGGTAGAAGATCCATGGATGCATTTGACACCAGTTGTAAGAATTTCAGTTCTGCCAGCGAACACTCAGCGGACCCCCGAGTCTCTAACATCTTGGCTTCCGAAATCAATTGGTCTGAAAAGGGCCAGAGTTTCAGAAGCTGTTATTGAGTTTAATTCTCAATCGAGCCTCGCTGAATGCCTAGCTGCCTCTTTTGAGGAGGCTGCCAATGATGCAACAGACATATGAGAGTTGGGTGCACAGGTGAAGCTTGACCCATTTTCTCTGATTGTGGCTATTTTATAGATCTCTCTTTGTTATGCTTATCTGATCTCACTATGAGTTTGGTCTTCTCTGGAATACCTACTGTCCTTTCATTGCCAACAGCCCAAAAAGGTAGGTAAGGAAGATCCCAAAGAATGCAATCTCAGATACAAAGGGAGATGATGAACAAGTATGCCAAGACATTTCATTTTAGTTGACATCGTTTTGAGCCAAAATTCTAAGTAGCTTCATACAACTTTCCACAGGAAGTTACGTATGAATTTGTAATTTAAGCTAACAATTATAAACTCTTTTAAGTTTTCAATTGAAAGGGTTGGGTTCTCATAATTGTCTGAAATTCGTTCTGACATTGTTAGATGCCATAAACAGGATACTCTGTTTGTTTGTTTGTTTGTTTTTTTTATTTATTTTGTTTTGTTTTCTTCATCCATAACCTCGAACCTCGGATCTCATGGTTGAACACAAAGGCAACAAAACCATTGAGACTGCGAAGAGGACATGATACTCTGTTACTTAGTTGTATGTCTGCCCATTAGAATTCTTTGGAAAAGAATGCATGCTACTTACATAGGGACCTACTATTGGTGTTCTAACATTATTGTTGTAAAAATACTCTTTATCAACCATTTTGATTACACAAGATTTGAAAATGCTCATTCCTATGTGGTAAAGAGGAAAACAGTAATTCTATACAAACCTCTTGCTCCTCCTCTGTAGCTGGTGCACCTGAGGAATGGTTTATTGATGCATCCTGATGTTTGTACTTACAAGTGGAAGTTTGAAATATGGCAATATTTGTCTTTTGGTAAAATGATTCTGTTCAGTTGGCTTTATTTGATTGCAAGGGAAATAAAAGGAAAGAAAATAAAAATTTTCAAACCTCAAAGAGAAACTTCAGTAATCTTTAACTAACATGATAGTGTCTGGGCTGATTAGCCAATCCATGTGTTTGGCCTAGTTATTTGGATGGCATTAGAAAAGGTGTGCTATGAGAAAAACAAGAAGGAAAAGCGTCAAGAGAAGAGCAGTGGTTGGTTATAGTCAAGATAAATTCATGTTATTCAAAATTTAATTATTAGATTTTAGAAAAAAATAGCCCCACCATTTCAGTGTGGATTTCTTCCGACAGTCTCACACGATGTCATGGGCATTTCTTCCATAACTTTTTATATTCTGATATTTTCTCTCTCCTTTTTGACATTCTCTTCCCTAACCATATGTATCCACCATTGATTATATTATTTTTCAAATTTCTATTGGTTTGTTGTGTGAGATTCCCCTCATTGGCATTGTGGAAACTATTTCCCCTATTTTTATTTATTATGAAAGGTAAAAGTGATTGTATTGAAAAATTTAATTACTAATTGAGATTTCTTATTGTTGTCGGTGCCAAATAATTTGTCAAGACATTTTTTTCCCTTTCCTTGCATCTAGACACAGGAAGGGCAAAATGATTGCCCAACTCCCCATGAAATAGAAAGTTCCATCCCTATTGAATGTCTTCCGTACACACTTTCATTGGCCTTTGTGTTAGTGCAGGGGCGCACACAGCCTTGCAGTAAAATCTGTCTTTGTTTTGCCTTTTTAGTAAAACCCATTTTTTTTTTTCGTGAGGATAAAACTTTTATCATTTCATATGCATACTGAAAATAACAATTCTTAAGAATAAAATAAAGGTAATTATTTTTAAATTATTTTTAAAATTCTCTTTTTAACCTTGACTTGATAACCTTTGACAATTGATAATAAAACAGTCAAAAGAAGTTATATGTTCTAAATACAACTATAAGATGTCATTCAACTCTTATTAAATATGATAAAAAATTTAAATAAATTATACAATGATGTAACATGATTATTACAAATGTTCTATTGTTCTATTTTTTTATTGTCAAATAAATTATAAAAAAAATTTCATTTACACCCCATCAAGGATTGCTAACATCATCTATCACTCAAAATTTACTGTGCTAATCAAAGAATTTTACTCTGTCACAAGAGTTCCGTTAGATGTTGATGTCAGCTTAAATGAACATTTTCATGGATAATATTGCCCTTAGAATTAAAATAAAATATCATTTTATCCTTTTTCTTCTTCTTTTAGAAACAGTAAAAAAAAACCCTCAGATCTGTTCAACTCTTCTTCTTAGGCGAGAGGACAAGAAGTATCCTTGAATCTGTTCTTCTTTGCCAACGACAATAGCATCCTCCAATCTGACAGCTCTTCCATCTAGCAGAACTACAAAACGATGAATTTTTCATCCTTCTAACAGAAAATCATCTTGTCGACGGAATCCTATTTCACTGGTCCCCTGCAATTCCCAATTCCTCGAAGATAGAGACTCTAGACGAAGAGAAAATCAAGAAAGCTTCGCTGTCATATGATGATGATTCTCTTGCGGAGAGAACCAAACAAAGGGGTATCAGACTGAAATCAAATGGATGGGAGCATTTTACTAGTGGTGATATTCCTAGTTTGGTTGAATCTACAGCCGACTACAATGGCCGTAGATACTCCTGGTTTGGTGAAATAAAATGGATGGGACCCTATAACAATGGCTCCCAGGGATCCAGATGGACCAAATAATTATTGGCAACCCCATCTCTGCTTGTCTAAATAGAGATTTCAGGTGAGAAACCCATTGGTTTGACTGTAGTGTTGATCAACGGTGGCATTAATTTTCACTTCTACTCTCAATTTGATTTTAGTCGATCGATTATAGTCACCACAGAACAAAAGTTGATTGAGAGTGAAATTCGGGGGGTTATTCTCCATTAATGGTTGAAGGTCCATTAATGGATAATAAATCACGGGTTACAGCCGATTACGATGGTGATGAAATTTCAAAAACAGATGAAATTTCAAGATCTGATGTGAATGAATCTTAAGAATCAAAAGTTCAAAAAATCAAGAAACAAAGGAACATTGCTTAGAAGAAATGGAACTTGCCTGAGAAAGAACAGATTGTTGCTCAATTGTAGGTGAAGAAGATGGTCGCAGACGACGGATCGCTTTGCAAGAATGTAATCACGGATGAAGAGTGGAGAAAATTTCTCGGCTACCATGATAAAATCGATTTCTTCTCATTCATTCGAATAAAGTAAAACGTTACAATAAGGTAAAATCGATTTCTTTTCATTCAAGACAACTATAAACTGAAAACAATAAACCTATTCATTGAAACAGGAAAGTTGTAAAACAGAGAATATTACCAGCAAAATCGATTTCTCCCATTTTGTCGACTCTCATCTTTCAGGCTTAGTCACGAAGCCTCAACTATGACCATGACCATAAGAGAGATGAGGTAAAGGGTAAAGAGATGGATCATAAGGTAATGGTAACCCACCTTGACATATTTAAGATTCACACTTTGCAAGAAATCCGATATTTTTAGAGTCTCCGGGATCTGAATTTAGCAACCTTTTCTCTTGATCCTGCAACTTCCATGGCGAGTAAACTAGCTACTAGTGATTTGTACTTTAGTAATGAGGATTATCTTAGACCAAAAAATGGAAACATATGGAGCTACATAAATATGGAAGATGTTAGCATTAATATATAGTTAAGGAAAAAAAAAAAATCTTGGAAGTGGTAACTCAAATAAACACCAAACCAGAAAAAAAAATTTAAGCGCCTTTCTTGGAAGAAAATCCGCCATTCCTTCTTTTTCTTGATATTTTTTTTTATGTCTCAGAATGAGTGGCGAGCTATCTTGACGTCGTCGGAGAAGAAGACGGTTTGGAATAAATCTTTTAAGTTTTTTAAAATTAAAAAGATAAAATATAAAAATGAAGGGTAAAACTGTATTTCAACAATTTTAGTGATTTTCGTAAGTTAAGTGGACCTAGGTGATGTTTTTGCAATCTTGTTGGTGTAGATGATGTTAGCAATCCTTGTTGGGGTGTAGATGAAATTTTTTCTAAATTATAATTTCCTACCATTCCCTTCACTCCAGTTCCTTACTTCTTAATTCCGGAGCTAATCCGTAGTAGAATGACGATTGATAAACACGGTTTAAGTTTTGACTCCCATGGAGTGAACAACTCCAAAAATGTCTCTAGGAGCTAAAAAACTAGAGCTAAAAAAACTTACTTCTCTTGCTCCGGAGCTATTACCATTACTGACTGCCATCACCACCACCACTGGCACTGCCATCATCACCACCACCCCTCCACCGCCACCATCCGCACCACCACCCACCACCCACAGCCGCCACTACCACCACCACCGCCACCACTACCACAGCTGCCACCGATGCCACCCACCACCTACCACCACCGCTGTCACCACCATCACCCACCACCTACCACCACCACCACCGCCACCACCACCTACCACCACTGTCGCCACCACCACCCACCCACCACCTACTACCACTGCAGCACCACCATCGCCACCACCACCCATCCCCACCGCCACCACCAGCCCCCACCAGCACCGCCGCCGCCACCACGCACCAGCACTGCCACCACTACCACCACCCCCCACCGTCACTACCAAACAACATTCTGAAAGCATAGTCTTTTGATTTTGGAGCAGCATTATCAAACAACATTCTACTCCAAATATCCTGACTCTGGAGAAGAAGTAGAAAACGATTCTGGACTAGAAGTAGCTCCATGGGAGCTGGAGTGTTATCAAACGGGGCCTTAATGGCTATAAATAGAATTACAAAAAAGCAAATGTGCGGCGTGCCTTATAATGGGCCTTCAAATAAGAACTTAAACAGTAACTAAAGCTAATTAGTAAAGCCTAACAAACTGAAACAAATAAAAGCCATTACTAAACTCTTAAACATAACATAAGCCCAAGGGCTCAAATAATAGCAGAAATAGAAAAAGAAGCAGCCCAATTCATAGGCAGCTCTTAGCTTGGTAGTGAGCTGCATCAAATATTATCCACCCAGCTTGACTTAACATAAAGTTGTGTTGACAATTTTCAGAAGAAGATTGTTGGAACTTTGGTAAAGTTGAGCAGTATTGCTTCCTTATATGTGTTGTCATTATCGACAACCTTGGCAAAATGATGAGGAGAGAGAATGATAGTCAATGTTGTGCTCTATATGTATGCAAGAAATGTAGAGAGAGAAAGAAGAGAGAAAAATAGGAGAGAGAGTGGTGGGGACCAAGTGGGTCCCACCTTTGGTGGCAACCAGCCACATGGCACATGCTTGGCCAGGCCAGCATGACATGCAGCAGCATGCCGCGCACAACAGGCCACCCAGCAGCAGCATGCCACATATAGCAACAACCAGTAGACAACCAACAGATAGCCAACAGCAAGACCTCACGCACAATAGGCGCACAACATTAGCAGCTGGCTCTTGCAAGCCTACAAGGCTAGCAAGGCATGCTGTGAGCGCCCTGCCACTGCATCGCGCAAGCCCTACATGGCTCGCGCAGCAAAGCCCCCCCATATGTTCGACTTTTTGCCGCAAAGAAACCCTCAAAAGGAAACCTACTAGAAAAAAAAAAGGTTTACAGGGCATTACCACTCATTTACAGGGGTATTTTGGTCAAGGGAAAAGAAAAGGATTCAAAATGGTCGCTCCAGATTGAGCCACATAGGCTAGATCTTGATTCGGTGATCGAGTAAAAAGCGGGCTACAGAGCTTCTCAAGTGGAGCGTCAAGATGCTCCCGCGGTTGCTCCCATTGGCCAAAGGCAGCGTATTATGGTGAGACAGAATATTGAAGATGCTCCTTGCCTTAGTGTTGTGTGGGTGCAGGGAATGAGTAGCGCGGAATCCTGATCCAACGACTAGATGCTTCTTCGATTGCGCATGATGTGATGGATGAAATCTAGAGGCTCAAGCGTCATCGCCTTCTTCAGTAGATCTAACAACTTATGTTATAAGATGCCGTCTGCACCAATCGGATGATGACAATGGTGTAAGGCACGTCAGAGGGGCAGCGTCTTCCGTGCGTCATGGTGCACAGAATAAAGCTACAAAGATTCCATTTCAAATGATCTTGGTGGCTGAACATTGATAGGCCATATCTTAGTTGTCCGAGCTCTAGTCGACGTGATTCAAATTCCCATCTTCTCAATTTTCGAAGATCTATCCATTGCAAAGAGTTGAGAGAAGCTTTGGAGAGGCAAAAGTGTGATTTTAGGGTAGAAACTCTTGTTGGAGCACTTTGTGAGTTGTGTATGATTTCCATATACTCCTAGTGGCCATTAATGCTTCATTGAAGCTAGGGTAGAGTACTGAGACCGTGTACTGAGTGTCCTTCGAAGTCATGGTGATGAGGAATGGGTTGTATTACCATTAAAAAGATATAAAAGCTTGTACAGTGAATTCTACACCTGCTATGAACATGCTGGGAAGGTATTTTTGCACACAAACCCTCATTATGATGAATGTGATAAATGAGATGGGTTTGTAATCATTACACACCTTATATTTGTAGCCTGTCAAATCGAGGCCTTATAGGTTTGTGGGTAGTAGTTCATATTCGAGTTGTAGCTTGTCTTACCTGGTGGTGTAGCACCTTGCTGTTGTAGCAGTCGAAAATTACCTATTAAAGTTGAGTATTGGGTATAATACGAAACCTTATTTAGGGTATTATCCCATGGAGTAGCCATCACAGTGTGTGATAGGTGAACCACGTTATATAGTGTCTTGTGGATGTGGATGTACTTGTATGTGATTATGGAATAAAAATGCATGGTCTGCAGGCTGGGTGTGCACTGTAAGATATTTTTATGGGCTAAATTAATTATAAGGTTAGTTGGTTTAGTGGAAGTCCAGTTATAGGTAGACCTGTTTAAGTATGATTAGAGATGGACCAACCTGGTCCACTGTGGGACTGGACCAGGGTTAGGGTGGTATTATAAATACTAATGGTTAGGGTCCCCACAGCCATGGTGTCATTTTCTTCTCCAGTTCCCATACACAGAGAGAACTCAAGGGATCCCGACAAGATGTGAAGACTCTGATCTAAGCATTTAAAGTAAAGGAAACCATCGAAAATTAATCTACAACAAGAGGTATGTGTCTTATCATCTCTTTTTAATGCCCATTGTATTCTAGTAATCTGTATGGTGTGTTCGTTAAGGTTCATGGGAAATCCCATGAGAAAAAACCAAAGGAGATCTAAAAATTCTTACAGTGGTATCAGAGCCTCCCACACAGACCTAGGATTGATGGGAAAGTATTGTAAAGATTATATGTTTGAATGGATTGGAAAATGGAGAGATTTTTCTCTCAAAATTCTTGTATGAACCTGTTTATGGTTGGGACTTTCGAAAACTTTTTTTGGACCGATAAAAGATAAAATAAATTGCATAAGATTATAGGTCTCGAAGAGATGGAGTCGGCGACATAAAGTGGGTCGTCGGAAGTGGCCTGACGCTCTTTCACGCGCCCCTTGAAAAAGCACATGAGATCTACGTGCCGACGGTTATAAATTTAAAAAAAAAGGAAAAAGGATTAGGGCTGATGTTACTTAGTTAGCCCTGTACTGGACCGAGCGGGTCTGGGCTAGTCCATGACCGAACCTGCCCAGACCAGCTGGGCCATGGCCTAAGGGGACCAGAGAACCCGACTCAGGGTACACGTGTGGGTCACATGTGTGACCCATGACCCGACCCGATGATCCAAAATTCTGACCCATTGACCCGGATTCTATTGGACCGGATTGATCCACTGGTTGGATTGGTTGGTCAAACTGTAGTTTGATAGTGGGTTCAGTTTGATCAGAATAGAGCCTGGCCAGACTGAACCGAGCCAGGATGAACCGCCCATAACTGGTTCAAGTTTATAAAAGGTATGTGCCAACTTTGATCGGCGATTGTGGGCACTAGGAGCATCGAATTTGGATGCGGCTTTTTACACTGTGTTCGTATTTTCATGCTCTACAGTTTGGTACACAGTTTGACACCGTTTAATGATTTGAAAAATATGTTTTAGACTAAAAGGTGCCCTAAATTAATCCGTTTGTAATTTTTCTGCATGTTTGTCAGTTATTTTTGTACCAGATACATGTAAAAAATTATGTGTGCACGAGGTTTTGTTTATTGACCCACATGGTGCTACAAAGTAGGGTTTGGAGATATCATTGTGGAATTAGATCGATCCCACCAAAGTGGTACACTTAGTTTCATCATGATGTCTTCAAATTCAAAGTTCATGTATTTGTAAATGCTTGTGTAAGGGCGATGTACACCCAAAGGTGGCATTGTCAAGTTTTGTTCAAATTAAGGTTTATGAATGTCATGTGAAGATTGGGTGGAATCCACCAAAGTGGTACAGTCAGTTCCAACATAGTGGTCCTCAAATCTCAAATTTGTGCATTTACATATACAATAAAGGATTCATTATTTAATACAATGTTCTTCATGGTGTGAAAAATAGCTAAGAAAGGTAGTGTTAACCCAAAGGCGACATTGTCAAAGTTACAGGTATGTTCATATACATTAGTTGAAAGGGTTTTGACTTTAAGGGGTCTCATTAACCCAAAGGTGGTGGGATTTTTGAGAGTCATTATTCTTTTGCAGTCACTATATAAAAATTGAGAAGACCATTGCATGTTTATCCCAAAGGAGAATGTGTAATTGGTTAACTCTTGACTTGCATAGATATTTTGATACGATTAGTGCAAGTAAAGGGTGTGTGTATGAGTTTTATGTTTGATACTGTGTTTAGACTCATACGCTGATATGTTGATCCAAGTTTGGCTGTCCCAAAGAATGTTTTGATATCTATCTCTTACTATTCGGGACAAAGTATAAGTAAATATAAATTACATGTATTTATATGAGTCTTGTGTAATTTATCTATTGTAGGATATTTGTGTTTGGACTCATATAATGATGATGGTTTATGTCTCCTAGGATGTCTATCTCAATGAATGTGCGATATGGTTTGGTAGTTTCTTTTCCACTCTTCTTGAGACAAAGGATAAGATTTGGTATGAAAAGATTGGAGACTAGTCTAAGATCATTTGACCTAGTTGTATCTTTCATAGTGTTTACATTAGTTGTGAGGTATTCTACTATTGAGGTTATGTGTAGCAGTATTAAGATGAGAAATATTATGAAGGGATTATCTAAGAGAAATCCAATGGATATGAATAATATTTCTGGAGGGGTCAGGAGATAGTTTATTGATCCAGTTCTATTGGAAATGACAATGTGAGAGTATTTTTGGGAGCTATCTGCTATCACTGAAAAGCTCAAGGAGAATGAGAACAAAGTAATTGATATATTAGATATTCCATTCATTTCTAAAAAACATATTTAGGTCTAGTGGCTTGCATTATCAAAAGGGGAGAGATAGAACTAGTGATAAGGTTATTACTGGGTAACTTCAAGGTAAATTGCTTAAAGATGGGTAGATTGACCAAAGATAGGTGGTTTTATCAAATACTGTTAAGTCAGATAGGCATAGCTAAAAGGAGGATAAAGACTCTAGAATTCCCTAGGTATTTGAAGTAGGAGGGTTCTGAAGATTGTTGGCTTGAATACGAGTTGAAATTGTTAAGCTTCTCATTGTAAAGTTTCCTTTTACATTAAAATGGTTTTTCTGTTTTTGGTTTTATTTTGTTTTTATGTTTATTGTTTGACTTAGCATATTGTTTCCCATATTGAAAATGTAATGATGTTATTTGAAATACCGGAATAAAGGTTTTCCTTTCAACTAAATGGAAATAAATTATGTTGTTATGATGCTTATGATGTTGTAAGGTAAATGACTGTATGTACTGTTGATCGTATTTGTTCTATGATGTGGTGAATAGTTTTTCATGTTTGACTGTGCAATCTTAGGTCCTCTAGTTGTACTACTCATAGTTGATATCTAGGGCAATGTAGAGATAAGTTAAGGTAGTTTTCTTGGAATGGTTGAGAAAGGTTTTGTTAGTGGGAATCTTTAGATTCTCTTAGTCAGTAGGAGTATTCAGATCTGCTTGGTTAGTGAGAGATCTAGTAATTGATAGTTTATCTGTGATTGTTTGTGTTGTCTATGGTTTAATGGGCAGGATTATTGGTAAGAATTCATTTCATTGCTTGTATGCATTCCTGATTATTTAAGACATGTCAAAGTTGCAAGACGGTATTTAGCCAAAGAAGATGGTAAGCCAAAGTATGATATTAGTCCAAGTTAGAGGCGATTTGCTTATAAGTTGGTTAATATCAAAGTGCATTGACCTATAAGGATTTTAAGGTAATGAGATCGTGGTAATTCGATCATTGGACTCAAGTATTCATCTCAAAGTGATTTATGTCATTAAGTAGACCTCTGTATATGGCTGACATAAAGGGGTACATCGGATGTGTATGAGTACTTTCCACTGTTGTTCGACATTGGTAGGCTTGATGACTGGATCAAAGTAAATGATGGTTTTTGTGTAATTAGATTCCATGGCCAAACTAGGTCAGTGGTGACTTTATAATTAATATAGCCCAAGTGGGAGACTGTTAGATATTTTTATGGGCTAAATTAATTATAATGTTAGTTGGTTCAGTGGGAGTCTGGTTACAAGTAGACTAGTTTAAGTACGATTAGAGATGGACCAACCTGGTCCACTGTAGGACTAGACCAGGGTTGGGGTGGTATTATAAATACCAATGGTTATGGTCCTTATAGCCACGGTGTTATTTTCTTTTCCTGTTCCCATACACAGAGAGAACTCAAGGGATCCCGGCAGGCTATGGAAGACTCTGATCCAAGCATTCAAAGCGAAGAAAAAGGTCAAAAATCAATCTACAGCAAGAGGTATGTCTTATCATCTCTTTTTAATGCCCATTGTATTCTAGTAATCTGTGTGGTGTGTTCGTTAGGGTTCATGGGAAATCCCATGGTCTACAGGCTGGGTGTGCACACTTGGCAGGCTACGCCCTTGGTATGGATATCTGTGGGTGTGTGGTTGGTATGTATCACAAAATGTGTTAACAGGTTGAATGTGTGCACTACCATCTTAGACAGCTCAAAGCAGCAAAGAGTATCTTGTTTGGGAAATCTTCACAGTTGTGGGAAAGTTTTAGAGGTCACTGATTCACCCCCCCCCCCCCCCCAATCTCAGTCATAACTTGGGAATCACAAAGATGATTATCTTATTGCTTGAGTTAACATGAAGTTGTGTGGAAGATTTTTCAAAAGGAAGATGAAATAAAAATAAAAATAAACCATGAACCAGAAAAAGGCAAATCATGATCTAGGAGAATGATTATCATCTCTTTGTTAGCTATTCTCTTGCATCGGAGCTATGGAGGAACTGTTTCATGATGATGGAGTGAGTTGGATCTTTCCTACTTCTCTACTTGCAGTATTGTTGGAGTGGGAAGATTGACCCTTTGAGGGAAGAATGGTGATTCTGTTGAGGATGATTCCTTTTGCAGTATTTTTTTGATTGAAAGGAAAGAAATGCATGGACTTTTGTGGCCAAGGAGGAACCGCTTGATGCATTCCATTGACAACTATGTAGATTGTCACACCCCAATTCTGGTCTAACCAGAATGGTGTGATGAACAGCCAATAAACCAACGGTTCACCTAGGATCTCGTATAGATCGTACCCACCATATCAAACCACACACACATTCCACATTAATAATCAGAGATAATAAACAAATAAGTGAAAGTCTTACAGACAATGAACTGAGAGTCTAACAATGATAAATAAGTATTTAACCCAATTATCTTCAAATCACAAGATATAAAAATAAATAATCAATTACATATCTGATGTTCAAATTATAACTACACTTAAGCAAAAACACATTGGTTGCACTCGCATGATAAATCATGCACATCTTCTTCAGCCTCTACGTCCATTGCAACAACGTGTCCATACGTTGACACATTCATATATTCTTCAATGGTAGGACCTGCATCATCAACTAAAACTATTCGACGTCGAAAAGGATGAGCACACATCACGGCTCAGTGAGCAAATAAAACAATGCAACAAACATATGCATGCATTCAATTCATATCTTTGGTCTAGTTTATAAGTTTACAATATGCTATAGAAATGTTTGGTGGCCGCCGCACCTCTATACACGAGTGTGTGAATCCGTCCAATGGTTCAAACACCATTGTCGTCCCACATGCACCCACCATGGAATAGAGATAGAGCTAAAGTGTTCGGATTAAACACCAACAACACTTCCCCTGATGCCCTACCCATACCAACACGTAAGTCCCTATTGGCGAGGGCTTGCAAACTGGACTCGCAAGTAACCAATCATAATGCCAAACAGTGTATTCAAGGCCTCACCCCAACATCCCTCAATACGTTCATAGAGATAGAGCTAAGGCCTCCCGATAAAGTCAAAGACCACACGGTCCGAGACCACCTCCCCTGATGCCCTACGACGTAATAGTTCTGCTAAGGTCATGACGATACGACGATGTTAGTGGGTAAAACTTGAGTAGAGATAGAGCTAGATTCTGGTGACGAGGTCGAAGACCATCATGCCACGTCCTTCCCCTGATGCTCTACTCGCATCCAACACACCAACCATACACATCCATTTACATGCCTATTCCTAGTATCATCATCATCATCATGTTATAAATAAACGAAATTAAATATGCATGAACAGTAATAACAGAAATATTGGATGACATGTGAGATGCACATTACAAGCATACAAGCATAGAATCAATCATGGCATTGGACTCAATAAAAATAAACAGTTTGTTATTAACCAATTTATTTAGGTCTTGTTCCCTCACCTGTTAGCAATACTCGATGTCCTTCCAAGCTTTGAAATTCTCTTTGAATTGATTTAATAACCTAAAAGTTATATGAATTTAAGTTAGGGTTCATATGTGATATGTTACAGTAGTCGAAAATCAAAATAGAGCACTGATAGGTGTCTGATTGGTCCTATGGTCTCATGCTGTATCGACCTTACTTTCTATGATCGATCCTACGGTAGCTGCGACCATATGATTTCTGAAATCTTCCCGAATGGCTATAGTCGATCCTCTGGTCATGCTATGGTCGATCGTAGCTGCGACCTTGAGATTTTTGGTCACAGACTACACGTAATTCGAGTTCTTCTTGGGTCAATTCTTTTGTTCTTCAATAGAGTTTATTCTAAGGTTATTCTATGGCCATCATTAATAGTTTCTTATCAACTATAATCATCAAATTTACTCCTCATGGTTCTCCTTGGGATTTGCTCAAGGAAATCACATAGATCTTCTTTCAATTAAGAAAGCAATCCCTTAATTTAGGAAAGTTTCTAAAACTCGGAGTCTGATCTGGGGTCTCACGGTCGATCATACGGTCGCATAAACTGTCGACTATAGGGTCGAAATCATCGAACGTGGAGTTCTGGATTTGAGATTTTTGGTTCTCTTCTTTATGGTTGATCATACCTACCCAGGTATGCGACCTTAGGTATGTTTTCAGTGTTTTTAACTCGATTCTCATACCTGGTTTGTGATTTATCTTCACACGCTCGGCCCACTTGGTCCAGGAATGATGGGAAGACCTAGCCCGACATGGTTAGACAAAGTTAGTGGAGTGCAGGTCTTACATAGATAGTGTGAGCTGTGAAGTTGGTGTTCGGTTTTTCCTTACTTTAGGTGAATGAATATTTTTTGTGTTTAGGATAAACATAGGCATTTTGTAAGAGACTAGTATGAGCTGAGTTGTCCGAGGGCTTCTCTGTTCTGTTCTTCCACTGTTTTTGGATCATGTGTGGATGGAATTTGTATGTTTTGTGGAGAGACTTGCGTGGGCATGACTTTCTTTGTTTAGTTGTAGGAAGCTTTTTGGTTTCTTGATCAATACATTTTAAGAAAATGTATGGTAATGCCAATGCTATCAAGTTTTAAATTGGATTCGTCTTGTTAGACTTTTACTGTTCATAAACTTTTATCCCAAACCCTAATATGCATACAGAGATCTAGAATACAATGATATTCAATGTAATCAACAATGGCAGAGACATACCTGAGCGTAGACGATTGATTTCTGCCTTTAATCTCCAAGAATGGTGTTGGAGCTTTGATTATAGTCTTCCACAGCTTGCAGAGGTTCCACGTCTTTCTCACTACTCGTGGGTACAGAGTTAAGAAAACAATTATGGCTGTAGGGACTCATGACCTAGTATATATAATACTATTACAAAAGATTTATATCGTCTCATCCCAGTGGTTCTGGGAGGACGCAACCTATCCCGGATGGTTGCCATGTGGCTCTCGGTGAATCCGAGACCCACGTCCGAGCCGACACCCTCTATCGGTGTGGCTTGTCGGCTAGATGTCAGCTCGAACGTAGGTCTTGGATTCACCAAGAGCCACGTGGTAACCATCCGGGATAGGTTGCCACTATTCTCCCAGACCACTGGGAGGAGAGGATGCGGATCCCTATCACAAAACCTTAATCAGTCCCATACTGTAAAAGGGATTGTCTATCTCTTTATCTTGTGACGAATCAGACCGAACTGGTCTACCTAGTGATAGACTCCCGTTGATCAATGGGCCCAGTAATTATTAAGCCCACACATAAATATTTTAATATTCTCCCACTTGGGCTAGATTAATTACAATGCCACCATTGAATAGTGTGGCCATGGAATCCATTCACATAATAAACCACCACTTACTTTGATCCAGCTATTAAGCCTGTCAATGGGAGCAATGGCGGATAATACACCTCAATATACGGTATACCACCTTCTGTCAGCCACATACAAAGGCCTACTTAACAGCATGAATCGTCGTGAGATAATGAGTCCTCTTTAATCGAATTACCTTCAATCAAGTTAGCTCAAAACCTTATATTTGATATTATCCTCTCATGGCAAACGTCTCTAGCTTGAATTAATATCGTGTTTTGATACGCCATTATAGTTTGTTTGGCTGAATACCACTTTTAATCTTTGGCTGAGTACTGCCTCTTATCCTGGCTGAACATCACTTTTTATATTTGGCTAAATATTGCCTGGTGTTCGGCTAAATACTGTCTATTTTATCTTTGGCTAAATACAACCTAAATCATGAATCAAATCACCAAGAATACAAACAACCATAGCACCAGATATGAAATTAAAACTCTCACTGACTAAGCACATGAAAATAATTCGTGACTATCGTATCATTCATAAGTCACTAAAGGCTCCCACTAGTGAATCATTCTTTGTCTTTGAAGATCTTGAAATCATCCAAACATTCAATCACTATTATAAATTCAGAATTTAACACACAAAAAATATTTATTGTATAAAGACACCTTAAGATAAAATAAAATATTATTTAAATAAAATTGAATAGAATCCTATCTTGGTAATGCTTAAACTGGAAACAAACTCTCCTTTATGGAGAAAACAAAAACTGAAGATTCAAAACATCAAACTGAATTTAAATAACTTCTAACTATTAATGTATCTGACTCCTAACTAGACTTGTATTTCACGAACATGAAGACTTCATTCCTTTTGTGCATCATCTTCCTTAGAGTTCCCATAATTCTTTTTCTTCTTTAGCCAACGCTTTCTGCTCTTGCCATCCCTCTTCATATGTCTTCTCTTTTGATACAAAAAACATTTGATGTCGCTCAGATCCTTTTCTTCATGCTGCTCTTTATCATCTTTTCCTAGTCATAGGGTTTCTTTGCATTATCAGAAAAATATTTTCCTCTTTTGTGGGGTCCAACTCCTTGCTATTTAATGCCCTTGTCAGAGTTGTTCTTGCAGAACGTAGCATTAAGGATTCGATAGTCCCTTTTTTGCCACTTTCTTCATCTTCAGTACAAGCAGCTATCAATTCATCTAGAGTCCACTTTGTTCTAGAAGGTCTACATGCCACTTTAATATGCTTGTATTCACTAGGTAGAGATTTCATTGCCAGGTATACCAAATGATCCTTATCAACAGTGTGTCCTATATCTCTGAGTTTTTCAGCTATACTAGCAAGTCCAACAAGGTGATCTGTAACATTACCTTTTCCATCATAAACAGTGGTAAACAGTTTTGCCATCAGGGTGTCCATCTGCACTTTCTCAGTTTCCTCATATCTTGCTTTAATGCCTTTTAGTAAACTTTTGACTGTTTATTTTCCCTCAATTCCATTTAATATGGAGTCAATGACATAACGCCTAATTATGAGCAAACATTTCTTATTGGTATTTTTCTATTTTTCATATATTCTTTTTCTTCCGGGGTACTAGAATATGTGAGTTCAGCAGACTTATCCTCCGTGATACCCATATTAAGGTCTAGCACACCTAAAGATATCTCTAGATCCTTAATTCATTGTTTGTAATTGGTTCCAGTAAGAACAGGAACACTAACCAGATTGCTTGCATTAATAAACATCCTGAGATTAAAAGTAATGCATAATTATTATGCAGCGTAGTAAATAAAGCAATGACCCATACTCACAAACCAACTGTGCTAGCATTTTCACAATACATACAAGCAAATAACCCTTTTTTTTGGGAATCAACCAAAAAAATACAAATTCATATTTTGGGACAATTGGTTTCCCCTGTGTTTGTGCAGTAATAGATAATTAACAGAAACTAATGCATACAATTTAAACATATGCAGAAAAATCATCTCTATGAGAGTTAACCGAACTACACACACATCCTTTGGGACAATATGTGCACTGGTCCTCTCAATAACTGTGCAATAATTATGAAGGGATAATGACTCTCTAAAATCTCACCACCTTTGAATGGATGAAACCCCTAAAGTTAAGATCCTTCAACCATGTGCATGGGTTCTTTATATTCTTTGACAACGCCACCTTTGGGTAGACAATGCCGTCTTTGCTGCATCCATAAAAATGGTAGTTTATGTCAGTTTCACTTTTAGATGAACACTGTATTTCCTTGCTGTAGTTTGTAAATGCACAAATATAGAATTTGAACATATTATGATAGAACCAAGGTTGCTACTTTGGTGGTCACATCAAAATCCATACACAATAACAACAAACTTTAATTCGAGTAGACTTAGACAATGTAATATTTGGGTGAACACTGTCAAACTGAAGCATCTATAGAGCGGAGACCCTTGAATTTGAATACATCATAATGAAACAAAGTGGTCACACCAAATTCCACCATGATATGAATAAATCCTAATTTGCAGCTCATGTGGGATATATATATTAACCATGAATATTTAAAAAATATAATTTTACAAGTCTACATATTCATATACACATGCACATTAGCTCAACAGTCAATTTGGTAAAGTAACTTAAAGAAAAACCAACAGAAACATTGTAAAATGGGCTCCAAAAGAACATTATTTGAAGAAAACATGTTTCCCAATGCACCTAAATATACCAAAAATTATACCAGATTGAAGAGCATCAAAATTAGAGTATACTGCAAAAAACCATGGTCGAAACGGACCTTCCACAATCCCACAATTGCGATTTAATTCCCTCAGATTTAAGGTCATCAAACAAATAGACCCTTATTCTTGATCGGTTAGGTTTTGATTGGATCAGTTCGCCCAAGATTGGTTTGATTCAGTTTGAACCGAACCGAATATATATTATCCTTTTTTTTTTTTTGGTGTTTCCTTCAAACCTAACCGCCAGCCAACAAGGATGAACCAGCAGATTGGTTCAAAAAACCAAACCCGGTTTATAAGTGGTTCGACCCGGTCCAAAAAATCAGGTTATTCGGATAAAAATTCTGAGGTTTTGGGGTGGGTATCCGGGTCAATTTAGTGGGTACCGGGTCGGTCAACTCTGGTTGTTGACCTGGGTCACGGGTTCGTTGACTAGGATAGGTAAAAAACTAGTTGGGTCCCTCGTGGGTGACCCACACATGTCAATGGGTCAGATCGAGTCAACTCGGTCCGAGGACTGGATAACCTGTTAGGGTTACCGAGTTGACCCGGTGATGATCGGGTCAGCCGCCACCAAAAAACTTTTTTTTTTAAACCCAGCCGGTGCGTGAAGGAGCGTCAGGTGGCCACCGGTGAAGTTCTTTATACCAGCGGCTTCGTCTTTTCGAGCCCTACAAGCCTATATAGTTTGATTTAACTTTTACAGTTCGAAAAACTTTTCTAAGGTTCGAAACCTAGATTGGTTCGTATAAAGAATTCAGAAAAAAAGTTCTCTCACTTTCATTCCAATCATACCTAGAGTCTCTATAACCATGAATCATCGATCCTAGGTCTGTATGGGGTGCTCTGATACCAATTGTTAGACTTTTACGGTTCATAGAGTTTTATTCCAAACCCTAATATGCATACAAAGATCTAGAATACAATGATATTTAATGTAATCAACAATGGTAGAGACATACCTGAGCGTAGATGATTGATTTTCGTCGTTAATCTCCAAGAATGGTGTTGGAGCTTTGATCACAGTCTTCCACAGCCTGTAGAGGTTCCATGTCTTTCTCACTGCTCGTGGGTACAAAGAGAAGAAAACAACTATGGTTGCGAGGACTCATGACCTAGTATATATAATACTATCACAAAACCTTAATCAGTCCCATACTGTAAAAGGGATTGTCTATCTCTTTATCTTGTGACGAACCAGACTGAACCGGTCTAACCTAGTGACACAGACTCTCACTGATCAATGGGCTCAATAATTAATCAAGCCTACAAATAAATATTCTAAAATGTCTTTCTATTCCATCTACCGTATGGGCATCAACTTAAGCATATTTGCTCAGGTTCACATATTGGAAACAATTAATCCACAAAAATTACCGAGGTATTATTTGCATTCTTAGGATGCTTTCGGTAGACTTAAATTGTTTCCCCCCACGTATAAGGTAAAATTAATCCCTTACCGTTCATAACTGTCTGTGAAGGGTCAGCGATCCTGCTGTAATCCTTGGTACTGGTATGAAATGGTTCTCCAATAATATTAATGAATATGAGTAGTATGAATGTCCCACTTAGCACATGGCATGTTTTTGCCTTTTTAGGTACCAGGCTACCAGCTTATATTATCCATATTTTGGAAAATATGCAATAGAGCCACAATGATGTGGGACCTGGGTTGTGAAACCCTAATTGGAACCTCTGTGGGCCCAACCAAACAATATAAGACCAATAAAATAAGCAGTGGCAGAATTGTAATTAAAAGAAATTTTAAATAACCTGATGTCATTAATGGGTGCAGCCAAACAGAACCTTATGGCCAAATTAGAAACAATCCTTAGCTAATGGGTAAATCTGGAAAAAAATATTAAGAGTAAGGGTCAAATAGAAAAAGTAATCAAAGACAGGGACCCTTTTATATCTTCTGAAATCAAGCTTTCTTCTTCAAGCTCACGATAATAGCAGTTACGGTAGAAACCAGATAACAAATTCGAAGCACAACCCTCAAAAATGAATCAACCAGTCTGAAGCTCTAGGATTATAGTCGCCTAGACCTGATAGATGATTCAAACCAATAAATTTTGATTGAACAGTTTGCTGATTCAGCTTGAATTGGTCCAAGAATATGCGCAAAAACAGGGCATCAGATCTGAACCTAAATTGAGTTCTATTAGCAAGGGAGAGGGGGGGGGGGTTTAGCAACAATAATCTCTAGGGTTGATGTCGCCCTAGGGTAGAGATCCAATCCCCAAGGTTTCAGAATGAGTGGAGGAGGGTTGATGGATCTCGAAAGGTTTTTGTGGGCTGGGGTTATCGCCCAGAACAGAGGAACATAAAGAAGAAGGGCAAAACAGTAGGGAGGAAAGAGAGAGAAAAGAGAAGGAATAAATAGGGAAAAGGAACAGACCAAAGAAAGGGTTGATTCTGATAACAACAGCTATCAAGCGACTATACAGATGTCACCCTATGAAGCACTGTATGGTAGGAAATGTCGAACTCCTTTGTTTTGGAATGAAGTTGGAGAACGGAGTATTGTTGGACCAGAGTTTGTTGAAGAGACTTGTGAAGTAGTCGACATTATCAAGGAAAGAGTCCGAATAGCTCAGAACCGTCAGAAACAATATGTAGATAATCGATGCAGAGATCTCGAATTCACCATAGGTGATAAGGTATTACTGAAAATATCTCCTATGCGTGGTTTGAAAAGGTTTGGACCGAAGGAAAAACTGTGTCCCAGATATATTGGACCTTATGAAGTTCTAGATAGACGTGGAAAAATAGCATATCAGTTAGCACTACCACCATCCATGTCAAGTGTGCATGATGTATTTCATATTTCATTACTGAAGAAGTACATCAGAGATCCAACACACGTGTTAACAACCGATCCACCGGATTTGACTGAAGATTTGACATTCGGAGTAGTACCTTTTGAGATTACTAGCTGGAAGGTACAACGTCTTCAAAACAACGACATTTACTACGTTAAGGTTACTTGGAGAAGCCAAAATGTAGAAGAAGTTACATAGGAAGAACAGAACGCTATGCAGAAGCAATATCCTCACCTATTTGACTCGAAAGGTATGTACAAATTTTGAGGACGAAATTTATATAAGAGGAGGGGAGTTGTAAGACCCACACTATACTAACTTGGTCTAACCGTGTCGTGCCAAGTCTTCCCATCATTCCTGGACCAAGTGGACTGAGCGTGTGAAGATAGATCACAAACCAGGTATGGGAATTGAGTTAAAAACACTAAAAACATACCTAAGGTCGCATGCTTGGGTAGGTATGGTTGACCATAAGGAAGGGAACCTGCTTGCAAACTGGGCTCGCAACTAACCAATCCTAATGCCATCCAAATGTATCTAAGATTTTACCCCAGGATCCCTCAATACATCCATAGAAATAGAGATAAGGCCCCCCGACAGAGTCAGAGACCACACGGTCTGAAACCACCTCCCCTGGTGCCTTATGATATAATAGTTCCGTTAAGGTAATGACGATACGACGATGTTAGTGGGCAAGACTTGAATATAGATAGAGCTAGAGTCTGGTGACTAGACCAGAGACTACAGTGCCACGTTTCCCCCTGATGCTCCACTCACATCCAACACATCAATCACATATAAAATTACATACCTATTCCTAACATCATTATCATCATGTTATAAATAGACAGAAATAAATATACATGAGTAGAAAATAGCAATAATATTGGATGACATGTGAGATGCACATTACAAGCATACAAACATATAAGCATTCATTACATTGGACAAATAAAATAAAATAGTTTGTTATTATTTGATTAGTTTAGGTCTTGTTTCCTTACCTTTAACGATGTTCGATCTTCTTCAAGCCTTGTAAATCACTTTTGAACTACTTGAAAACCTAAGAAATTTATGGATTTTAAATTAGGGTTCGTGTTCACCAAGTTAAAATAGTCGGGAACCTAATCTGGACTCAAACAGGCTTTCCTAAAACTGTGTGGTCGTAGGTGTGGTTGAACCTGTGGTCTCAGTATTAGGACTACATGGCATGTGGTTGATATGTATGGTCGCATATCATACGACCACACATGCGACCATACCTTCTCTGGGATCTTCTTGAGAGCTTGTGGTCGATCATGTGATCACATGAAGTTTGGTCGATTGTTATCCTCAATCTAATCCCTTCATGAGTTGATTCATTGGTTTATCAATAGGGTTCTTTCTATGATCGGTCTATGGCCTTATTCATAAGTTTTACAAAGTTATCCACCCTAACCTACTCTTCATGGATCTCCTTGGAGTTTTTGTTCATGGGGTCAAATGATTGAGATCCCATATCTAAATTTACAATGGGAAAAACCTATGCTAAGTGATCTACTTCTACAGAGATGATTTCTTACCTTGGCCTTCTGTAGCAAGCTAAAATCTTCCTTCCTCTCAGCTTGCCTCCTCAAACCTCCTTTTCCTTCCCTTCCTCTCTCTTTTTCTCTCTTAGGTTTAGAGTTTTAAATTGGGTTCTAAAAGTGTGAGAGAGGCTAAGGGTCGTCCTTTATATAGAGAAAAAAACCTCCATATAGAGTTCTCCCTCAACTAGGAAAGAGATCCCTTAGTTTAGAAAAATTTTCAAAACTCGAAGTCGGTCTCATCATCTTGCGGTCGCACGTATGGTCGCAGAATCCGTCGACCATATGTCCCAAATATGCGACCACACGTTGAATATTGAGTAATCTCATTTTTTTAAGGTGTGGTCGACCATACCATCTCAGGTATGGGACCATACACTCCAAATTGACTGGTTTTGGGTCGATTTACATACATAGCCTTGTGGTTTATTCACATATCCACTCGATTCGACTATGATAGGAAGATCTAATACAACATGGTCAGACCGGATTAGTAGAGTGTGGCCTTACAACTTATGCCTCTGATTCAGTTTTTAGACATCTGGGAATCTCCAAATATTGCTAACAGGCATATTTGCCTTGTCTATTCTACCCACAAAGAAAAACTTATCCCTCCAGTTGTGAATAGAAGATCTCTTAGAGTTCAAGACGGTAGGGGCACTAGCTCTCTTATTAAAATAGTACTAACCGGTGAGGATTTTGTTCTACGGACCACTCGTTGGGTCCTTATCAGCATTCACAAGAAAGAGGTTTTTAAAGAGATCAACTGAGGTGACCCTATTATTGTCACACCCCAATTCCGCACTATTCAGAATGGTGTGATGAACCGTTAACAAACCAATGGTTCAACCAGGATCTCGAGTAGGCTGTATCTGTGTTATCTAAACTCTATACATTAACATTTACAATCGGAGTAAATATATAATAGCGGAAGTCTTATAGTAAAATGAACTGAGAATCTACTGTGATATTAATATGTAAATAACAAATTATTCTGTATCAACTGAGACATAAATAAATATCAAATACTTGTCCATAATAAATCCAAGTAAAGAAAACTAAGAAAATATCTAATCAAATACACATGAGTTGCACTCGCAAGAGGAGTCATGTGTATCCACTTCAGCTTCAACTTCCATCGCTGCTACGTTCCCGTACGCCGGAGCGTTTACATAATCTTCAACGGTATAACCTGCATCATCAACTAAAAATATTCGACATCGAGGGGTGAGCACACATCATGGCTCAGTAAGCAAACAAAACAATGCAACAGTACATATGCATGCAATCAATTCATATCTTTGGTATGGTTTATAGTTTGTAATGCGCAATAGAAATGTTGGGTGGTCAAAGGTTAACGTTTATTGACCCCGCCTCTATACACAGGGTGTGGAAGTCCGTCCAAAGGTTAACGTTTATTGTCGTCCCCATCCACTCTAATCATGAACATTATACAACAAAGATTAACGTTTATTACTGTATAGTGCCATACCAACACGTAAGCCCCTGCTGGCGAGGGCTTGCAAACTGGGCTCGCAACTAACCAATCCTAATGCCAAACAGTGTATCCAAGGCCTCACCCCAGCATCCCTCAGAATGTCTATAGAGATAGAGCTAAGGCCCCCCGGTAGAGTCAGAGACTACAAGGACCGAGACCACCTCCCCTGATACTTTATGACATAATAGTTCTGCTAAAGTAATGGTGATACGACGATGCTAATGTACAAGACTTGAGTTAGAGATAGAGCTAAGATGCTGAGACCCGTCAAAGGTTAACGTTTATTGACGTTCTCATCACACCTCCCCTGATACTCGCTCGCATCAAGTACACCAACCACACACATATAATCACATGCCTATTTCTATCATCATCATCATCATCATGTTATAAACAATAAAGTAAATATGCATGAACAGGTAATAGAAATATTGGATGACATGTTGTATGCACATTACAAGCATAGTCGCATAGAATCAAACATGGCATTGGACTCAAGAAAAGAGAAAATCGTTTGTTATTAACCAATTAGTTTAGAGTTCCGTTTTCTCACCTTAGCTTGCTAATAGATACTCTTCCAAGCTTTAGAATCACCTTTATAATGTTATTATATTGCTAGAAGACCTAACAAAGTCGATAGAATTTAATTAGAATTAATTTTGAATTTAAAAACCATTCTCTTAACTGAGGGTCGGAGGTAGGGTCGGAGTCATGATTGACCCTGGGTGCAACCCTCCCCAAAATCTGAACTTCCCGAAAACTGAGGGTCGATACTCAGGATCACATAGGGTCGGATGGTCATCGACCCTCTGTGCGACCCTCGATGGTTTTGGTCAATTTTCCTCCTTTTAGTCCATTCTTCGTGTTTGGGGTCCTATGGTTTGCTCCAACAGTCCATTCAACATGCATCCCATGGTCTAAAACCATGAATCACCCACCCAAATAGCTTTCATGTATTCTCCCATGGTTTTCCATGAAAACCTAACCATGGGTTGATGGTTTAGGTTTCTCCGAGATCACACTCTCATCATTATCTAACCTAAAGCCTGTAGAAACTCATGGAATTAGTATCCATACCTGAGAAGAACACTCATTCTCTACAACTCTTCTCCTTTTGCTTTCTTCTCTACCTTGTTTCTATTCCTCTTCTCTTCCTTCTCTTCTCTTTCTCTCAATTTGATTAGGGTTGTAAAAAGGAGTGAAAGAGACTTAGGGACGTCCTTTAAATAGAGTAGAAACATCCTAAAATAATTCCCTTTGAGATTAGAAAATAATCCCAAATCGAAATTAAGAAATTTCTTAATTTTCAGTTTCGGCGGCAACTGAGGGTCGATGATCCCGTCGACCCTAGGTTTCTAATGTGTCCAACCCTCCCTGTAAAACAGAGGGCCTGACTTTCTGTCTTGGGGGGTCCGACCCTCCCTTGTTGGGTATGCGACCCTCCCCTTAATTTAAGTGTTTTTGGGTCGATTTGATACCTGGGATCATGATCTCCTTCACGCCCTTGGTCCATTTGACTCAACCATGATGGGTAAACCTGGTTCAAGGTGGTAAGATCGGGTTAGTTTGATACGGGTCTTACAACTCCCCCCTACTTATAAAAATTTTGTCCTCGAAATTGTACGTACCTTCTGAATCAAATAAGTGAGGGTATTGCTTTCGCATAGCATTTTCTTCTTCCCATGTAATTTCTTCCATGTCTCTACTTTTCCAGGTGACCTTAACATAATAGATATCTCGGTTGCGTAGTCGTTGAACCTTTCGGCTGGTGATTTCAGTTGGTGTTACTTCGAACGTCAAATCATCAGTTAGTTTTGGTAAATCTACTGTTAAAACATGCGTTGGATCCTTGACATACTTCTTCAATAGGGAAATATGAAATACGTCATGCACACTTGACATAGATGGTGGTAGTGCTAACTGATAAACCACTTTCCCACGCTTAGCTAAAATCTCATACGACCCGACATATCTTGGACTTAGTTTTCCTTTCTGTCCAAACCTTTTCAACCCTCGCATAGGCGATACCTTCAAAAATACTTTATCACCTGCAACGAACTCAAGATCTCTGCGTCGAGTATCTGCATACTGCTTCTGACGGTTCTGAGCTGTTCTAACTCTTTCCTTGATAATGTCGACCACTTGACAAGTATCTTCAACAAATTCTGGTCCAACAATACTACGTTCTCCAACTTCATTCCAAAATAAAGGAGTTCGACACTTCCTGCCATACAGTGCTTCATAGGGTGACATCTGTATAGTAACCTGATAGCTATTGTTATAAGTGAACTCGATCAGTGGTAATCTTTCATCCCATGATCCTTTAAAGTCAATACACATGCTCGTAGCATATCTTCTAAAATCTGGATTATGCGCTCACCGCCCATCCGTCATGCGTGGGTGGAATGCGATCGAACTTCAATGTCGTACCCATAGCCTTTTGCAATCCCTCCCAAAACTTTGAAGTAAATCGTGGATCTCTATTGGACACAATGCTCTCTGATACACCGTGTAACCTTACAATATTATCCACATACAGCTTTGCTAACCTTTCTAGTGTATACTGAGGTCGTATCGGTATGAAGCTGTTTTAGTCAGACGGTCTACGATCACCCAAACTGCGTCAACTACTCGAGGAGTCAGTGGTAACCCCGTGACGAAGTCCATAGTGATGCAGTCCCATTTCCATGCTGGTTCCGGTAACGACTGTAACAGTCCTGCGGGTCTTTGTCGTTCAGCCTTTACTTTCTGACAATTTAGGCATTGAGACACGAACTTAGCTACATCTGCTTTCATTCCTCTCCACCAATATAGTTTCTTTAGATCATGATACATTTTTTTACTTCCAGGATGTATCGAATAGATGGTGGTATGGGCTTCTTTCATCAGTCGGTGTCTAATGTCCACACTTTCTGTTTCGGGTACACATATTCTTCCTTTGTATTTCAGTATTTTCTCTTCGTCCAAGGTGAACTCAGGATTAGTCCTACCTTTCTCGATATCTTCTTGTACAATTCTCAGATAAGGATCTGATTTGATAGCTGTCTTCACTTCATCCATTATATCCGGTATAATTTTTAATGCCGCGAACATATTTGAAAACCTATGAATAAACCCTTAGTTGGCTGATCCATCCGTTGTATCTATCACATATTGCTCATTGCCATGCTTGAATACCATACCGGTAGTACATATAGCTGCAGTTGTACTAACCTCCCCTTGAGATTTTATCATCGCCTTTCTGCTCAATGCATCCGCTACTACATTAGCTTTCCTCGGATGATACTGGATATCACAATCATAGTCTTTCAATAGTTCCAGCCATCTTCTTTGCCTCATATTCAACTCCTTCTGATTAAATAAATAAGTAAGACTTTTATGGTCCGACTTAATCTGGAATTTCTCCCCGTATAGGTAATGTCTTCATATCTTGACAGCATGTACTACTGCCGCTAACTCCAAATCATGAGTGGGATAATTTTTCTAATGTGTCTTTAACTATCTTGAGGCATAAGCAATTACTTGTTCTCCTTGCATAAGCACGCATCCTAATCCCAGTCATGACGCATCAGTGTATAGGGTAAATGGCTGTCTTGGGACAGGAATAGTCAAAATCGAAGCGGATATCAATCTGGTCTTCAATGTCTGGAAGCTCTTCTCACATTTATCCGTCCACACAAACTTTTCACCTTTCTTAGTCAAACTGGTGAGAGGTACGGCAATCCGGGAATAGTCTTCCACAAATCTCCGATAATATCCAGTGAGACCCAGAAAAATTCTAATTTCTGCAATGCTCTTTGGTGCTTCCCACTTTACAATAGCCTCGATCTTGCTGGGGTCCACTTTGATTCCTTCAGCGGATACTACATGGCCTAAGAAGGCGACTTCACTTAGCCAAAACTCATACTTGGTAAATTTGGCATATAACTTTTCTTTCCTTAAACGCTGTAGGGCGGCGTTTAGGTTCTTGATATGGGTTTCTTTGTCCTTGGAATATACCAATATATCATCAATAAATACAATAACCGGCGTATCCAACATATCGTGGAAGACCCGGTTCATAAGTTCCATGAAAGTTGCCGGTGCGTTTGTTAATCCAAAAGACATGACCAAGAATTCATAATGTCCATATCTGGTCCTGAAAGCTGTCTTAGGAATATCACCCTCTTTAATCTTCAACTGATGATAGCCTGATCGAAGATCGATCTTAAAAAAAAATACTTTTGCTCCTTGCAACTGATCGAACAAGTCATCGATCCGAGGTAGTGGATATCGATTCTTGATTGTCAGTTTATTCAACTCCCGATAGTCGATACATAATCGAACGCTACCGTCCTTCTTCTTTACGAATAATACCGGTGCTCCCCATGGTGATATATTGGGTCGAATATAACCCTTGTCTAGCAGTTCCTGTAGTTGCAATTTCAATTCCTTCGGTTCTGTAGGAGCCATTCTATAAGGTGCTTTAGATACTGGTGTGGCTCCGGGTATAAGATCTATCACAAACTCTGTGGCTCGGTCGGGTGGTAATCCTGATAATTCCTCTGAAAATACGTCGAGATAGTCCCGCACGACATCAATATCTTCCATTTGTGGTGCTTCCTTGGTTAGGTCGACCACTGATACTAGATACCCCACTGCCCCCTTCTCAAGGCACTTCTTAGCCTTTAGTGCTGAGAGTATGAGCTTGCGTTTACTAGGTAGTTTGGTTCTCGAAAAACTAAATTCTGCTCCTTCTTTGTCTTTAAATGTCAGCTTCTTTTTGGCTCATAATAGGTTCGCAGAATGCCGAGCTAACCAGTCCATTCCCAAGATGACGTCAAAGTCTGCCATCTCCAGTTGGATCAAGACTGCATCTAAGGTTTTTTCGCCAAGGAGAACTGGACATGGTCCATAACCTTTCTCTAATTTCACTTCTAACCCCATCTGTGACCGTACAAGTATTTTGTATTCCAATGTTTTGATGGGTAATTTCAGCTTCTTTCCGAATGACATAGATATAAAGGAATGAGTAGCTCCTGAATTAAAGAGTACTCTGGCGGGTACGCCATTTATAGGTACTATACCTGTGATTTATTTTACTTAGTCTACATGCTCATACAATGTAATTACAATTTAAAAAGGTTTCAGTGTGACCACATCGGGTGATGTGGTAGCATCCTCGGTTGTAACCGCATATACTCGCCCTTGATGTAACTGCTTCTTGGGCTTAGGACACTCCCTTGCCATATGTCCTGCTTGATTGCAGTTATAACATTTCAGACCTTCAGAATTTGGCTTTGGCTGATGTTGAGCTGCTGGAGTAGTCTTGGGTGCAGCAGTAAAGCCTTGAGCACGGAAGGGTTTAAATGTCTTGTTGTTCCCTCCATTATAAGCATTTTCGGCTGGCCTTTTTATACCTCTGTTCTGTGTAAATAACTCTCCTTCTAACTCGATTCTATAACTCGAGCAATTTGGATAGCTTCGTTATATACCTTCTCTCCAAACCCAGAACATGCTCTCTGATGCTTCCTCTAAGCCCCGTGACAAACCTACGGGTCTTAGTGTCTTCTTCTTGCATACTAAGTGGTGCAAAGAAAAACAGCTCCTCATAACGCTGTTGATATGCATCCACAAACATCTGGCCCTGATATAAACTCAGGAATTCCTTTTCCATAGCATCTCTGAAGTTTCGTGGAAAATACTTCTCAAAGAACGTTTCTTTATAAATAGCCAAAGTCAATAGGGCATGCTTGGTCAGTAGATATGCCCTGATAGATTTCCACCAATGATGTGCATCATCTTTCAGCATGAAGGTGGCACATAACACCTTTTCTTCTTCTGTGATAGTCATCATCAGAAAGTTTCTCTCCATCTCGTTGATCCAGTGTGCTGGCCATAACGGATCAGACGGTTTACCGTTGAATTCATTGGGCTTTACCTTCAAAAATCTCTCAACCAGTCGAGAGTGATCCATCTGATTGTGGGGGTTATGCCCCAAAAATAGGTTGTGGATACTGATAATTAACCTGAGCTGCTTCCGGACCTGGTACTGGGGTTTGTGCAGCTGGTGGTTGAGGTGTTTGAGGTGCTGGGTGGTTACCCACCGGTGCCGCACCGGCTTGTCCGGGTCTCGCATGGGTGTAGCATGTGCGGCCCGGAACATAATCCCCATTGCAACTTGCATTTGAGCCCGTGCGTGTTGCATTTATTTGACATTCTTTGTGTTAGATTCATTACCACGGTTGCTAACTCCGGGGGTGGAGGTGGCAAGTTGGCCGGATTTGCCTGGTCTGGATTTCCTGGGGGTACAACCTGCGGGTTTCCCTGGGCGTATATATCTTCTTGGCTAGTTTCCTCCACAGGTGGTGGTGGAACTGCATTTCAGCTTTGTCTGGTAACTCTATGCCCAGACATATTTTCTTTTGAGATTGGTGGTGCCTAAAAATCATCAAAATAGGTGAGACAATCATTTATACTACATGTAGGCACACTAACCGATGTAAAATTTCAAAATTTTCAGCTCATTCTATGAAAAATACTGTCTTTTCTATGCAGGGTCGATGGTGGGGGTCGATGGTATGTCCGACCTTCGGTATCCGACCCTGGGAATAACCTGTTCTTCCTGAGAGCTGAGGGTCGATGTGAGGGTCGATGGGTATCCAACCCTCAGTATCCGACCCTGGTTTTCTGTCAGATTCCCGAGAGCTGAGGGTCGATGGGAGGGTCGATCCGAGGGTCGATGATCCTGGTCGAATTGTCCGACCCTCAGACCAAAAATCAGATCTTTAAGATCCGATTTTGGGTTCATTCTCTATTATTTCCCTCCCGTTTTGACTCGTCTCTCGCCTCTGAGTTGCTACAGTGCCACTACGCTATTTTGGTCAGTTTGGATCCGTGTTTCATCGTCCACGTCATCCCTACAGGTATGCTTTCTCGTTTTTACCCGTTTTTAGGTTTCCATTTCTAGGTTTTTATCCCTTTAACTTGTATTAAAATTAAACTTTTTTCAACCGTAAAAATTTGATTTTTATTGGGGGCTTTTGTTATTGGTGACTCAAGGAATGAAAGCCCTAAAAAATATTTGAGTTTCATCGGTTGGTTATCGAGAAACTCGAAATTTTCACTTTTTGCCCTAATTTTGTCGAAATTTTGAATTTCTTGAAATTTCTTGCAATCCAATCTAATTAGTTGTAATTTCCGACTGTTTGAATCTCACAAGTTGGTTTAGGATCTATGTACGTCCTCCTGCCCACGTGTATGGGTGAAAAGTGAGGCTTTTGGCCAACTTACGTCGTTATAATGTCAAATTTCGGATTTTTCTACCTTATTAACACATTATCTATTTTTTTTCTTTCTTATTTGCAGTTACTATGTCCTGTACCAAAGTACCCAGAGTTCGTGATCCACTTCGCTTCCGCTTCAACGAAGCCGAGGCACAGTATTCCCACTATGCTCGTAAGAAGGTAGAGGGTGGTCGTATGGTGAACTTGGCTGAGTTAGCCTTGTTCAAAGTGGAGAGGGCCTTTGGTGATATGGGGTGGCTCCCTGTCATCACCTTCGACGCTTGCACATGCCCGGACTTAGTGCGACAGTTTTATTGTAATCTTCAGGTGGTGGGGGATTACAATGATGTGGATAGGGGTCACGAGCTACGCATCACCAGCTGCGTCAAGGGAGTGAACATTTCATTCGATTATCGACAACTGACCGACCTACTGGGCATTCCCTATGATGGCCCCATGGTTTACTGTTCTCTTGGAGAGCCCCAGTTTGTTTCCCTAGAGATGAGGACTGAGATTGGTAGTCAGCTACTACGCCCTGATCGCTGGCAGATGAGAGCTTGCTATATGCGTCCGACTCCATGGGTCTTTTGCAAGATTATCCAGCATAATTTGATCCCGCAGAGTGGCCATTATGAGAGGGTTTCTCAGCTGACCCAGTATCTTCTGTACAACATCTGCACTCGATAGCCCGTCTGCCTTCCTTACATCATCATGCAGACTATGATCAGTGCCATACTGCCCAGTCATAGGGGTAATCTACCCTATGGACGTATGATCACTGTTCTGCTTACCTGCTTGGGGGTTGATTTAGTGGATGAGAAGATTCAGGAGAAAATCTTCTCATCGCCTCTAGATTGGGAGGCTATCTGCAAGATGGGTATGCGGGATGCCCAAGTCAGTGACGAGGAGAGGAACGAGATGGTGCGCCCTCACACTCGCATCGAGATGGCTGACGCTGAGGCAGCTGCTGCCGCTGCTAGAGTTCATGCAGATCCTGCCGATGACGATGACCGCATGTATATGGACGTCGACTCGATACCACCGCCTTCACCCACGCATGCGGCTAGAGCTGGTACTTCCTCTGCGGCGGGTCCTGCACCCGAGACTAGTCCTTCTCATGCGGCTGGTCCTTTACGCCCACCTTCTGATATGATGGAGATGTTGCACGAGATCAGAGAGGCTCAGCGCAGATCTGATATGAGGATGGAGGAGCTTCTAGACGCCCAACGTCGGACTGATCAGCGGGTGGCTGATCTCACGGCTAGTCTTCAGGCGACTCAGACTCAGGTGGCCTGGTTGACTAGAGTCTATGCCGAGGACTATGACAGAGATCGTGAGGCACCGCCTCCTCCTTCATCTCCAGCTTCTTGATTGTATTTATTTTCTTTGTACTACAGAGTAACTGTCCGGGTTGTGGGCTGTACTCTGCTTTAGTTATGTATATACGTTTGTTTCTCTCTCATTGTATGTAAAATTGTTTTCCCTTTAATAGATGCATTATTCTCTTTTTAAATTTGGTCTCAACCATCACTTGTGCTTATAGTGGGTTATTATTACAATTTTTACTTTTATCCTATCTCAGTTCACAATTGTCTTGACTGTATGCTAGTTCAGCGGACAGGGCCTGAGATGCTCTGATACCAAGTTGTCACACCCCAATTCTGCACTATTCAGAATGGTGTGATGAACCGCTAACAAACCAACGGTTCAACCAGGATCTCGAGTAGGCTATATCCGTGTTATCTAAACTCCATACATCCACATTCACAATCGGAGTAAATATATAATAGCGGAAGTCTTATAGTAAAATGAACTGAGAATCTACTGTGATATTAATATGTAAATAACAAATTATTCTGTATCAATTGAGACATAAATAAATATCAAATACATGTCCATAATAAATCCAAGTAAAGAAAACTAAGAAAATATCTAATCAAACACACATGAGTTGCACTCGCAAGAGGAGTCATGTGTATCCACTTCAGCTTCAACTTTCATCGCTGCTACGTTCCCGTACGTCGGAGCATTTACATAATCTTCAACGGTATAACCTGCATCATCAACTAAAATTATTCGATGTCGAGGGGTGAGCACACATCATGGCTCAGTGAGCAAACAAAACAATGCAACAGTACATATGCATGCAATCAATTTATATCTTTGGTCTGATTTATAGTTTGCAATGCGCAATAGAAAGGTTGGGTGGTCAAAGGTTAACGTTTATTGACCCCGCCTCTATACACAGGGTGTGGAAGTCCGCCCAAAGGTTAACATTTATTGTCGTCCCCATCCACCCTAATCATGAACATTATACAACAAAGGTTAACGTTTATTGCTGTATAGTGCCATACCAACACGTAAGCCCCTGTTGGCGAGGGCTTACAAACTAGGCTCGCAACTAACCAATCCTAATGCCAAACAGTGTATCCAAGGCCTCACCCCAGCATCCCTCAGAATGTCTATAGAGATATAGCTAAGGTCCCCCGGTAGAGTCAGAGACTACAAGGACCGAGACCACCTCCCCTGATACTCTATGACATAATAGTTTTGCTAAAGTAATGGCGATACGACGATGCTAATGTACAAGACTTGAGTTAGAGATAGAGCTAAGATGCTGAGACCCGTCAAAGGTTAACGTTTATTGATGTTCTCATCACACCTCCCCTGATACTCGCTCGCATCAAGTACACCAACCACACACATACAATTACATGCCTATTCCTATCATCATCATCATCATCATGTTATAAACAATAAAGTAAATATGCATGAACAGGTAATAGAAATATTGGATGACATGTTGTATGCACATTACAAGCATAGTCGCATAGAATCAAACGTGGCATTGGACTCAAGAAAAGAGAAAACAGTTTGTTATTAACCAATTAGTTTAAAGTTCCGTTTTCTCACCTCAGCTTGCTAATAGATACTCTTCCAAGCTTTAGAATCACCTTTATAATGTTATTATATTGCTAGAAGACCTAACAAAGTCGATAGAATTTAATTAGAATTAATTCTGAATTTAAAAACCATTCTGTTAACTGAGGGTCGGAGGTAGGGTCGGAGTCATGATCGACCCTGGGTGCGACCCTCCCCAAAATCTGAACTTCCCGAACACTGAGGGTCGATACTCAGGATCACATAGGGTCGGATGATCATCGACCCTCTGTGCGACCCTCGGTGGTTTTGGTCAATTATTTTCCTTTTAGTCCATTATTCGTGTTTGGGGTCTTATGGCTTGCTCCAACAGTCCATTCAACATGCATCCCATGGTCTAAAACCATGAATCACCCACCCAAATAGCTTTCATGTATTCTCCCATAGTTTTCCATGAAAACCTAATCATGGGTTGATGGTTTGGGTTTCTCCGAGATCACACTCTCATCATTATCTAACCTAAAGCCTGTAGAAACTCATGGAATTAGTATCCATACCTGAGAAGAACACTCATTCTCTGCAACTCTTCTCCTTTTGCTTTCTTCTCTACCTTGTTTCTATTCTTCTTCTCTTCCTTCTCTTCTCTTTCTCTCAATTCGATTAGGGTTGTAAAAAGGAGTGAAAGGGACTTAGGGACGTCCTTTAAATAGAGTAGAAACATCTTAAAATAAGTCCCTTTGAGATTAGGAAAGAATCCCAAATCGAAATTAAGAAATTTTCTAATTTTCAGTTTCGGCGGCACCTGAGGTTCGATGATCCCGTCGACCCTAGGTTTCTAATGTGTCCGACCCTCCCTGTAAAACAGAAGGTCTGACTTTCTGTCTTGGGGGGGTCCGACCCTCCCTTGCTGGGTATGCGACCCTCCCCTTAATTTAAGTGTTTTTGGGTCGATTTGATACCTGGGATCACGATCTCCTTCACGCCCTTGGTTCATTTGACTCAACCATGATGGGTAAACCTGGTTCAAGGTGGTAAGACCGGGTTAGTTTGATACGGGTCTTACAATTATGACATCCAAAGAAGGCTATAAAAGTCATAATCCAACACCAGGAGTTCAGTAATAGCTAGGCTAGAGTAAGCTTGTAAGCTTTATGGATCCTAATGACTTTTATGGAAAGGGGAAGTTGAAAACCAGAGACCAACATTTCCTCATAGACACAAATCCCAGTGAGACTTTAGTTACATGGAACCTCTTGTCTACTTGGAACTCTGCAGACATATCTATCAGAGATTAAATAACCCTTTATGATTTTGTCGAAATCAATCTTGGTGAAACCAGTTTGGTTAGTAGCAAACGCATACTCGTGTTGAAAAGGATTTGCATGAAGAATGGTGGTTTGAGGATTAGAAGGGTTCTCTACAACTAACGAGGCAACTGGCAAATTTCTTTCTCTACCTTCCCTAGCAATGGCAATACTTTGAAACCCTAGCTCTCTTTCGGGGTGTTCTTGATTTCACACAGAATAAGACATAATGAAAATAAATAAGAAAAGGTGGAACTTACTGCTTGACTTGGCAAATAAGATGAGAAACTCTTAAGTTGCAAAGGAAGTTTTAGTTCTTGGAGTGCAAAGAAGATGACAAAGCTTGCAGATGAAGGAATAAAAAAAGAGCCAAGTATAAGCTTTTATACGTTTGCAACGGGCAAGACTCTTTAGATTCATGAGGCTTTGAAATCCAAAGACAATCATGAAAAGCTGTCAATCAGTCTTGATCGTCGAGATTTTCAAGTTGGCATGGAAGCCGAGTTCAAATAAGAGTATATGATTGGTTGCAAATCTGAAATGCCTTTTTACTCATGGCGGTTTTCTAATGGTGGCCAATCCATGAGTAAGCACAATCGAAGTACACTCTTATCATTTTTTGAATTCAAAGGTTCATTTTCCACGTGGCATCGCCCTATTACCTAGCCTAGATCAACATTAAATTCTTGCCTTGAAAGTCCTTACAACCTGGGATCCTGATCTCCTTTTTGAGGAATAAAAAAGCAACCGTTGTTCGCATGATTCGAGATGGAGGCATTTATGTTCTATCCTACTTCAAACCAAGGCACAATTCTACAAATATTACTTAATCGATTTGCGAAAATTATTAGACGTCGGGGCATTTGGTAAAGATTATCTCAGAGCATGTTCAAGATTTATTTCATAGCTGAAGATCTAAATGAGCTGTACTTCAACTCGGCTAACAAAGTGGTTATATATAGACTCGGCAGCAGGTTGCTTCCACATATTTCACAAATCTAAAGAAGCAATGGGCAACTGTGGATATCCTATTTTGCTGACCAATGGCATACCGACACGTGTATACTATATTGTCATATCACAATGTGTGTAACACGACTCTCCCTTGCCCAACATGTAGCAGCAATCAGACATTATAGGTCGTTTTCCAAAGGTTCAGGGAACAACCCCTTAATTAGTGCGCCTAATCAGCATCCCTAGAAACAGAGAGGAAACTAAGGAGATGTGCACCGGCAATTACACCTATCATGATTGTGGGATCATCATCCAACGGCGTATATCATTGACTGCAAAGGACTTCGGTTATCAGCAGTTCTACAACTAATCCAAAGGTTAATTCGGACATCTTCAAAGATTTGGCAGACTCCTTCAATATAAGTTCACAAGCACAAAGGTATAAGGACGGATGAATTTTCCACTCTAACTCAAACATTACCCCACTCTCTAAGAAGCACTAGTTCTACTTGCTTCATATTGCTTGTTCTG
Source organism: Protea cynaroides (assembly GCA_028583415.1). NCBI lineage: Eukaryota > Viridiplantae > Streptophyta > Magnoliopsida > Proteales > Proteaceae > Protea > Protea cynaroides. The sequence continues at coordinate 10,602,296 of CM053272.1, read as the reverse complement.
AGAACTGACTTAATCATCAAAGTGACTACCAGATTACCCAATCCACCACTCTATGATTTCTCTTTGTTTTCTAGGATCATTCCTTGAACTCGGCTAGAATTTGTGAAGTCAGCTTACACGTGGATAACTTGGCTAAACTAGTTTTCAGTAGGAACATATATGTTGAAAAGTTTGTCGTACGAATTATATTGTCTTTGTAACAATTTGAAAATAAAAGAAACCAGAAACCAAAACCGTAAGAGAGAAAGAGAGAGAAAATAAAAGAAAGTAGAAGAGGGAAGAATCAATTATCTTGTTTTCCTTCGACATTTCTTTATTTATATTGATACTGAAAATATAGTAATAATGGTATTTAAGAAACTTTCCTAATTACACAATCCAACTTGGAATGAAACCTAACCAACTTAGGAAAACATAGATAAAACTGTAGTGAAAACAAATCCACTACTTACATAAAAAAGAAAATATCCTAAAATAATAAATATCAAATCTATAGTGGATCCCACTATCGCTAACAGTCTTATTTTGTATTGAAATTGAAACTTTTAGTACATGCTTCTCTATCTTGTATAAATATATTGTTTGATTTATAGGTGACCCGGGGAAAAACAATATTTATAATTATTTCGGTTTCATGCATGTCTTAGGTTTTAATTTTCTATGTTTTTTTTTAACTCTACTAATTTTGTTTGTCATAGATGCATGAATGGACAACAAAAATGTAACATGAAACATCAGGGTACGATTTTTAAAAATAAATTCCTAATATACTACATTGAAGCTGACAGAAATATCCGCCGTTGACATGTAAAGACAGAATTTCTAGTACTTCATTAGCGATAGAAATATCCTTCCCTGATAAGCAAGCACTATTATGGACAGAAATTTATGTCATCCATAGGTAAACATATATCACCCATCAGAAGACTTTTTCCATCGCTAATATTTGCGACAGATGTTCTAGCTATTTTTTTTTTTTTTATTTTTTTATTTTTATTTTTTTTTAATATGGAAAGAACAATAACAAGATACGTCAACACTATCTTTTTTTAAGAAGAAAAGAACAAAAGGGCAAAACAGGACAACGGTAATTTTTTTAATAATAAATGAACAACATCAACACACCTCAACACCAAAAGGGATTATAATAGCATTTTAAAACTATAATTTTGTCTTAAGCAACATTTCTTTTTTGTTGAGATAAATAGATCCTAAGCAACGGTTATTTGGCTTTAGCGACTGTTTGTATCACTACCCCAAATTTTTTTTACTGTAGTTCCCAAAAGGCTATAGGCACAAGGGGTAATTTCTATTGAAGGGTCTCTCCCAGAGTTTGTGGGATTTATATTTAACAACGGTTTTTAATGGTGCGGAATGGTTACTAGGTGGGAAGAAGATCTGGACTCACATATGTATGATGAGTTCGGATCACCTACGTATAGAAGTACCCTTCATGAGAACTTATAATCACAGTCGATGTGGTGTGGAACTCACCGCTAGAGTGTAAGACCCATTAAATATAATTATAAAATCTCAAGAAAGATACAAATACATACCCATGAACTATTCTCCTGCATGATCCAATTCTAATTTCCATACATTTGGACCTATCAGTTACTTTTATACTATCATTAATGTGTCAACTGTCCAGCTGGCAACCCTACTAAGCCAGCCATAGCCTCATACCTCACAGAGTCGCGCTTTCACTAGGCTTGCACTTCCCTAGCTGTTTGCTAACTTTGCTCCATTAATCCCATTATCTAGCTAGCTAGAAGCATGATGCAAGTGATAATAGATTTAGAAGATTACAGTGACACATGATTAATTAAATTTCTTCTCGTCCATTTATCAGAGAATTTCATTTAATCCTATTACTCAAAGCATCTAACATACCAATACCATGATGAGTTCCAATGGCATCCCCTCGGTTTGCCTTGCAAACAAGATAGCCTTCCTTTTTGCTTTCAGCGTATATCTGTTTCTCATGCTCTACACTGTCCGGCGCCTCTATCTATGGTGTCTCCAGGGACACAATCTAAGACGCCACGAACAGCAATCCCCTGCCATTGGAGCCCCTCAACTTCCCTCACTTGATCGACCTACGACAGGGCTAGACCCATCGATAATGGCCTTATTACCGACGTTTATCTACAAGATGTCGGAGAAAATTAATGGCATTGATACAACAGAGTGTTCGATTTGCTTGAGCAGTTTAGAAGAAGATATTGTTAGGCTTCTACCCAACTGTTTACATTTGTTCCATGCTCAATGCATTGATATGTGGCTATTCTCGCACTCAACATGCCCCATTTGCCGTACTGTGGTTGCACCAAAAGCTGAGGTTCAGACCCATGGAACAGGTGATGAGGTACCCCCATTGGAACCATTGAACCCCATAACACCAATTTCAGAAGGTGATGAATCAGATGAGGATGCATTGAGCTCTCCATCGAACTCCTTCCATAAGATCATTAGTTGCAACAGATCAGAGGGGAGAACTCAGTCCTTTGCAAATGGAGATTCTGAGATTAGAATTCAAATATGCTCAGGCAGTGTAGATCCTTCCCCCATTTCTTAATAACCATGAGTTTTTTATTCATAAGCTCACATAGATAGCCCCTTTCTGCATTGTATTTATTCCATTTTAACAATACATATTGTGCGCGTTCTTGTCTTTGCTTGGTTATAAACAAATGAATCTTCAACTTTTTAAATGGTTTCAACGATTAATGGATCGTTCTTGTCTTACAAGCCATGCACCTCTCTCTCTCTCTCTCTCTCTCTCTCTCTCTTGGGATGAGAATTTCATATTAGTTTGGAGTGTTCTTTCAAATCTCAAATGTTTTGGTTGAAAAAGGAGCATCGAGCTGATTTTCCCAGGGCAACGCCATGCAGGACCAAAACAAAATAAATACTTTTGTTGATCATAGATTTTTACAGTTGTACTTTATCAACACAGTCGGACCCATTCTGGGCTTTCCTCATCAGTGGTTGTCGCCCTCCAGAACCCCCTGACCCCAGTATCCTTCCTCGTCCATCGGCTTCTGTCAAAGCTCCCTCACCTGTAATTTTTTCCCTTTCTGGTAGTCGCACCACTTCCGTTTTGGCTCCTATTCCGATCCATTTCTATAACCACGAGTCCGACCCCAATTCAAGTTAATTTCTAGGCCTATTTTGTCCCCCAGGCACCCCCTGTCATTGTTGGTTCTGTTGGAACCATCATCTTGAGAAGTCTTTATGTGGGTAGAGTGGAGGAGAACCAAGCCCATAAATGGGAAAACCATGCAAGACAATCAATTGAGAAATCTTTGAATAGTGAAGATTCAGTCCCCGATCGTCGCCTCAAAGGGTTGACGAGAGTCTATTGTGGAAGGTATTAAAAGTGATGTAATGGGAAAATGTATGACCCTTTTATTTTTTATTTTTTATATTAATCCTTCCTCGACCTACAATGCTTTTGTGCATGGTAAGTGGGCGGTGGTTATGTATCTTGTTTAGGGTTTGTTCTCATTGGTTTGCGGTCACTGTCCGTGTCATGTGCCTAGTGATTTTCCTTTAGAGAGGGTGTGTAATCTTTTCCCATCTTTTCTTCTTTTTTTCTTTTCCTTGAGCAATAAGTGAACCAAAAAAAAAAAAAAAGACAAAACAGTTGGACCACATGAAAGAGTCGATCGATCGTGCAAGACAAGAGATGCCATGCAATTACTGTAACCTTTTCAAACCGGTTAATCAACCGTAGAGACAGCACAGGCTGATATCTCTGAACTAGTGCGTTGATCAGGCATTTCCCGGTCTCCTAGTTTCCCACCCTAGAGGATCGAAGATATTTAAAATAATGGACTTTCTCTATGATAAATGAAATAATTGGGTCATAATTTGGTGGAAACTTAAGATTATTTAGATTTCTTTTCGTTTTTCATACCTAATTAACAAATTATTCAAGGACTCTAATTTTTTTGTTAGAACTTTATCACTACTTAAAACTATAGATTATACTTCATGCCTTTCAAAATTTCTACTACTTCGAAAATGTAAAAGAAGATAGCTTTGCTTTAGGTTCCTCGCTTATATGAAATGATGAAGATTCTATTTTCATTAGAAAGCTGACCAATTGAAAATTTCAAATGCTTTGGAGATGTACAGAAGGTAGTTTTCTATTCCTTGCTTGTATGAAATGATGAAGATTCTTTTACCAAAAAAAAGAAAAATGATGAAGATTCCAATTCGATTAGAAAGCTGACTAAATGAAAAAAGCTTCGATTAAAGTTGTTAGATTTTATCACATTTGTTATTATTTTTTAAAATATATCTTGAACATAAAAGCAACAATATTCATCGCTCCATAGGTTATGTTAGTGAAACACTTTCGTGATAATTTTTTCTTTTAAATCGTGTTGTGATATCCGTGCAACTGTTCAGTTTTATTAGCGAAATGTTGGACAGAACTCAAGTTTTATTAGCGAAATGTTTTATTAGCGAAATGGAAGATATTAGCTCTAGCCCTCAATCGTAGATATGGCTATATCATCACACTACAAAACCCAGTCTTAATTGTAGTTAAGTTTCCTTCTCTGTTTGAATTCCACGATTTAAAAAGTTAGAGCCTATTTAAATTTTTTATTTTACAGGAGTTAGAGATTCTATTCCCCAAAATTAGGAAATTCTCTTTCCCAGTCTGGATTGCATGTGTGTAAACAAAATTTTCTTGCAAATCTGGTTATAGGAATTTTCCTATTGTCCGGTTTCTTAAACACTCATATGTAGTCAAGCTCTAATGAAAATACTATTAAGTATCAGAAAATACTATAAACTAAGAGGAATTTGTGACACCGTTGGGGAAGGAGTAGATTCTATATGGATGCATATGAAACCAGGCAACAGGAAAATTCCAACTACACGGGTTGCTGGAAATTTTTTTCTCGACTCCGCACCCTAAAGCTGCCAAGGAAAAAATGTTATTTTTAAGGAAATATCTTAAACACCTTTATACTTCTCATATAAGTTACTCAAAGTCTCCTACTAAAATTCTTTTCAAAATTTCCCAAAAATTCCAGTTAGTAGGTTATATTATATAATAACAAAAGAAAAAGGGAAAGTTACAATCTCATGTAGCAGAAACCATTAGTGTCTGTTTTTTTTTGGATAAAACCATTAGTGTCTTTAATAAGAAGTTGAAACAAGGCCTCGAGAAAAGTGTAAACTCTTGCATTGCACAAGTATTGTTTTTGTCTGCTACTGAAAATTGAAAATTGAATGTAGTAGTTTCAAAAATTGCGTTCAAGGATTAAACCTTATGAAATATCCACCAGCTCATTGTAGGTGTCCAGGCTGACTAGTGAGGGTCTTCCCCACCTGACATGTACCCCTGGGTGAGTGAAGCACACGCGGATAGGGTCATGACTGAATGTTGAGTATGTAATGGTAACACAATTCACATTCCACGACTAGGATCAATGATGGAAATGAAGAGTTGGTCACCTAGAATAAGGGCCCCCAAAATCTGATGAACGATTAAGCTTGAGAGTGTGCTCTCAAACTGTCTAAGTATTGATGTAGTTCGTGGGCCCCTGATGAGAGGGGTCTGCACTCCAAGGTTAGGAATGGGAGGGGTTTAGTCCTACATTGGTCCGAAAGTGTGCAAATGCTTAGCTTATAACCTTGGCTAGGGCATTGCAAATGAAGCTCAGGTTTTTGGGTTGGACGCTATCAAATGGGGTATCAGAGCAGGTAGCTAATGTACCACCATGTGGATGCCCATGGCTCAAAATTGGGGCAGTTAATGCAGTCTATAGGACCATGATGGGAGGGGTTTGTGATCCATGGCCAGGAACTGATGCACCCTATGCCCACACCTACGTGGCCGTTCTCGACCAACTCTTTATTCAAGTGGCTCAACTTCATGTGTAAGACCTGCACCTAAAATTCAAGCCTGATTTGAATTTTTGTCACGTGGCAAGTCTTCCCACCGACATGACTCTAGTATTGAAATAAGAATAATCTAAATTTGAATAATCTCAATCTTTCTTGTGTTTCGAACAAAGGATACATACATCTATATACAAGACACCTTATCCGTTACAACAATTTTCAAAATTCAAAATAATTCAAAACTCTTCTGATTGGATAGAGTTTGAATCAATTACAATCTCTTGCATGATCTTAGGGAACAATCTTAGGAGTTGTTCCTTTTTGTTTAATATTTTGTTGATGTGGTAGGCGGTTACAACTCAATCCATTTGTAAGTTTTGGTTAGAGTTTGAAATGGTTATAGCTCTTTGATTCTTTGCATGATATTAGGAATTGAATATCTGTTAACATTGTGCAAGGATAGAATATCCTTAACATCCCCCCTCAAGCGGAAGTTGGTCTTGCAGTGATCTTCAACTTGTCACGTAGGATACCGAATTGACTATGAGATAGTGGTTTTGTGAGGATATCTATAGTTTGATCATGAGTGGAGATAAATCGAACATCTAGTAACTTTTGGGCAATGAGCTGACAAACATAAAGAAAGTCAATTTCAATGTGCTTCGTACGAGCATGAAATATGGGGTTCACCGTGAGATAGGTTGTGTCCAAGTTATCAAACCACAAAACTGGCAGTCGTGGGAGAGATACACTAAGTTCATGCAGAAGGGATTGTAGCCATTGTAACTCCACTGTTATATTTGCCAAGGCTCGACACTCGACCTCAGTAGAGGATCGAGCAATAGTTTGTTGTTTGCAAGCTAACCATGAAATAAGATTTGGTCCTAGGTAAATAGTAAAGCCTCCTATGGAATGATGGTCATCTACACAACCTGCTTAGTCAGCATCACTGTAGGCAAATAACTGATTGCATGGTCAGTGTCAGATGAGCAACCCTTGAGTGTAAGTGTTCTTCAAGTAACACAGAATGCGTTTAACAGCCTACCAAAGGACATCTGTGGGAGCTTTAAGAAACTGACATACCTTATTTACTAAGAAGGAAATGTTAGGACGAGTAAGTGTAGCATACTGAAGAGCCCCAACAGTGCTTTGGTACTGAGTAGCATCTAGTAAAGGGATGCCATCTGTGAGGGATAGGCTAGTTGATGTAGCCATGGGGGGACTGAACATGTTTAACCCCTTCCATGGAGATCCAATATATACTTTTGTTGAGATAGAATAATGCCATTGGATGTTGGAATTACGTCAACTCCCAAGAAGTAATTTAATCTGCCAAGATCCTGAACTACAAATTCCTGACTGAGAGAGATGACTATTTTGTTTAACAGAGACTAATCGGATCCGATTAGAATAATATCATCCACGTAAATCAAAATATACATACATTGTTGGGCATTTTTGTAGATGAAGAGAGATATGTCTATTTTGGAGCCCTCAAATCCCAACGACACCAAGTATGAACTGAGGCGATGAAACCAAGCCCTAGGTGCTTATTTTAGGCCGTAAAGAGATTTGTGAAGTTTGCAAATGTGGGCAGGCCTGTTATCTTCTATGAACCCCTTAGGCTGAGACATGTAGACGTCCTCTTTTAGAGTCCCATGCAAAAAGGCATTGCTAACATTCAGTTGATGCGTGGCCCATTGATTGCATGTAGAAATAGCTAATCCTGTTCTCACTGTTGTTGGTTTAACTACAGGACTGAAATTTTTAGTGTAATCAATGCCTTTTTGTTGGTTGAAGCCCTTAGCGACGAGCCTTGCTTTATATCGTTTAATACTGCCATTAGCTTTCCTTTTAATGCGATAGATCCATTTAGAGCCGACTACATTGAGGTTGGAAGAATAGGGAACCAAGCTTTAAGTTCCATTTAGTAATAGAGCATTGAATTCTGTCATTATAGCCTCACACCAGTGGCTATGTTTGTTGACTTCAATGAATGTAGTGGGTTCGAGCTCAACTTGACATAGATGTGCAGACGGTAGTAGATACCGTGTAGAGGGCATAGGGTGAGCTTGAAGTACCATATGATGGGTTCGTGATGTTCCAACAGTAGTATCATAGGCAGGTTTGAAACCTGCATCATGAGAGATAGTGGATTCTTGTAGAGGGGTGGGGAGATCATTAGTATCTGTAATGTCGGGAGTGGGACATATAGAAGGGGGTGGGGGCGGTGGTTGAGTAGGGGCCCGTACCTGTAGTGGGTCAAGAGGTGGTGATGGATTCATAATTTTATATATTTAATTTCCTTATATTTAGTCTATTTAACATATTATATGTCTTATGGTACTCATTTATGATGATTCCTTATATATAAGACATTGGTGGAAAATATTAGTAATTTATGTTTAAAATAAAAAAATTCTGATATTTTCAATAATGAACTTCTGAATTTCATGCAGGTTTTTTTAATGTGGAAATAATTCTAGAAATCAAACGTGATCCAAAAATCTGATCTGAAAAGCTGATTTGAATTCAAACCAAAGAAGGAAGATTACCACCCATAGAAGGTTTACTATTAGAAGGATTTGATTGATTGTTAGAAATCTTGAGGAGAATATATACCTCTATGAAATATTACAAAGATTGACAAGTCTAGAGGTGACATTTCGTTAATGATGGAATGATTCTCTATCTAATCTAGGCAAGACAATTTTATTTAATCTTTATTTCCATGTAATAAGGTTGTCAACTCTAGACATACCAGTTTTAATCTTCTCTACTTTGGCTATTTAAGCAATGTAAAAGCTACGTAATAGAGCATCCAAGAATTATTGAGAAGATAGTTTTATTTTAGTTTTATTTCTTTTGTCTTTCTTTTCTATCATGTCTAGCTAAGTTCTTTAGTCGATTCAAGGGAAATTCAATCCGGTTAGTAAAATTGTGAGACTTTGTTCTTAATTTTAATTATTCTTCTATTCAAATATCTATGTTTCTAGGTTTTTCAAGTTAATGACTGTATGATTCAGTTTATTAAGAGGCCTATTAATTGATTAAGTTATGTGGTTTATAGCTATCCTGAATCCATAATCCGTAATTGTTATGGTGTTCAGGAAAAGTAACAATTGAGTAGAACAATTATGATCCAAATTTTTATTACTTGCATAAAGGAAACATAGAATGAATTAAATAATCTAGCGCTTGTTAGATTGTTGTTCATCTTTAACTCCCTCCAAGAGTGTAATGCTATCAGTAAACTCAAGAGGATTGCTTAATACTAATTGGTTTATTGATAAGAATTAAATCGTGTGCTGGGCTCAAATTAATGAAATTAGGGAAGGTAAGGATTGTCTGGCTTTTTGATAATCCTTGGTTAAATATTTGAATAGAGAATAATATATATGGTTAAATATTTGAATAGAGAATAATATATATATATATATATATATATATATATATATATATATATATATAATTTCATTTAACCCCCAAAAACAATGTCAAATTCCATTTGACCCCCAACATTTTCAAAAGTCTCATCTACTCTCCGAAAGGTTTCCAAATGTCTCATCTACCACCCAAAATATTTTCACCGTTAGTCAAATAGACCCCACCCGTTAGTATAATCCCGTTAGTTGCAAATATTAGGACAATATTGCCCATTTCCCTGTAGTAGAAGACGATAATGCCCCCCCAAAGTGAAAATACATTTACTTACCAAATTTTCTTCTTCAACAGTAAAAGTAAAAAAGAAAAAACCCTGTTTCGAAACCTTTCTTCCCCGACGACTATCAATGGTGGAACCCTCTTATTAACTACAGTGTGCTGTCCATTTGTAGTCGGCGACGACAACCAGCAGTCTGTGCTTTATTTAACCAGCAGTTAGCTGTGACAACTACAGTGAACCATCTTCGCCGACAATGGATTCTGCTTCTCTGTAGAAAGGAGAAGAAATCCACAGAGTCTGATTTCTTTTAGTACGAGGTAGGAAGGAAGCCCTAGATATTTTAGGGCAAAGATTCGACATCAGACGACGATCGGAAGCCCCCTATCAGAGATTGCACGAACCTTCATTTGTATATTTTTCCCAATCTTCAGGTATGAAACCCTAATATGAAATTACGACAGTCAGTTGCCTACAAACATTATGTAGTTATGAATTGAATCTTTAGTTATTCCCTCACAGTGAAGGAGTGGGTTCAGCCGATAGCCGACAACCGACAAAACTTTTGTCGATTCCTCGACAGTAAGGTTAGTTCATTGTTAATCTGTGGGACTCTGTTTGGGCTCACAGAATCAGTTACAGAACCAGCAGAAGCAAATGGAGAGTAAGTAGTTAAGATGTTGTCGAAGCCAGACTTTGGATGTTGTCGACGGGATACCGGAGCTTCAAAACTGGAGAGTCACCGAATAGCAATAGAGAAGAGACGATGGAGATATGATATTAGGGATCTGAACTGAATAGAATTGCAATAGAGAAGAAAAGAAATTTGGAGACAGAAAAAAGAATAGAAAGGGGTAAATTAGTAATTTTATCTCATTTTAATGTTTTAAAGTTTCAAATTAAAAGGGCAAGACTGTCCACTTACATATTCAGTCAATTCTGTCAGTTAAATGGGGCCGGTTAGTTTTTCTGAAAACTATTGGGTAGTAGGTGGAATTTGACATAGTTTTTGGGGGTTAGATGAAATTTTTTCATATATATATATATATATATATATATATATATATTTTTTTTATATATTATATATATATATATATATTATATGTGTGTGTGTATGTGTGTGTGTGGGGGGGGGGGTTAGTGATCAATTTGCAGCCGTGAATAAATTTCCTTGAATTGACGTCATCTTCCATTGAATTTTTGTTACTTAATTTTATTGTCAATTAAATTGCAGAAGAAACCCCCCTTTTTCTTGGTAAGTAGACAATTTGATTAACTAGTCTCTATGAATCGACCTTTACTTATCATTACTATTCATTATAGGTAGAGTAATTTATTTTTGATTGCGCTCGACACACATTAGGTGGCAATCGAGGGGCTTGCTGAGGAGGCTCTAAGGGTGGAGCTGATATAGGTGGTGCCATAATAGTCATCCAAGGTGGCGAGGAAGGAGGGGTTAGGGCGGTGTTAGAAGGGACAACAAAAGGAAACATATCCTCAATGAAATTTACATGATGAGCAATGTAAAGCCTATTAGTTTTGAGGTCTAAGCATCGGTAGTCCATGTGAATTGGGCTGTAACCAAGGAAAACACATGGAATTGTTCAAAAATTGAATTTAAAGGAATTGTAAGGGCAGAGGAGAGGATAAGCTGTGCAACCAAAAACCTTGAGAAATTTGTAATTTGGTTTTTGGTTAAATAATTATTCCAATGGAGATATGCTGTACAACACTGGGGTTGCCAACCGATTTATCAAAAAAATAGTTGTTTGGAAGGCATAGTCCCATTAGGATAGGGGAAGGGAGGCATGGACTAAAAAGGTTAAACCGGTATCCACAACATGGCGGATTTTACGTTCCACTCCCCCATTTTGTTCATGAGTATGAGGGCAGGCAACACGATGTAGAATCCCCTTTGATTAAAGTATAGAATCCCCTTTGATTAAAGTAACTGGTTTATTTTTTGAAACTCTCTCTCTCTCTCTCTCTCTCTCTCCCCCCCCCGCGCCCCAATCTGATTGAAAAGCCTTAATAGATGTAGAGAACTGATTTTCAAGTAGCTTTCAAAATTGTGCAAATATATCTGATACAGAGGATCTACTATGGAGTGGATAATACTAGGTATATTTCAAGAAATCATCAACAAAAATAATAAAATAACGATTGCTAGTAGTGGGAAGTTCAAAAGCAGGGCTCCACACATCAACAAATATTAACTGTAAAGGAGAAGTGCTAATGGGTCTTGTAGGGGGTAGGGATGTTTTGTGTGCTTTTCCCATGTTACAAGCCTGACATTTATTGATATGAAAAGAAGATGATGAAAGGGGTTGGGAAGCAATGAAATGATGGACAATGCGAGAGTGTGGATGGCCCAGTTTGGCATACCAGACACCGGTTGCGACGAAACTTGAGCAGGTAACGACATGAGTTGATGGAGAATTAGAGTGCGGGAGACCTAGCATCCTATATAGCCCATCCTTGAGATGTCCCCGGAGCAGCACCTTGTTGGTCTCCTATTCCTTAACAATGAAAAAGTGAGGATGGAATTCAAAATAAAAATTATTGTCTTTAATAAATTGATGAACAAACAAAAGATTCGTAGTTACTTTGGGAGCATTAAGAATGTTAGAGAGATAAAATGAAGAGGGTGAGGCATTAAGGGTTGAATCACTGACATTACTGATACTTTTTTTTTTGTTGCTAAAAATCAATTTCTATTAAACGAAGAAAAAAAAAGATACAAATACCCTTTGAGAGTGTAAAATCTCCACCTTCGGCAATGCCATCTGCAGAGGCCACCCAGGGCAAAATACTATGAGAACCTCAATCGTGGTCTACAAGATGCATCACACACTGCTTCCCTAGCAACAAAGTCAGGACAAGAAGTCCAAGACCTTGACTCTCTATCATAAGCTGCTTTTCTCGCAAGCCTATCTACCACAGAATTAATTTCTCTAAAACAATGTGTATAACGTAGTTGGCAACCACCTAGGCATGCCATTACTCCCCTCCACTCCTGAATAATCATCCATGGCATATTACCTGTAATCAAACCCCAGACAATAGCAGCAGAGTTTGATTCAAGCCATATTCTCCTATAGCCACAACTAAAAGCAGCAATAAGACCTCAAAGAGCACCATGCATCTCAGCTGCATAGCTAGTCCCCACTCCAACGTAGTCCGTATATGCAAACACCACTCGTCCATTCTCCGATCTTATAACATCACCAGCTCTAGACTCACCTAGATTTCCAAGGCTACAACCATCACAATTCACTTTACACCAACCATGCATGGGGGGTTTCCACTTTAATTCAATAATTCTGCTCATACTTATAGTTTTGGCAACGAAACCAAGGACCCTATATATTCTTAAGTCCTCAGTTGACTTAATCATGTAAAGGGATCTGATTGAGATTTCTCTACAACCAATCCGAATTGTTTCCAACACCTTCTTTTTTGGAAGTAAAATACCTGTATGAACCGCCTGATTTCGAGCATACCATATCAAGCATACCATGTCGCCTGATTTCAAGCACACCATATCGCCTGATTTCAAACATTATTGATGCTTAAACATACTCCATTACCTACTTTTAAAGAATCTGTACCATTATACTTCTGTGAAATTTGCAGGTTGTTGATATCCAGAGTGATATGGTGTGTAGCAACAATGTCAGGGAACCATTCAGGCAAAGAACCAGTAGGCATGGGAAGTAATCCGGCCATATGAGCGGAAACCGGTCTAGTATTGGCATTGGAGTTTCTAGAGTAACGATAGTAGCATCTAGAGGCCATATGATTAGGCTTGTTACAAATCTAACAGTGCTCCTTTTGACCAGATCTGGTTGGGTTCTATAAAAGCCACCATGAATGATTGTGAGAACCAGTAGAGGACAGATGAGGTGAGAGGAACTGAAAAGGTGGTTGCCGAGCCTGATAGGGAGAGTTACCCGATTGCATCGATGGAGTTGATGGTCATACAACACTTAGGTTGGCCGAAATGATTGTTTGTGCTACTTGAAGTTGTGTCTCATGGTTGAGAAGAAGCCGATGAAGAGAAACAAATGTGAGAGCTTCAGATTTGGTTGCTAATGCAGCAATAATGTCATTATAATCCGGAACCAAATTACGAAACACAATTGCATTAAGTTCCTTGACAGATAATGGTTTGTTTGAGGCCGCAAGCTGATCCGAAAGGTTCTTTACCTCACGAAGATACTCAGAAATAGTTTTGTTACCTTTGGTTGTACTCTGGAGCTACATGTAAATCTACAGTTTACTGGTATGAGAGGGGGTTTCGAATACTGATTCAAGAGTCGTCCAAACAGATGCTAAGGTGGAGAGACCAACGACATAATGAAGAACGTCAACTAAGAGAGCTGATTAGCCAGTTGAGGACCATTTAGTCCTTATGAGTCCAGTCATCATCAGCAACACGATTGTCGGCAGAGGATGTAGCCGTAGGTGCAAGGGGACACGGGATTTTGACATTAAGATAACCAACGAGATCATAGCTGTGTAGTAAAGGCAGCAGTTGGGTTTTCCATAGGAGAAAGTGCTCAGCCGTAAGCTTGAGGGATAAATGATGATGGACAATTGAGAGACAAAGGGTCGAAGTAGGGGAAGCAGAAGTCATTGGTTGAGGAGAAGAACTCTGGTCGACTGATACCATATTGAAATAAGAATAATCTAAATTTGAATAATCTCAATCTTCCTTGTATTTTGAACAAAGGATATGTACATATATATATATATATATATATATATATATATATATATATATATATATATATATATATATATATATATATATATATATATATATATATATATACAAGACACCTTATCCGTTACAACAATTTTCAAAATTCAAAATAATTCAAACTCTTTCGATTGGATAGAGTTTGAATCGGTTACAATTTTTAACATGATCTTAGGGAATGATCTTTGGAGCTGTTTCCTTTTGTTTAATATTTTGTTGATGTGGCAGGCGGTTACAACTCAATCCATTTGTAAGTTTTGGATAGAGTTTGAAATGGTTATAGTTCTTTGATTCTTTGCATGATATTAGGAATTGATCCGTTAACATCATGCAAGGATAAAATATCCTTAACATCTACAACCCTTATCAATTTAGAAGTGTATTGGATCTAATGTAAGATATGAATTGAACTTAATATAAGTGGGAACCAATTAAAAACAGTAAAATTATCGAGTCGTGCGGAGCATAGCCAAATAGAACCTAAGTTGGTTGTGTGGGCGATTGGTGGTCGCTCGCATAGTTCCTACAATGAGGGGCCGTATCAGATGGGCTTGTCCTTGTTGGTTGTCTAACCATTCTTGGATGTCCCAAGTCAGGTGGGACCCATTATAGGACAAGTAGGCTTGCCAATTGGTAAGTGTGAGACCCATTAGACTTCAATTAGATCGTAATTAGGAAAGGTGAGTAGAGTTGTATTCCAACTCCGACTCTTGCTCTCTCATCCTCCTTAAACCAACCAAATCCCTAAGTGTTAAAACTTTTTATGTTCTAACATACGTTTTGGAGGGAGAGCCTTAGTAGAAAATTGAAGGGAGAAGAAGGAAGAAAAATTCCTAGGAGAAGGCCTTCCTTTAAGCCATTCAACCTCAAACTAAAAGGAACAGCCCTCAGGTATCATCTGGAAACCCTTTCTGTGATTGTTCTAATAAACCATCGACCCTCAAAGGACAAACCCATCTTATGATATGGGAGAGACTAGCTCTCCCTCAGCCATTAATGGCTAGAGAGCTAAATCTGGGAATGCTGTCCAGATTTACTCATTCGATAAAAAGTAAACCAATTGGGCATGAATCATAAATTGGAACCCAAAACCAATGGTGGGAATGACTCGCCAATGAGTTTCAGACCCTAGGATACTCTCTGGAAGGATCGAAGAAGAAGGACCAGAGAGTTTGAACCAAAACAGTGAGGTTTGGACTCACTGGGTGTCACACCCAAATTCTAGACTAACCAATGGTTTGATGAACTATCAATAAACCAACGGTTCAACCAAGATCTCGTATAGGTTGTACCCACCATATCAAATCACACACATTCCATGGTAATAATTAGAGATAATAAACAAGTAAGCGAAAGTTTTTATAAATAATGAACTGAGGTCTAATAGTGATAAAATAAATATTTAATTCAGTTATCTCCAAATAACTCTAGACATAAATTAAATAATCCATTACATATTTCAGAACTCAAACATAACTAAACTACTCAAATACACATTGGTTGCACTCGCATGAAGGATCATGTGCATCTTCCACAACTTTTACGGCCATAGTCGCCAGATGTCCATACGACGGCGCATTCATGTAATCTTCTACAGTAGGACCTGCATCATCAATTAAAAATATTCGACGTCAAAAGGGTGAGCACACATCATGACTCAGTGAACAAACAAAATAATACGCAAACATATGCATGCATTCAATTCAATATCTTTGATCTGATTTTTAAGTTTGCAATGTGCTATAGAAAGGATTGGCGACCACCGCACCACTACACACGAGTGTGTGAATCTGCCCAATAGATCAAACACCATTGTCATCCCACATGCACTCACCATGGAATAGAGATAGAGCTAAAGTGTCCGGATCACACACTGCCAACACTTCCCCTGATGTCCTACTCATACCAACACATAAGCCCCTATTGGCTAGGGCTTGCAACTATCTAATCCTAATGCCTTCCAAATGTATCCAAGGCCTCACCCCAGTATCTCTCAATACGTCCATAGAGATAGAGCTAATGTAAGACCCGTATCGAACTAACCAGTCTTACCACCTTGTACCAGGTCTACCTATCATGGTCGATCCAAGTGGACCAAGTGCATCAAGAAACCACAAGATCAGGTATGAAATTTAACTCAAAAATAGTAAAAAATGAGTATGTGGTCGCATGCCTAAACAGGTATGTCTGACCCCACCACAAAAGAGTCCAACCCATGACTTTTTGGTCGTGGGGTCGCATGTCTTAAAAAACGTAGGGTCGACGGATTCTGTGACCCTACATTCGACCCTACGAAAACAGTCAGAAACCAAAAATTAGGAAACCTTCCTAATTCGAAGGGGGTCTTTCCTAAACTTATTAGGGCATATTATGGAGGGTTTTCCTCTATAAATAGTACCTCCCTTAGCCTCCTTTAGAACCCTAATTGAAAGTGAGAGAAAGAGAAGAGAAGGAAGAGAAGGAAAATTAAAGAAGAAGACTAAAGGAAGAAGAAGTTCAGAGAAACCTCTGATATCAGCAAACCCAAGGTAGGAACCTAATTCCCAACATAAATTAAGAGCCTATAATAGTTCATGAAGAAGATAGGATTAGGAGAAACCCAAATCATCCATCTATGGATAAATTCCAAGAGATTCCATGGAGGAAATCATTATGGACAATGAATGATGTATAAATTATAGTTTTAAGCCATAGAACAATCATAGGATGGACCATGATAGTAAGCCAAAGGATCCAAACATGAAGGAATGGACTTAAGAGTGAAAGGTCGACCATGAACACGTGTGGTCGCACATGGGGTCAGATATTAGGGTCGAATAATATCCGACCCCATGAGACCACATGATCGACCACATGCCCTTGGAAAGTCCCAAGGAGGGAGTGGTCGCACATAGGGTCGAATGGTATCCCACCCCACCTGCGACCCTACACCCTGGGGTCACAGAAACTGCTACCCCAGGTGCTACCTTACCCTGCGACCCTATCCCTGTGGTCGTAGAAACTGAGACCCCAGGTGCTACCCCACCTGCGATCCCTCAGCTTCTGTTATTCTAAACATATTAGAATTAATTCTAATTAAAATCTATCAACTTGTTAAGTCTTTCCAGTGGTTTAAAAGTGAATTATAAAGCTTGAACGAAGATCTACTAGCAATCAAAGGTGAGAGAACAAGACCTAAATTAATTGGCTAATAATAAATTATTTTTATTTATTGAGTCCAATACTATGAATGATTCTATGCTTGTATGCATGTATTGTGCATTTAACATGTTATCCAATATTCCTGCTATTAAGGTTCATGTATATTTAATTTTGGTTATTCATAACATGATGATGATGATGATGCTAAGAATAGGCATGTGAATCTTTGTGTGTTATTAGTGTACTTGATGCGAGTAGGGCATCAGGGAAAGTGTGATGCGGTGCGGTCCTAAGAACTTTAGCTCTATCTCTACTCAAGTCTTATCCACTGATATCGTCGTATCGCCATTACCTTAGCAGAACTATTACGTCATAGGGCATCAGGGGAGGTGGTCTCGAACCGTGTAGTCTCTGACTCTGTCGGGGGGCCTTAGCTCTATCTCTATGGACGTATAGAGGGATGTTGGGGTAAGGCCTTGGATACACTGTTTAACATTAGGATTGATTAGTTGCGAGCCTAGTTTGCAAGCCCTCGCTAATAGGGGCTTACATGTTGGTATGGGTAGGGCATCAGGGGAAGTGTGATGCGGTGCAGTCTTAAGCACTTTAGCTCTATCCCTATTTCATGGTGGGGTGGATGTGGATGACAATGGTGTTTGATCCATTAGGTGGGCTTACACACCCGTGTATAGAGGTGCGGCGGCCACCAAACCTTTCTATTGCACATTGCAAACTTATGAACCAGACCAAAGATATGAATTGAATGCATGCATATGTTTGTTACATTGTTTTGTTTGCTCACTGAGCCGTGATGTGTACTCACCCTTTCGACGTTGAATATTTTTAGTTGACGATGCAGGTACCACCGTAGAAGATTATATGAATGCTCTGATGTATGGACATGCGGGGACGATGGATGCAGAAGTTATGATGGAGTCGTCTGATTCGTCATGCGAGTGCAACTCATGCGTCTTCGATTAGATTTTTTTTTAAATTACACAAACGATGTAATTGATTAAATTATTTTATTTTATGTCTTAGTTCTTTTGGAAATAATTAGATAATTTATTTATGTTATCATCTTTAGTCTCTTAGTTTATTTAATATTAAAGACTTCCGTTATCGTGTATTTATTCTGATTTTGGTTGTGGATGTGTATGGTTTAAGCAAATGGACAGAGCCTATTCAAGATCCTGGTTGAACCGTTGGTTTATTGACGGTTCATCACACCATTCGGGTTGGTAAAGAATTAGGGTGTGATAACTTGGTATCAGAGCTCTCAGGCTCTGTTTATTAAACTAGTATACTTCCACAAAAAGTTTGTAAACTGAGTTAGGATAAAATTTAAGAGCTATAATAATAACACACTATAAGCACCTGTGTTGTATGAGACAAAAATTAAGAAAGAGAATAATGCACTATTAAAAGGAGAAACAAATTTCATATATACATCGAATAAAAACAACAAATATATATATCCAAATCAGAGTACGGTCCACAATTCGGACAGTTACTCTGTAGTACAAGGAAAAACAAAAGAAAATATACATCATGGAGCTGGAGGTGCTGGAGGAGGAGGAGCCTCGCGATCTCCATTGTAATCCTCAGCATACACTCTAGTCAACCAGGCTACCTGAGTCTGGGTCGTCTAGAGACTAGCTGTCAACTTGGCCATCCACTGATCAGACGCACATTGAGCATCTAGAAGCTCTCCTACTCTCCCATCAGTCACGCGTTGAGCATCTAGAAGCTCTCCTACCCTCAAATCAGTCACGTGTTAAGCCTTTTTAATCTCACGTAGTAGCCCCATCATATCATCAGATGGTGGGTGTGAAGGACCAGTAGAGTGTGAATGAACCTGAGATGGACTAGCTCTAGTAGAATGTAGTGGTGATGGAGGAGGTATGACATCTACATCCATGAACATATGATCATCCTTAGCATCACCCCCATGGACCCCTGCTGCTGCTGCTGCCGCCTCAGCGTCTGCTATCTCTACTCAGGTACGAGGATGCACCAGAGCGTTCTTCTCATCATCACTAACCTGAGCATCTCGCATACCCATCCTGCAGATGGCCTACCAGTCAAGGTCAGAAGAGAAGGTATCCTCATGAATCCTCTCATCCAATAAATCAACGTGCAGTCGTGTGAGCAGAGTAGTGATCAGACGTCCGTAGGGTAGGTTGCCTAGCTGACCAGGTAGCGTAGCACGGATCATAGTCCTGATGATAATATAAGGAAGGCAGATAGGCTACCTAGTGCAAATGCAGTACATGACATACTGGGTCAACTGAGAAATCCTATCATAGTGTCCACTCTGGGGGATTAGGTTGTGCTGGATGATTTTGCAGTACACTCAAGGCTCTGGCTGTAGGTTGATCGCTTTCATCTCCCAGCGATCACCTCTAAGAAGTTGACTATCAATCTCAGCACGCATCATCAAAGAAAGGAACTGGGGTTCCTTAGGAGCACAGTACACCAAGGGGCCGTCATTTGATATGCCCAGGAGATTAGCCAACTACTGGCAATTAAATGAAACTTCCACCCCTTTTACATAGCTGGTGATCCTAAGCTCCCTACCCCTCTCTATATCATTGTGATCCCCCACTACTTGGAGGTTGCAATAGAACTGCTTTACCAAAGCAGGATAGGTACAAGCCTCATATGTGATCATGGGAAGCCAACCCATGTCACTGAAGGCACCCTCTACGTTAAACAAGGCTAGACTAGCCAAGTTTACACAGCGACCCCCTTCCACCTTCTTACACTCATAACGAGCATACTGAGCCTCTACCTCATTGGAGCAGAAACGAACGGGATCATGAGCTCTAGGAACTTTAGTACGAGCCATACTATCTGCAAAGACACAGAAAAATAAACAAGATATTAGATATGGTAAAAAATTCAAAATTTCGACATCATAACGGCATGATTTGGTCAAAAGCCTCACTTTTCACCCAAACAGCTGGGCAGGAGGACTTACATAGGTTCCAAACCATCCTACAAATCTCATACAGTTGGGAATTTAATCTAGAAAGATCGAATTTGAAGAAATTTCAACAAATTAGAATAATCCCGAAAATTAGGTCAAAAATGAAAAATTTCAAGTTTTTGGATAACCAACCGATGAACTCAAATATTTTTGAGAGCTTTCATCCATTGGGTAGCCAATAGCAAAAGCCCCTAATAAAAATTAAATTTTTACGGTTAGAAAAATTTTAATTTGAAGAAAACAATGTAAATGGATGAAAACCTAATTTTGAAAGCTTAAAAATGGGAAACAGTAGAGAGCATACCTGAAGGGAAGGAACAGAAGTCGCGAACGGAAGAAATGATCACCAAACACTAGGGGACGATACTGTAGCAACTCAGGGGAAGCGAGTTGAGTTGGAAGAAAGAGAGAAAGAATAGGAATCCAAAATCAGGTTTAAAAACCTAATTTTGGGTCGTGGGGTCGCAAAATTTGACAAAATGTGCGACCCTACGACTGACCCTACCATCGACCCTAGGCTCTCGGTGATCTGACAGACATCGTGTGGTCGGACCTAGGGTCGGACATATACCGACCCTAAGACTGATCCTAGGCTCTCGGTGAGCTGACAGTGTTCCTAGGGTCGCATACCCTAGGGTCGAATACAGTGCGACCCTACCATCGGCCCTACGATGGAAAATTCAGTATTGTCACTAAATGACTTGAAAAATTGGAAATTTACATTGATTAGTTGTGACTTGGGAACGACTTATATTGATTGCCTCACATGTTCTATGATTGTTTTTCAGATACTACCACTACCAGAACAGAAAATGGCTAGGCGAAGAGTGACCAAACGAGGTCGTAACTCAATTCCACCACCAACACCTGTGGGGGAGGACAACCATGCAATTCCTGAAGTACAAGAGAACCAGAATATGGCACCGCCAGTAGCTAATGGCCAGGCAAACTCTAGAAACTTACTAGCCCCACCTACAGATTTGGCTACAGCCGTAATGAACCTGGCACAACAGTTGCAGCAAATACAGCAGGTGCAAGCCAATATGCAAGCTGCTATAGGAATGGTTTTTCCAGCTGCACATACGACACCTATGCCAGCCGGATAAGCTAGCACAGTAACAGGGGTAAGCAACATGGTACCCCATGCACCTCAAACGTCAGTTATGCAAGCTCCAGTACAGAATCCTGAGGTAGCTTAAGGCAGTTACCAGTACCAACCACCTATATATGGGGCCTATGCTCAGTATCAGTTGGACCACTCTCGACTGATCGAGCATTTTCTGAAAATGAAGCCTAAAGAATATAATGGTAAACCAACAGATCCTTTGTGGCCAGCTAATTGGATCGACGAGATGGAAAGGAATTTCATGATGATGACGGTTAATGAGGAGGAGAAAGTACTGTGTGCAACATTTATGCTGAAAGGTGATGCACACCACTGGTGGAAATCCACTCGGACTTATCTTTTAACCAAGCATGCCCAATTGACCTGGGCTATCTATAAAGATGCATTCTTTGAGAAGTACTTTCCCAGAAGTTTCAGAGATGCTATGGAGAGAGAGTTCCTGAGTTTATATCAAGGACAGATGACTGTGGATGCATACCAACAACGTTATGAAGAGCTGTTTTTCTTTGCACCCACTAGCATGCAAGAGGAAAATATTAAGACCCGAAGGTTCGTCATAGGACTCAGGGGAAGCATTCGTGAGCATGTTCTGGGACTGAAAAAGAAAGTTTACAATAAAGCAGTACAGATTGCTCAAGTGATAGATTCGAGCCAGAAGGAGAGCTACTTTGCTCAGAATAGGTATCAAAAGGCCTAATGAAAATTCTTATAATGGAGGGAACACATAGACATTCAAACCCTTTTGCACTCAAGGCTTTAATGCTGCAGCTAAGACTACTCCAATAGCCCAACAGCAAGTAAAACAAAATAATGAATGAGTAAAATGCTATAACTGCAATCAAGTGGGACATTATTCCAGGGAGTGTCCTAAGCCCAGGAAGCAGCTACAGCAAGGAAAGGTATATGCAGTTACATCTGAGGAGGCTGCCGCATCGCCTGATGTGGTCACAAGTATGACCTGAACCTTTCATTTTGTGTTACAATGTGTGAGCATGTAGACTAAATTAAAACAAATCACAGGTATCGTACCTATTAATGGCATACCCGCTAGAGTACTCTTTGATTCTGGAGCTACTCATTCTTTTATATCTGTGACATTTGGAAAGAAGCTAAATCTACCCCTCAGATCTTTAGACTACAAATTACTTGTGCGATCGCCTATGGGATTAGAAGTAGAATTAGAAAAAGGTTATGGACCATGTCCAGTTCTTATAGGCGAGAATATTTTGGATGCAACCCTAATTCAACTCGAGATGGCAGACTTTGACGTTATCTTGGGAATGGATTGGTTAGCTCGGCATTATGCAAACCTATTATGCGTAGAAAAGAAGTTGACATTTAAAGACAAGGAAGGAGCAGAGTTTAGTTTTGCGAGAACCAAACTTTCTCGTAAACATAAACTCATCCTCTCTGCATTAAAGGCTAGAAAATGCCTCGAGAAAGGAGGAGTTGGGTATCTAGTATCCGTGGTTGATCTCACCAAGGAAGCACCATGAATGGAGGATATTGATGTTATGCATGATTTTCTAGATGTATTTCCTGAGGAAGTACCAGGACTACCACCCGACCGAGCGACAGAGTTTGTTATAAATCTGATACCTGGAGCTGCACCAGTATCTAAAGCACCCTATCGAATGACTCCTATTGAATTGAAGGAATTAAAGGTACAGTTACAGGAATTACTGGACAAGGGTTATATTAGACCTAGCATATCACCATAGGGAGCGTCAATATTATTTGTAAAGAAGAAGGATGGTAGCGTTTGACTATGTATAGACTATCGGGAATTGAATAAGCTTACAATCAAGAATCAGTACCCGTTGCCTCGAATCAATGACTTGTTCGATCAGTTGCAAGGTGCCAAGGTGTTTTCCAAGATTGATCTTCAGTCAGGATACCATCAGTTGAAGATTAAGGAAGGTGATATTCCAAAGACAGCATTCAGAACAAGATACGGACATTATGAATTTTTAGTCATGTTTTTTGGATTGACTAACGCACCAGTAACTTTTATGGAAGTCATGAATCGGGTATTCCATGATATGTTGGATACGTCGATCATCGTGTTTATTGATGATATATTGGTCTACTCTAAGGACAAGGAAACTCATGTCATGAATCTAAGAGCCGCTCTGCAGCGACTAAGGAAAGAGAAGCTTTACGCCAAATTTACAAAGTGTGAGTTTTGGCTAAATGAGGTTGCTTTCTTAGGCCATGTTGTGTCCGCTGAAGGAATTAAAGTGGATCCTAGCAAGGTTGAAGCCATTGTGAAGTGCGAAACACCTAAGAGTGTTGCAAAAATTAGAAGTCAAGCTAGTTGGAATGAAAGATTGTAGTCGGCCCGTAATGCCTCCCCTCATTTG
The DNA here is from genome assembly GCA_028583415.1 of Protea cynaroides. NCBI lineage: Eukaryota > Viridiplantae > Streptophyta > Magnoliopsida > Proteales > Proteaceae > Protea > Protea cynaroides. Next base: position 10,578,380 of record CM053272.1, on the reverse strand, counting down.
CTTGCCTCCTTCCAGCCCAGAATGCCTACAGAGACGAAACTAACCACGTTAAGCTCACCCTTCGGGTGTCGCTTCCAGCGCAGGAGGCCAAACATTCTGCCAGACGTCCCGGCCTGAGATTATCGATGATTCGTGGAAGACTATTCCAGAATTGCCGTACCTCTCACCAGTTTGACTGAGAAAGGAGAAAATTTTGTTTGGACCGACAAATTTGAGAAAAGTTTTTAAACATTAAAAGCTAGATTGATATCAGCTCCCATCTTGATTATTCCTATTCCAGGACAACCATTTACCTTATACACTGATGCGTCTGGATTGGGTTTAGGATGTTTACTGATGCAAGGAGAATAAGTAGTTGCGTATGCGTCAAGACAACTGAAGACACATGAGAAGAACTATCCCACTCATGACTTGGAATTAGCGGCAGTAGTACATGCTGTCAAAATATGGAGACGTTATTTGTACGGAGAGAAATTTGAGATTAAATTAGATCATAAGTCTCACTTATCTTTTTAATCAGAAGGAGTTGAACATGAGACAAAGAAGATGGCTGGAATTATTGAAGGATTATGATTGTGATATCCAGTATCATCCAGGAAAGGCTAATATAGTTGCTGATGCGCTAAGCAGAAAAGCAATGATAAAATCTCAAGCAGAGGTTTAACACGACTGCGGAAATGTGTGTTACAGGGAAAGTATTCAATCATGGTAATGAGCAACTCGTGATAAATGCACCGGGTGGATCAACCAACCAAGGATTTATTCATCGGTTTTTAAATATGTTTGCAACATTGAAGATTGTACATGATATAATTGATGAAGTGAAAGCCGCTATTAACTCAGACCCTTATCTAAGAACTGTACAAGAAGACATTGAAAAAGGTAGGACTATTCCTGAGTTCACCTTGGACAATGAAAAGGTACTGAAGTACAAAGGAAGAGTATGTGTCCCTGAAATGGAAAACTTGGACATTAGACATAGATTAATGAAGGAAGCTCACACCACCGCATATTCGGTACATCCTAGAACTACAAAGATGTATCATGATTTGAAGAAATTATATTGGTGGAGAGGAATAAAAGCAGATGTAGCTAAATTCGTGTCTCAATGCCTAAATTATCAGAGGGTAAAGGTTGAATGGCAAAGACCTGTAGGATTGTTGCAGCCACTGCCAGAACCAGCATGGAAATGGGACTGCATCACTATGGACTTCGTCATCGGGTTACCATTGACTCCCCGAGTAGTTAACGCTGTCTGGGTGATTGTAGATCATCTGATTAAGATAGTTCACTTTATAGCTATACGCCCACAGTATACCTTGGAGAGGTTAGCCAAGCTATATGTGGATAACATTGTCAGACTACATGGAGTACCTGAAAGCATTGTGTCTGATAGAGACCCACGCTTTACTTCAAAGTTTTGGGAAGGATTACAGAAGGCTATGGGTACAACGTTGAAATTCAGTACTGCATTCCTTCCTCAGACAGACGGACAGTCGGAGTGTACCATTCAGATTTTAGAAGACATGCTTCAAGCCTATGTAATTGATTTTAAAGGATCATGGGATAAGAAACTACCATTGATCGAGTTTGCCTACAACAACAGCTATCAGGCTACTATACAGATGTCACCCTATGAAGCACTGTGTGGTAGGAAGTGTCGAACTCCTTTGTTTTGGAATGAAGTTGGAGAACGGAGCATCGTTGGACCAAAGTTTGTTGAAGAGACTTGTCGAGTAGTGGACATTATCAAGGAAAGAGTTAGAACAGCTCAGAATCATCAGAAACAGTATGCAGATACTCAACGTCGGAACCTTGAATTTGTCTAGGTGATAAGGTATTCTTGAAAGTATCACCTATGCGAGGTTTAAAACGATTCGGACAGAAAGGAAAGCTAAGTCCGAGATATGTCGGGCCATATGAGATTCTAGCTAAACGTGGAAAAGTGGCTTATTAGTTAGTACTACCACCATCTATGTCAAGTGTGCATGATGTATTTCATATCTCATTATTGAAGAAGTACGTCAGAGATCCAACACATGTTTTGACAGTGGATCCACCAGATTTAACTGATGAGTTGATATTCGAAGTAGCACCAACTAAAATCACCAGCCGAAAGGTTCAACGTCTATGCAACCGTGACATATACTATGTTAAGGTCACCTGGAGGAGCCGAGATATAGAAGAAATCACATGGGAAGAAGAGAACACTATGTGAAAGCAATATCCTCACCTGTTCAACTCGGAAGGTATGTGCAAATTTCGAGGATAAAATTTCTAATAAGAGGGGGGAGTTGTAAGACCTGTATCGAACTAACCGGTCTTACCACCTTGTACCAAGTCTACCTATCATGGTTAAGCCAAGTAGACCAAGTGCGTGAAGAAACCATAAGACCAGGTATAAAATTTAACTAAAAAATAGTAAAAAATGAGTGTGTGGTCACATGCCTAAACAAGTATGTCCGACCCCACCACAAAAGAGTCCAACCCATGACTTTTTGGTCGTGGGGTCGCATGTCTTAAAAAACGTAGGGTGGACGGATTCTGCGACCCTACATTCGACCCTACGAAAACAGTCAGAAACCGAAAATTAAAAAACCTTCCTAATTCGAAGGGGGCCTTTCAACTCATTGGGGCATATCATGGTGGGTTTTCCTTTATAAATAGGACACCCCTTAGCCTCTTTCACTCCTTTAGAACCCTAATTGAATGTGAAAGAAAGAGAAGAGAAGGAAGAGAAGGAAAATTGAAGAAGTTCAGAGAAACCTCTGAATCTCAGCAAACCCAAGGTATGAACCTAATTCCCTACATGAATTAAGAGCCTTGAATAGTTCATGAAGGAGATAGGATTAGGAGAAACCCAAATCATCCATCCATGGATAAATTCCAAGAGATTCCATGGAGAAAATCATTATGGACAATGAATGGTGTATAAATTGTAGTTTTGAGCCATAGAAAATCATAGGATGGACCATGATAGTAAGCCAAAGGATCCAAATATGAAGGAATGGATTTAAGAGTGAAAGGTCGACCATGAACACGTATGGTCACATGTAGGGTCGAATGATATCCGACCCCATGAGACTACATGATCGAACACATGCCCTCGAGAAGTCCCAGGGAGGGTGTGGTCGCACATAGGGTCGAATGGTATCCCACCCACCTGCGACCTTACACCCTGGGTCACAGAAACTGCTACCCCAGGTGCTACCCTACCCTGTGACCTACCCCTGTGGTCGCAGAAACTGAGACCCCAGGTGCTACCCCACCTGCGACCCCTCAGCTTCTGTTATTCTAAACATATTGGAATTAATTCTAATTAAAATCTATCGACTTGTTAGGTCTTTTTAGTGGTTTAAAAGTGAATTATAAAGCTTGAACGAGGATCTACTAGCAATCAAAGGTGAGGGAACAAGACCTAAACTAATTGACTAATAATAAATTATTTTTGTTTATTGAGTCCAATACTATGAATGATTCTATGCTTGTATGCGTGTATTGTGCATTTAACATGTCATCCAATATTCCTGCTATTAAGGTTCATGCATATTTAATTTCGTTTATTCATAATATGATGATGATGATGATGATGATGCTAGGAATAGGCATGTGAATGTTTGTGTGTGGTTAGTGTACTTGATGCGAGTAGGGCATCAGGGGAAGTGTGATGTGGTGTGGTCCTAAGCACTTTAGCTCTATCTCTACTCAAGTCTTGTCCACTGACATTGTCGTATCGCCATTACCTTAGTAGAACTATTATGTCGTAGGGCATCAGGGGAGGTGGTCTCGGACCGTGTAGTCTCTGACTCTGTCGGGGGGCCTTAGCTCTATCTCTATGGATGTATTGAGGGATGCTGGGGTGAGGCCTTGGATACACTGTTTGACATTAGGATTGGTTAGTTGCGAGCCCAGTTTGCAAGACCTCGCCAATAGGGGCTTATATGTTGGTATGGGTAGGGAATCAGGGGAAGTGTGATGCGGTGCGGTCCTCAGCACTTTAGCTCTATCCCTATTCCATGGTGGGGTGGATGTGGACGAAAATGGTGTTTGATCCATTGGGTAGGCTTACACACCTGTGTATAGAGGTGCGGCGGCCACCAAACCTTTCTATTGCACATTGTAAACTTATGAACCAGACCAAAGATATGAATTAAATGCATACATATATTTGTTGCATTGTTTTGTTTGTTCACTGAGCCGTGATGTGTGCTCACCCTTTTGACGTCGAATATTTTTAGTTGATGATGCAGGTACCACCGTAGAAGATTATATGAATCCTCCGATGTATGAACATGCGGCGACGATGGATGCAGAAGTTATGATGGAGTCGCATGATTCGTCATGCGAGTGCAACTCATGCGTCTTCGATTAGATTTTGTTTAAATTATATAGACGATGTAATTGATTAAATTATTTTATTTTATGTCTTAGTTCTTTTAAAGATAATTGGATAATTTATTTATGTTATCATCTTTAGACTCTCAGTTCATTTAATATTAAAGACTTCCGCTATCGTGTATTTATTCTGATTTTGGTTGTGGATGTGTATGGTTTAAGAAAATGGACATAGCCTATTCGAGATCCTGGTTGAACCGTTGATTTATTAACGATTCATCACACCATTCTGGTTGATAGAGAATTGAGGTGTGACAGCTAAGGCCCCCAGACAGAGTCAAAGACCACACCGTCCGAGACCACCTCCCCTGATGTCCTACAACGTAATGGTTCTGCTAAGGTAATGGTGATATGACGATGTCAATATGAAGCATGGTTTAGGGATCAAACACCCTCCCCCACACAGCACACCAACCACACTCACAAGCACAAGCCTATTCCTATCATCATCTATCAACATGGTATAAATATTAAAGTAAATATGCATGAACAAGAATAACAGTAATATTGGATGACATGTGAGATGCATATTACAAGCATATAGGCATAGAATCTTTCATGGCATTGGACAAAATAAAAAAAAAACATAGTTTGTTATTATCCAGTTAGTTTGGGTCTTGTTCCCTCACCTTTTAGTAATGATCGATCTCCTCCCAAGCCTTGTAATTCTCTTTGAATTAATTAGCAACCTAGGAATTATATGAATTTAAGTTAGGTTCATATATAACAAGTTACAACAGTCAAAAAATTGAAACAAATTACTGATATGTGACTGATTAGTCCTATGGTCATATGCTTGTGTCGACCATACCATGTACAGTCGACCCCCCATGGTCGCACTATATGCGACCACACATGCGACCATACATTTCCTGAATTCTTCCAGAATGGTTGTGGTTGATTCTCTGGTTAGCCTATGGTTGACCATAGCTGTGACCATACGATTTCTTTGGTCAGAATTTACTTCCAATCAGAGTTCTTTCTGAGTCGATTTCTCAGCTCATCTCTTGGGTTCATCCAAAGTTTATGTTATGGCCATTATTTACAGTTTTTCATTCACCATTATCCCTAAACCCATCCCTCATAGTTATCCTTGAGAGTTACTTCATAGGATCACATGGATCATAATGGTTCAACATTTCCAATCCACAATAGAAACCTTATTCAATAGGATTTACTTCTTCAGAGGTAAGTTTCATACCTTGGCCTAAAGTAGAAAGCTAGAACCTTCTCTACAAAACCTTTCTCTTAGTCTTCCTCTCCTTTTCCTTCTCTTCCTTCTCTTCCTCCCTTAGGTCTATGATTTGAGAATGTTCCAAAAGAGTGAAAAAGGATTGAGGGACGTCCTTTATATAGATAGAAACTCTCCATATAGATCACTACAACAATAGAAAAGAGATCCCCCCTTTAATTTGGAAAGTTTTTAACTCCGAAGTCTGATTTGGGAGCGTACTGTCTGACGTAGGATCGTAAAATTCGTCGATCGTAAGTTCAAAAACATCGACCATACTTTTAATTAACAGTGGTCTTCAATCCTTATCGTATGGTCAACCATACCTACTCAGGTAGTCGACCATATACTTAATTTCAAGTGTTTTTGAGTCACTTCGCTTACCTGGTCTCGTGGTCTTTCTTCACACGATTGATCCACTCTATCCAGCAATGATGGGAAAACCTAGCACGACACGGTTAGACCAGGTTAGTGGAGTGCGGGTCTTACGATTCTCCCCTTACATAAATTTTATCCTCAAAATTTGCACATACCTTTTGAGTCGAATAGGTGAGGATATTGCTTCTACACAACATTTTCTTCTTCCCATGTGATTTCTTCCACATCTTGGCTTTTCCAAGTAACTTTAACATAATAGATGTCGCGGTTGCAAAGACGTTGAACCTTTCGACTAATGATTTCAAAAGGTACCACTTCGAACATCAAATCTTCCGTCAAATCCGGTGGATCCGTCGTTAACACGTGTGTTGGATCTCCTACGTACTTCTCCAGTTGTGAGACATGGAATACATTATGTACACTAGACATCGATGGTGGTAGTGTTAATTGATATATTACCTTTCCACGCCCTGCCAAAATCTCATAAGGTCTAATGTATCTGGGACACAACTTTTCTTTTTGTCTGAACCATTTTAAACCGCGCATAAGAGATATTTTCAAGAATACCTTATCACCTATAATGAACTTAAGGTCTCGACGTTGATTGTTTGTATACTGCTTCTGATGGTTTTGAGCTATTCGGACCCTTTCCTTGATGATGTCGACTACTCGACAAGTTTCTTCGATAAATTTTGGTCCAACCATTCTCCGTTTTCTAACCTCGTTCCAAAATAAAGGAGTTCGACACTTCCTACCATACAATGCTTCATAGGGTGACATCTGTGTTGTAGCTTGATAGTTGTTGTTATAAGCGAACTCGATCAACGGTAACTTCTCATCCCATGATCTTTTGAAATCAATCACACAAGCTCGGAGCATGTCTTTTAAAATTTGAATGGTGCGCTCCAACTGTCCATCGGTCTAAGGGTGAAAAGCAGTACTAAATTTTAGTGTTATACCTATAGCCTTTTGTAATCCTTCCTAGAACTTTGAGGTAAAGCGTGGATCTCTGTTGGACACGATGCTTTCAGGTACACCATACAATCTGACAATATTATCCACATACAGCTTAGCTAGCATCTCTAGGGTATACTGAGGTCGTATAACTATGAAACGAGCTGTCTTAGTCAAACGATCTAAATCACCCAGATTACGTCAACTACTCTTGGAGTCAATGGTAACCCTATGACGAAGTCTATAGTAATGTAGTCCCATTTTCACGCTGGTTTTGGTAGTGGTTGTAACAAGCATGCAGGTCTTTGCCTTTCTGCTTTTACCTACTGATAATTTAGGCATTGAGACACATATCTAGCTACATCCGCTTTCATTCTCCTCCACCAACATAGTTTCTTTAGATCATGAAACATCTTTGTACTCCTAGGATGTACCGAATAAGCAGTAGCGTAGGCTTCCTTCATTAGTCTGTGTCTAATATCTAACTCTTTACTCTCAAGAATACATACTTTCCCTTTGTATCTTAGTACCTTTTCAAAGTCCAGAGTGAAATTAGGAGTACTCCTACCTTTTTCCAGATCTTCTTGTACTGTTCTCATATAGGGGACTGATTGAATAGTTGCTTTCACTTTGTCTATCAGATCAGGTACAATATTTAATGTAGTAAATATGTTTAAAAATTGATGAATAAACCCTAGGTCGGTCGATCCACTTGGTTTATCAATCACGAACTGCTCATTGCCACAATTGAATACTCTTTCTGTAACGTACATTGTAGCATTTGTGCTATCTTCTTCCTGAGATTTTGTCATCGTTTTTCTATTTAGTGCATTTGCAACTACATTAGCCTTTCCTGGATGATACTGGATATTGCATTCGCAATCCTTTAGTAACTCAGATGAAAGGGGGAGAGAGAATGCATAGACTTCTGCCGTAGGCCGTAGGCACATAAACTTCAAAACTCATTTTTCAGCATCGAGGATGGTTCCAAAGTTCTTTGCTGACGCGTATTGGTACAAGAGGTGATCAATGTTTAAATGTGCTCATCATTAAGGCTGAACATGTCTATGAATTAATCTCTCATATCCTTTATTTCTCTAACATTTAAATTGGATCCTCATTCAATTTTTCATGTATTCTGGTACTGAACAAGTAAAAGTTAATGACTGCCTGGGGGAGGGCTGCACAAGCGACCTCTATATCAATTATATGAATTTGTTTCTCATGCACAAAACATAATGGCCCATTTGGTTAGGTGTATCACATATGAGAAGTATAATAAAATTTTTTTTGGAATTAAAGTGAAATGAAAGGGACAAGATAAAAGAAATTTTTTAATCCAATACGATGAAAGTTGTAAGCTGTGTTTCGGGGGGTGGGGGGGGGGGGGGGTTATTACACAAATAACATAAGCAGAATATGAAGTTTGTGCCATAGGTTTAGAGGTGGTCATCTGTTAACAAAGTCACCATAAGGGCTTTGGATCTATGTTTTAAAGTAAAGTTGATGTAAATTGATATTAGAATTTAGAAACATGTTGGGGACAAAGCCTAGAGTAAGTATGAGTTGAGAATTTTCTGAATTCTAATCATACCGTTGTAGAAAATGGAAAATAATCATTTAGGTAAATTATTATGGGAAAAGTTATTCTCGGGGACTCCTCAACTATGGGATTCCATGATCTTGAGTCATCCACCTAGAGAAAGGCACAAATAAGAACCGTGCTTTAAAACCCGGTTTAACCATGGTTTTATGCGATGGCAGGTGCCCCAATCATAACCGGACCGGAAAGCGAAGCCGGGCAAGGGACCCGCAAGAAGGCGGGTGAAGAACCGGCATTTCAGGATGAAAAAGTGTAAAATTGGCTAAGTTCATACGGTCTCACCCATACCGGTCTCACCATACCGGATGCACATCCCGCAACCGGATGGCATACGGTCTCACTATACCGGTCTCGCTATCCCGTGACCGGATGTGCGAGACCGGTATGTGTTTGGAGCTGTGTTTCTCTCAAAAATGGAAACTAAAGTCCATATGGGGGAGCGTGTTTTGGACGGCCTCCCTCTATTAATAGAGGGGGAGACGCTCCGTGAACCCCTTTGTTCGAGAAGGAGTTGAGGGTTCAAGGAGGTTGCGCCGCCAAGGAAGGAGCTGTCGGTGGAGGAACTCGCCGCCAACCGACAACCGCACCGGTAAAGTGCTCTATCCTTCCCGTAGGGTTGTTTATCGGACGGAGCCAAGCGGCGTGAGATCGATGGAAAATGCTTAGATTCATTTCGCCTTTATTTCGGATCTGGTTGGTTTTTGGTATTCTAGCCAAGACCATAGGACCCCGAGACCGGACCAGCGGAAGATAGGTGAAACCTTAGGGAGCTACCGTGGAGACCCGATCTCGAAAAATCACGCCGTAGGGTATATCCTTGGGAAAATCCCGCGGTATGGGCCGCGGGATACCGCCGGCACCATACCGGTCGCACTCCCAGACCGAGTGAGACCGGGATGTGTGCATCCGATGCATACGCCGGCACCATACCGGTCGCACTCAGCCGGATCCGAGTGAGACCGGTAGTGCACCGTATGCATACCGCCGGCACCATACCGGTCGCACTCGGCCAGATCCGAGTGAGACCGGTATGTGTGCATCCGATGCATACCGGTCTCACCCATACCGGTCTCACCATACCGGCCACTATCCTCGCGACCGGATGTGCGGACCGGTATGTGTTTTGAGCCCCGTTTGTCCGGGAAAGCCGGGTTTTGGCTCTAAAACTCTAATAAATGGAAATTAACATGAAAATATGGTTGTGTAGGACTTATATGTGAAACTTCGAGCCGAAAAGGATTAACACCACGGTCGGTAAGGGACAAGACCGAAACTTAAATTAAAGATTTAATAATAAACCTTAGAGAGCTCTTTAATTTTCTGTATCAAATTATATGCTTGTTTGATGGATTGTGCATACACATGTCATGTAGTGTAATTCTATTTGATTTATCTGTCATGCATTTCATATGCTAGGTGTGATGGATGTTAGACATGTGATTGTTTTAGTTGGAGTGTGGAATGGGAAGGGCCGGGGCCCGGGATCATTCCTCACTCCGACGCCTTCGAGCACCACAGATGCTTGGTATGGGTGGGGTATCGGGGGAGGTTATGGCGGGTGGTCTCCGATGTTGACGTTGATCCGGCCGCAGGATGTGGCATGGTGATCTCCGATGTCGACGTTGACCGGCCATGACGCCTAGCTCTATCCTTATGCCATAGGGAGCGATGTTGGGATAGGGCCTACTTGCGATAGTCCACTTGGATGCTTGTTGCGGGTAGGGTATCGGGGGAGGTGAGGTATTGTGGTCTCCCTGGCCCGCACGCCTAGCTCTATCTCTATGCCGAGACGGCTGTACTAGGATGGAGCCTACTTGAGACATCTAGGACTGGTTAGAACGGAACCCATTGCAAGCCCGCCAATAGGGGTTTAGGTATTGGTACGGTATGGGGTATCGGGAGGAGGACGGGGATTGTGGTTCTTCCCGCCCGCCGGACTCGAGTCCATCTCCATACCGGAGTGAGTGATGTGGGGCAACAGAGTAGTGTGGTTGGAGCTTGACTATTGGGTGTGCCCACACTCGTGCATGGAGGTGCGGTGGCCGCCAAACCTTACCATAGCACAATGCAAGTTATACCGGCCCAAAGTGTAATGTTAACCATGCATGTGGATGTTGCATTGGTCTTGTGCTTTCTCGAGCGTGTGGTAGCCACCCGAATATATATCTCTTTTCAGATTTGGATGCGGGGTATACGGTGGAGGACTACGTGACCGCCCCAGCCTACGGTGCGAGGCTGCCGAGACACAGAGTGTAGAGGACGAGCATGATGCGTATGCGAGTGCTCCTTCGTGTCTTTCCTCTTTGATTTGATTATTTTTAATTTAAAGCCTTGAAATAAATATTATTTAATTCGACGGAGATGGAATAACGGATTAATTATCTTAATTTATTATTTAGTTCAGCTCATTGAATATTATTTCGCGCTAGATTACTCCGGTTTTGATGGTTTGCTCGGGGATGATTGGTTGACACGGTCTTTCGAGACCCGGGTGAACCGTGGTTTATTACCGGTTCACTCACACTTCTGGTTCAGCCGGAATTGGGGTGTGACACAAATCCCCAACACTTGTGTTTATGAAGTTTCCATAATATTCCCTATCCTATCCTTGAGTCATTATGACTCCCTTTTTCTACCTCCACTCTCTTGGAGAACCTCTCCCCAATTATTATCCACCAAAAAAAAAAATATATGGAATCTAAAAATTTGCTACCATCAAACACTTGGAAACTGACTTTGAATACAAGATGTGTTGATTCCATTCCTTTTTTGATTATATACACACACTTTCACTCACTTGTCTCGTTTTGCTTTATTAATGAAAATTTCCATTTACTTTATTTCACATCTACCATACAAGGCCTTTGTTTCACCACAACTTCAATTATTTACATCAGCAAGCGAAAACTAAGAGTGAAAAATGGATTCATGATTTTATGTTGTCTAGATGATAAAAGATATAGTGCATTGGAGTTAATTGTTTTTGGAAATAAATGAGATAAGTCATAAGTGAATATATAACTAAGGTTTTTTACCACCCTTCTGACATAGAAGTTTTTTTTTGGAGCTCTGGAGTTGGTATCAATTGCACTTCTCTTTGGAGTTAAAAAAAGACAGCAATTTACATCCATGCTTTGTTGTGATAATGCCAACAGGCTCTTGTCAACCAGGGAACCTTACACGGCGAAAGGAACTCTTATATTTCTAAGCTTTACCTTTAACAAGCCTACCTTTATTATTAGTAATCTTCCTTTTTTATGTTCAACACTAGACAGATCAGTCAACATTCATATGTTCTAGTGCAGCACCAAAATATTGTTTAAAATAAGTAATTTTGTTTTTCCGTCAGAGCTTCACCCTTTGGAGAGCATTGACTCTTTCCCTTCCGACTAGCTCGTTACTTCATGATTGGGGTATAATCCCCAACTCTAATTGTGGCCTATGTTGGGCGGCGGAAGAAGACATTAAGCATCTATTCTTTGAATGCCATTTCTTCAGCAGAGTCTGGGAGAAGATCCTTGGGAAATGCTGGCCCTCTAATCGAAGAATTCTCCCCTTCGACCTTGAGTGGAGATGGACGATTAAAAAATTCAAGGATAAAGACCCCTATGACACTATAGCCAAGCTAATTTTCGTTGCTTTAGTGTACCACATCTGGTTCAAAAGAAATTTGAGATGCTAGATGCTCTAGTCCAGAACGCTTGACCAAATTTGAGAAGCTATTGGGTTTGAAGGTCAAGGTGCTACCTTACCTTTTAGATCTCTTCCTCCAGATACTGTTAGAAATAGATACATCCTATCTACTTGGAATATGTCTAATTCCTGATCTCGGGTGCTTGGTTTGTGGCCTTGTTTGCTTTTTAGCTTTTGTCATTGATTTGTAAGGAGCCTGCCCGATCGCTTTGATTTCCAGATCTATCTTGCCCCTCTTGGGTGTTGTTAATATATTCTTTTTATTCACCAAAAAAAAAATTGTTTTTCAGTAATTGGTTATATATATATATATATATATATATATATATATATATATATATATATATATATATATATATATATATATATATATATATATATATATATATATATATATATATATATATATATATCTTTGTGCTTCTTCTTCATTACACATTCAGGACAGTCAGAAGCCATGGACGCTCCAGTGACCTTGGGATTTCATTTTAGCTTTAAAGAAGCCATCATGCTTATTGGGCAGCGATAACTAGCTTATTTTAATCTATAATATTTTTGTTTTTTTGAAGTTGTTTGATGCCATACTGACATTTCATATTCATTAACAGTGACTGTTATATCTAGATCAGTAGATTAATGTATGGTTCTTCAATTTTTTTAGGAAAAGCTCCATATTCTTGTGTTACAAATATATATATATATATATATATATATATATATATGAAAAAATTTCATCTACACCCCATCAAAGATCGTTAACGATCATCTACACCCATATGAATGCCGAAACATCACCTAGGTCCACTTAACTAATAGAAATCACTAAATTTGTTGAAATACAATTTTACCCCTCAGATAAAAATTTTAAAAAAAAATTTATGTTCATTTATGAATTTAGCCTTCAAATGTTACTTATCCCTGCTGCGAAATTTTACTCTCTCTCTCTCTCGGGTTCATTCTCACTAAAGCGCTAGTCTCCTCTGCTTTTGAGAAGAGCTACTGAATCACCCAAGCATCCTCCCTGCTCCGACGGCAGCATCCCATCTCCGTAATCACCCAAGCCTAATCCCTATGCATTGAGAAGAGGTCCCGAATCACCCAACCTGCTCGGGGTTCGTTGAGAAGAGCTCCCAAACCAGATCTGCCATCCATTGACAAGAGCTCCCAACCTGGTATGTTTAGCTGTCTTTTCTTCTTCTTCTTCTTCTTTTTTCTTTTTTTTTGAATCATATATGTTTGATGTTCTTTTTCGAGGGTTTGTTCCTGAATGATGTTATTTTTTCTACTTGAACTTCTTCTTCTTCTCACCCTTCTTTCTTCGAGGGTTTGTTCCTGAATAAGTTTATATCTCTGAATGAACTACATGAACTTCTTCTTTCCCTTCTTTCTTCAAGGGTTTGTTCCTGAACAAATTTATTTCTCTGAATGAATGTGAAGAGGTCTATTTAACCGTGTATGAGATTTAAGATTTTTTTGGTGGGTATCAGTGATTCACTCTGGTTTGGGTAAAAACCCTGATTTTGATAGTGATCACTCGAATTCAGCATCAGACAACAATAGAACAACCGACTTTCCTCCCAATGTGATTTTGTTTTCCTTTTCTTGATTTTGTGTGAGGCTACTGTCCAGTTGGAAATAATCGAACATGAAAGAGAAATATGGTTATCAATTTGCTTATCCTCCCTCTTTTTAATCTTGATTCATTACATGGCTTTTGATCAACTGAATTGTTTACTAATGTAATTGCATTTTGTTTAGAAGGAATATGGATCCTAAATGTGAAAAATGTGGTGCTATACTTGTCATACGTAGAACAAGTAAGGGAATTAATATTGGGAGAATGTATTATAATTGCCAAATTTGTCAAAAGTTTGTAATGTGGGTAGAGCATTTGAAACAATGTTCATGTGCAGGTGGGCATTACAAGGTGATAACAGCCAAAACGGCAACAAACAATGGACGGAAATTTTGGTGTTGTCCACATTCCACAGGGGTGAGTGTTAATATTGTTTCCCTTTTTAAGTAGCAGGCGGGGTCTGATCATTGTCATATGGATGTAAGTCCTTCTAATATGAGGTTTTGTATAATTATCTTGTAGGTGGGTAATCCTCGATGTGGGATGTTCCAATGGATAGAGAGAATGAAATGCTTTCAAGGAATGGGGACTGATACTCCAATTGGTCAAGGTACGAAAACCGATCGAGGGAAATGCTCACAGGAGAGAGGTGAAAACTCACATACCCAGACAGATGCTGGTAGAATTACTTCCTCGAATTATTTGAGAGGGTACTTAAGAGGAGCAATTAGAGCTCATGGGCAAAGTTCTAAGACGTTTGAAGACCTTCTCAATGCTGTGGAGAAGCTAGATCTGAAGAATCCTGATGGGAGAGTCACTTAGTGATAGGTTGATTGTAGGTTGTATTATAAAACAATGATTCCAATGGTTTTGAGATGATTCTCATTTGATTTTTGCGAATATCAACCACTATGTTGTGGGGACTAGTGGGGGACCATGACCAACCATTCCTTATATATATATAGAGTAGTATTATATGTATCTTTCCTTTTGTATTTCAGTGGGTTATGATAATGATACTTCTTATTGATCTGTGACACTGAGCTTTCTTTTGTTTTGTTGGGTTTCTTTTAAAGTTAATGACTTTTATGACTCGAGATTTGGGAGGGTGGTAAGGTGTATGTGATGATGTATTCATTTGGTTGTCTGTATACCTATGTATGTGACTAAAGTTGCATGCACGCTTATGGAATGAGAAAGTGATGTGTGAGAAGTCTCTTGTTCTGGTCTCTGGTTTGGTGGAATGTAGATAAAGCATGCATGTCTCAGCGTTTCAAGATATATCCTAGTTAGTTTCTGAGGATGGCATGGTCCAGTTGGTTGTAGACTAAGTTCATCTCCGAGATCCATCATTCATTCGTTGATATTAGAGCTACAGAGGCAGGCAGCTTGGATATTCCTGATCTAGTGAGTCTGCCAGTTAGTGATAACCATCAGCAGCATGGAGCTAGGGAATACATTTCACCAGCCTTGATACATATACCTGTTTATGTATCCTACCAATGGATACAAACCTGGTCCTTGTTAGTGAGCTAGTGATCTAGAAAATTCCATTGGGGAAACATTTGCATCATTTGTCCATCATTTGTTGTCAGCTGACTGAACCAACTAATAATCCTAGTCCATCATTTGTTGAACCATCAGGAGGGCTCAACTTCTAGCAAAAAATTCTCAACATATTTTGCAGCGGTCCAAGATTAGAGCTCAACCCCAATAAGTTGAAAATGCATCCCTGAAACAAAAACTCCATCATTTTCTTCTATTTCTACAGATAATCAAAATTGGTAGAAGTAGATCACCCTTTCTAATGATGATAAAGCATATAAAGAGGAAATATGCTA
Source organism: Protea cynaroides (assembly GCA_028583415.1). Lineage (NCBI taxonomy): Eukaryota > Viridiplantae > Streptophyta > Magnoliopsida > Proteales > Proteaceae > Protea > Protea cynaroides. Next base: position 10,562,709 of record CM053272.1, on the reverse strand, counting down.
AGTTACATGTACTGAACAGTATTAAGTCCAAAATATTCCAAATTAACTGAAGTAGCATGAACTGAAGATAGTAGTTCTAAACCCAGAATAGACCCAGAACTATGTGATCCTACATCCCTTCCATCATCATCTTTGAAGAATTACTGAAGACGACAAGAGCTGGAACCCTAGAACAGACCCAAAACAGAAGTAAAAAAGAAGGCTAAGCTTTTGCATGCGATGAAGATTTCTTATGTGCTTCTCCCCAAGCATTCCTGAAGTTTTCAGCCCTCTCAGACATTCTTCTCTTTGCTGTTGCTTGTCTACTTGGTACTATAGATGTCCTAGACGATTGTGATCTTGTTTGCATTTGTGATCTAGCAGGTCCATCTTGAATTTTGTTCTACATAATCACAAATAAGGATTATTGGTAGGAAAAAAAAGAATTAATAAAAAAATAGTAGAGATGATACCTGTGTAGTGGAGCCTCTTCCTTGACTAGTAGCTTCTTCTTGAGGAGTATCTTCTTGTCTTGTTCTTCTGCTTCTCTACATAATCATATTGATGAAGTATATTAGTAGCAAAAAAATAGGATTGGGATTTTTATGTAAGCTTAGATGATACCTGTGTAGTGGATCCTCTTCCTTGACTAGCAGCTTCATCTTGAGGAGTATCTTCTTGTCTTGTTCTTCTGCTTCTCTACATAATCATATTGATGAAGTATATTAGTAGCAAAAAAACAGTACTGGGATTTTTAGTTGATCATAATAGTGTCCAATCAGACATAGCATGAATGAACTCAGAGTAGGAAAGCATAAATTTTTGAATGGAAAAAAATGAGGAAACATGATCCTCCACATTACCCCTCATGAAAAGGACTGCAGCTACAACATGCTTACAGGGTACCCCGGTAACTTCCCATACAACACACTCGCATGTTTTCTTCTTTAAATCTACTACATGCCTACTGTGTCCGTCATTGATCTCAAACTCTTCTGGTCCATAAGACATCACATGACAACTCCTACATGCTTCCTGAGTAGACACTAATTTCTTCAATACAGTAGGTGTTATCCTCCCATTGAAATCACAACCCTTTTTGTACCTATCTTGCATCCTCTTTATAAGTTTTATTCTGAATTCATCAATCAAAGTCAAAATAGGTTTACCTCTAAAAGGTTGTATCCAATTATTAAAACACTCTGACATGTTGTTAGTGACATGGTCACTAACAATCATGTGGTCGAATGCGTGTCTAGCCCAAGTTGACAAAGGATTTCTCATCATCCATTGATATGCTTATCCTTTAGTTGCTCTTATCTCTTACATTGCTTTGTTGAACTCAGAGGCATTATATGCCTTGCATGCTGTCCAGAACAATCTTCTCAAAAGCAGACCAAGAAATTTCTTCTGAAAATTGCTGTATAGATGTCTACAGCATAATCTTTGCTTTGCAAATGGAAATATTTCTATAATAGCCTTAGATAAGCCCTATAACAATGCAAACAAAAAAAAATCATGACAAGAAAAAAATGCATTGGAACTTCAACTTAACTATGCAAGAAGCAAAGAATGTTTACGAGAAAAAAATCACATTACCTTTTGTTTGTCTGACATGAAAGTCAGATGATGTCCAACAAAGTCATATGATAGTGCCTCTGAAAGAGCTCTTAGAAACCATGTCCAAGAGTCTTTGTTTTCATTTTCTACTACACTAAAGGCAATTAGAAAGAGGCCATTATTGACATCCATACTTGTAGCTGTTAGTAGAATTCCTTGATAATTGCCTTTCAAATGACAGCCATCAATGCCAATGAATGGCCTGCATCCTTTCAAAAACCCTTGCTTGCAGGCATCAAAACAGATAAACAACCTTTTGAAAATTGGTTTTAGAGTTGTTGCTGAGGTCTCCTCATACTGTAGCTTGAACATACTACCTGGATTCCTCTCTAACAACATCTGACCATATCCGGGCAGCTTCATATATGATTGTCTCTGAGTAGTCAAATTCTCTTGCTTAGCAACTAACCTTGCCCTATACAACTGTTGATTTGAAGGCTTTATACCATACCTTGCCATTAAAGCAGCTTTCATGCTTTCATTCTTCATGTCAGGGTCTGTTCTCAACCTATTGGCTAGCTTTGTGGCAATCCAAATTGAGTTGGCAGTTTTGTTGTTTAACTCCTTTCCACAACTGTGGTCTGTTTGACATTTTCTGACCACAAAAGTGTCCCCATCTGTTCCCACAGTTGCATGGATTATCCAAGGACATCCATCTTTGGCACAAATCACTGTTACCCTCTTCCTATCATTTTTTAGTCTAATTATCTCTATGCCCTGTTGAATGATAAAATATTTTAAAACTTTCCTGAAAGAGGCGACATTTTCATAGACATTCTCTCGTTTAATTTCTACCCTTCTAACATCATCTATATCTACGTCATCATCCCTGACAGTACTTTCTTCTGGAAAATCTTCTTCAACATCAAAAAAGTTCATCTCCTCAAGATCATCTTTCTCATACTCTACATCTCTATCTCCTTCAGACTGACTACTATCTTCCAGGTTGAGGTCCTAGTTTTCATCCAACGGTCATCCTCACTATCACTTTCAATAGCTGGTTCTTTTCCCTTCCTTCTACAACCACTACTGCCAGTAGTTTCAGTAGTGGGAGGTGCACTTGTACTAATGTCCCCTTCTCTTTCCATCACATGCATAGTGCCAGGAGTAATTGTTGTTGTGGACATTATTTCCTCCACAGGCAAAATGGGGGGTGATGCAATTGGAAGCCTCCTCGCAACTGTCTTTCTTGATTTCCTACGGGATGACGGGGGTCTACCAATCATCGATGAATCATATCCATTGATGGTATACCTATCTAACGTGGCATCACCCACATTTACTCCGTAAACTTTCAACAACATGGCTCTACCCTGTTCTTTAAATATCTTCACCAGTGCTAAGACATCAGCATCAGATTTGACTTCGTAGTACCCACCATTGGGCATCTCTGCCCTCACTGAGAACCTGACAGATCTGCCATCTGGAATATCTTTTAAAACTGTGTAATATGCTGTGTGGACTATGTCAATCCAGCTGATACAGTCTTCATCAACCATTTTGATTTCCAACTCATCTTTGTACTGATAATATATACTGAATTTTTTTTCTATGTTTCAAAATCTGTTTACAAGATGAAAAAAAAAAATTCAATCACACCATAAGAACAGGAAAGATATGAACAGATCCAATGGAAAAACAGATCCATTGGAAAAATAGATCCATTGAAAAAAAATTCAATCACACCATAAGAACAGGAAAGATATGAACAGATCCAATGGAAAAATGGATCCATTGGAAAAATAGATTATAATGAACCATAATTCAAGCAAATCCCAGAAGGAACAAGACAAATCCAATTGGCCAATCCAACTGATCCAATATGAACCATGATTCCAATGACCAATTTCAAGCAAATCCCAGAAGGAACAAGACAAAATGGGGCAGATTATAAAGTGAGAATTGCCAAGTCGGTCTATAGTCTCAGAGAAAAAAAAAATCCAAAAACGAGGGCCTACATACCTGATCTTGCAATAATATAAGTCAAATAATCTATAGCAAATCCCAGAAGGAACAAGACAAAATGAGGCAGATTATAAAGTGAGAATTGCCAAGTCGATCTACAGTCTCAGAGAAAAAAAATCCAAAAACGAGGGCCTACGTACCTGATCTTGCAATAATATAAGTCAAATAATCTATAGCTCATCTCTCTCTCTATTGTGACCCACTATCAAGATTTTTGTTCTAGGTATTGGAACCAACCTGAGTGGAAAATATGCACTTTTACAAAGATGCAATTAGTAAATTGCTCACCAGTAGACAAAAAGTAGTAGAACCAACCTGCAGGCAATAAACAAAGAAATAAATAAAGAAAGAAAATAGTAGAAAAAGTGCTTTGCAATAAACGACACAAAGGATAAACACATTTACATACCCAGAGGTCAACAACGAAAGGCTGTAGGGCTCACCTGTCGGCAGTCTAGGACCACTATTACACTGTGGATGTAAAAGTGTAAATAAAAAATCAAGATCATCCATTTAATGTTTCTTCAATATAGTATATATAGACAAGGATATCGAACAAAAACTATTCGTCAATTTTTTTGCATTTTTTTTTTTGCATTCCAGATTCAACTATCATGTTAGGGTTTGGGTTTCGTTTCATACCCCATGGAATATTGGGGAAAAACTATCCCCCTGGTAGTCGCAGAAGAAAAATTTGTGGGGAAGAGAGGATTGAACGAAATGACTGGTTTCATACCTAATGAAGAAGAAGTTGTGGGGAATAGTGGTTTCATGTCAGTTTTTCATCATCCTCGTCTAGTAGAGGTAGGGTTGCAAAGGATTGCCCGATTTACCTACCTTTGTTGCAGTAATAACCATGGTCGGGGAAGATGAAGGCACTGTTGATGGCAAAGAAGAAAAATTTCAACTTCGTAGTCCTCGTCCTCGTCGAGTAGAGGTAGGGTTTCATCCTCGTCGAGAAGGAAAATCTCAAGTCTCAAGTTCTACTGTTTCGAAGTGAAACAGTTTGAAATAAAGGAGGTTTCAAAACAAATATCAAAAGGGTATATTGGTCTTTTCAAGCTTCAAAAAGGGTATTCTCGTCCGTAAAAATTCCAATCCACCTGACGTCAGCATCTAACGGCAATCAACTAATGGAGTGGACTTCTTTGATTACCACAGCCAAAGTTAGTGGACCTAGGTGATGTTTCAACATTCTTATGGGTGTAGATGATATTAACGATCTTTGATGGGGTATAGATGAAATTTTTTTTTTTTTTTTTATATATATATATATATATATATATATATATATATATATATATATATATATATATATATATATATATATATATATATATATCTGTGTGCTTCTTCTTCATTACACATTCAGGACAGTCAGAAGCCATGGACCCTCCACTGACCTTGGGATTTCATTTTAGCTTTAAAGAAGCCATCATGCTTATTGGGAAGCGATAATTAGCTTATTTTAATCTATAATCTTTTTGTTTCTCTGAAGTTGTTTGATGCCATACTGACATTTCCTATTCATTAACAGTGACTATTATATCTAGATCAGTAGATTAATGTATGGTTCTTCAATTTTTACAGGAAAAGCTCCATATTCTTGTGTTGTAACACATGGATTTGTACTAGATGTGTCACACCCCAATTCTGATCCAACCAGAATGGTGTGAGTGAACCGTCATTGAACCAACGGTTCACACCAAGATCTCGAATAGACCGTGTCCTCTCATACAAACCATTGCACATAACCACAATCAGAATATAAATAATATAGCAAAAGTCTTTAAATAGAATGAATTGAGTATCTATTGATAATTTAAATAAAATATCCCATTATTAAAATCCAATCATAAAACATAATATCATTACATCTCTTTAAAAGTCAACCGAAAATAACTGAACAAATAAATAAAATCAATCACAGGTATACGCAAAAAGGGCACTCGCATGAAGCGTCATGCTCGTCCTCTCCTGCCTATACACCCAGAGCAGCAACATCACCATACGCCGGAGCGTTCATATAGTCGTCCACCGTGTATCCTGCATCAACATCTAAAAACAATGTGTACACAAAGGGTGAGCTCACAACTTAGCTCAGTAAGACAACCAGACAGTTTCACAATATTATGCATGAGTAATAATCATTTTATGCTGTGGTATGGTTTAAGTTTGCAATGTGCTATAGAAAGATTTGGCGGCCCCCGCACCTCTATACACGAGTGTGTGGCACCGCATGAAATCACACCACCACCGGCCCACATGCATCCATCATGGAATAGAGATAGAGCTAAGATATCCCCGTACCTCCCCTGATGCTCTACCCATACCAGTACCTAAGCCCCTACTGGCCAGGGCTCGGAAACTGGGCTCGCAACTAACCAATCCTATATGTCATCAATGTACGCTCTATCCCAGCACAGCCGTCTACGGCATAGAGATAGAGCTAAGGCATCCCCGTACCACCCCTTATGCCCTATCCGTAACTAACCCACTAGGATAGAAACATAACGCAGGTAGACCCTATCCCAACATAACTCCCTACGGCATAGAGATAGAGCTAAAGCATCATGGACAAGCCAGCGTCGACTTCGGAGACCACAGTGCCACATAACCATGGCCAGACCAGCATCAACATCGGAGACCATCGTACCACGACCTTCCCCTGATGCCCCACCTGTAGCAAGCATGTTAAGATAGAATACTACAGTGTGAGGAATGATCTCAGGCCTATGCCCCACTCCACACACTCATGAAAATAATCACATGCCTAACAATCACATCCTATCAATGCATGAACAATAATGATAACTGAAAGTAAAGGATGGCATGTGAATATGCACAAACATCACATCATATATATTCAGGTGATTAACAAAGATTTACTGTCCATTAATTATTAGGTTTAGGTCAGATTCCCTTACCTGACGCTCGTTTGATAGCTTGCTCCACGTCACAAGATCCAAACGTGCTTTCACAAAGTCCTACAATATTATTAGGATTTCATTAAAATAGCTTCTTAGGGTTTCATGTTGGTCGCAAACCAACAAAGTTATAAAATACCCTCACAGAGCTGACCGGTGGCATATACCGGTCGCAGCTCTGTGGGGAAGACTGGCGACCGGTATGGTCAGCCGGTCCCCACAGACCAGCCTCCCGAAAGATATCGGTGGCAACATACCGACTGCACTGTGTACAACCGGTATAGTCGATCGGTATGTCTCTGGAAGACCATACTTGGGTTTTTCGACTGCCGTCGATCATCCTCCATGGATTTCCAGGGTTTCTCCTATCCATTCTAAGTCGGAGCTTTGAGTTAGAGTTATCTCCAACTCATTCAAGTCTTATTTCGATGAATATAATCTCGAAACTCGAATCTAGGGTTTGACGGCAACTTAGGGTTTTAAGGTCCAGTTAGGGTTTTAGATCAATACCTACTTTGCATGGTATTGATCCACCCACACCACTATCCTAGAGTCATAGGGTAATAAGAGTGGTTAAGCACTTACCGTCAACTGGCGTAACGGGAGCGTCGTCGAACGGTAATGGCGGCACCTCCTTCTTCTTCCTTGCTCCTTCTCCTTTCCAACCTCTTTCTCTTCTCTAGGGTTTGTGAGAGACAATGGAAAGGATTTGAGGAGGTTTAAGGGTGTATTTATAAACTAAAATTAGGGTTTAGTAACCCTAATAGGATTAGGAAAGTCTTAGGATTCGAAATCAGGAAAGTGGGACCCTCAGAAGTCAATTTCCGGATCTCCACACTCAGCTGTGCAGAGCTGATCGGTCGACCGGTACCATGACCGGTACCATCGACCGGTCAACATAAAATCATGTTGATTTGATCGTCTTTGGTCTGATTTTGTACCTGTTTGTCATCCGCTCGTCCCGTCTGGCCCGGTGATGATCGGAAGACCTGCTACGACACAAAACCAAGGTTTAGACCGGGTTTACGGAGTGCGGGTCTTACAACTCCCCCATGCTTAAAAGAAATTTCGTCCCCAAAATTTGCATGTAGGTCTCACAACTCCCCCACCCTTACAAGAAATTTTGGCCTCGAAATTTGAACGTACCTTGATCGTCGAAAAGATTAGGATACTCCTTCCTCATTGCGCTCTCCTCTTCCCAAGTAATTTCTTCAACATTTTGGCTTCTCCAATGCACCTTCACATAATGGATATCCTTGGTTCGAAGTTGCTGTACCTTTCGGCTTGAGAGCATCACATACACCACTTCGAATGTTAAGTCTTCAGTCAAGTCTGGGGGGTCTGCTGTCAAGATGTGTGATGAGTCTCTGACATACTTCTTCAACAATGATACATGGAACACATCATGAACACTTGACATAGATGGTGGTAGAGCCAATTGATATGCTACATTACCCCATCTAGCCAATATTTCGTATGGTCCCACATACCTGGGGCATAGCTTTCCCTTTTTACCAAACCGTTTCAAGCCTTGCACCGGTGATATCTTTAAGAATACTTTGTCACCCACTGTAAACTCCAGATCTCGACGTCGATTATCTGCATAGTGCTTCTGTCGAACTTGGGTTGTCTTTACTCTTTCTTTGATCTGATCAATCACTCGACAAGTTTCTTCAAGAAACTCCGGTCCTACAATTCTTCTTTCTTCCACCTCGTTCCATAGCAGAGGTATACGACACTTCTTCCCATAGAGTGCTTCATATGGGGCCATCTGAATTGTAGCCTGATAGCTGTTGTTATAAGCGAACTCGATGAGTGATAGTTTCTCATCCCAAGCTCCCTTGAAATATAATGCACAAGCTCAGAGCATATCTTCTAAAATTTGAATAGTTCGTTCTGACTGTCCATCCGTCTGAGGGTGAAAAGCTGTACTGAACTTCAACTTTGTTCCCATAGCTTTCTGTAATCCTTCCCAGAACTTTGATGTAAAACGAGGATCTCTGTCTGATACTATACTCTCTAGAACGCCATGGAGTCTGACTATATTATCAACATACAACTTGGCCAGCTTCTCCATGGTATACTGAGGTCTAACCACAATAAATCGAGCTGTCTTGGTGAGTCGGTCGACTATAACCCAAACTGCATCCACTGACCTTGGTGTCAAAGGTAGGCCAGTGACGAAATCCATGGAGATACAATCCCACTTCGATGCAGGTTCCGGTAATGGCTATAGTAAACCTGTGGGTCTCTGCCTTTCTGCTTTAACTTGTTGACAATTCAGACATTGGAACACGAAACGAGCTATATCTGCTTTCATACCCCTCCACCAATATAGTCTTCTTAAATCATGGTACATTTTGGTACATTCTGGATGTACCAAATATGGAGTGTAATGAGCTTCAGTCATAACTCGATCTCTGATATTGCAGTCTTCACTCTCAGGTATACATAACTGTCCACGATACCTGAGTACCTTGTCTGAATCCAAGGTATAGTCAGGATTGCTCGTACCCTTCTCTAAGTCTTCTTGCACTGTCTTAAGATGTGGATCATGTAGGATTTCTAACTTGACTTCATCAACTAGATCCGGTGAGATCTTCAAGGCTGCGAACATCATGGTGAACTTATGAATTAAGCCTTGCTCGACTGGATCTTCTGCAGTCTCTATTATATACTCTTCATCGCCTTCAATTGAACTTGAGGCTGCGGCACATAATGCAGTATTTGTACTTGGTCCTGCCTCAGGTTTTGATGCCCACTTTCTGCTTAGGGCATCAGCCACAACATTTGCTTTACCCGGATGATACTGGATGTCACAATCATAGTCTTTTAATAACTCCAGCCATCTCCTCTGTCTCATATTCAGATCCTTCTGAGTGAAAAGGTAAGTTAAGCTCTTGTGATCTGACTTAATCTGAAACTTCTCACCGTACAAGTAGTGTCTCCAAGTCTTGATTGCATGTATAACCGCTGCTAACTCCAAATCATGCGTAGGATAGTTCTTTTCATGCTCTTTTAACTGTCTTGATGCGTAAGCAATCACTTGTTCTCCTTGCATCAATACACACCCGATACCCAACTCTGAAGCATCCGTATATAAAGTAAACGGTACGCTTGGTTCTGGGATGGTCAAGATAGGTGCAGAGACTAGTCTTGACTTCAAAGTCTGAAAGCACTTCTCACACTCATATGTCCATATGAATTTCTCTCCCTTCTTGGTCAATCTGGTGAGTGGAACAGCGATCCTGGAGTAATCTTCTACGAATCTTCTATAATAACCAGCCAACCCAAGGAAACTACGAATCTCCGTAACAAATTTTGGTGCTTCCCATCCTACTATAGCAGCTATCTTACTTGGATCAACCTTGATACCGTCTTCAGATACTACATGGCCCAAGAAAGCCACTTCCTTCAGCAAAAACTCGCACTTCTTGAACTTAGCATAAAGCTTCTCCTATCTCAGCCGTTGTAGGGCTGCCCTCAAATGTGTTGTATGAGCCTCCATGTCCTTTGAGTAGACCAATATGTCATCGATGAATACGATGACCGAAGTATCCAACATATCATGAAACACTCGGTTCATCAGTTCCATGAACGACACTGGGGCGTTGGTCAACCCGAATGACATGACTAGAAACTCATAATGCCCATACCTCGTCCTGAAAGCAGTCTTCGGAATAAGATATACCAAAGTAATACGGGAATAGCAATCAATGAAAGTGACATACCATCTATGACCAGTGCTAAAAACAGTACGAGCTAGTCTTCAAACATCATAATGGACCAAATGAAAAGGAGTACTACTCTGTGTAAGAGACAGACGATACGAAGATCGAGTTTGCTTACCCAAAATACAAGTTTCCCAAAAAAACTCTTATTGTTTACATTTATTTGCTAATGATAGAAATAAACTTGACAAAACAGTAAAAGCGGGCTGGCCAAGACGTTGGTGCCATCGATGCAGATCAGAGGATGTTGAATCAAGGTAAAGAGCAGGGTTTACATAAATAGATGTGGAAACTGAAGGATAGAGACCGTCTTCAAGCAAGTCCAAGCCTCCCTGTAGCCTACCACATCCAATTGTCCTCTCTGTTGCCAGATCCTGAAACAAACAATGAGATGGAAAAAAAATGTAACTTTGTAGTTTAAAGTAGAAGTAATCTGACTAATTGACAAGAGATTAATAGAAAATTTAAAAACATGGAAAACAGACTGCAAAGTTAAATTAGAGGTGCATTTAATGGAACCTTTTATGGATACAGAGGATAAGGTCCTATCAGCTACACGGACAAGATTAGTTTCAGGGATAAAATGAGAGAAAAAATTAGAGTTACTAGTCATGTGATCCGTGGCCCCAGAGCTAACAATCCAAGGATTTGAGACAGTGGATGCACTAAAGCATATACCTGAATGGGCAAAATTTGAACCTGGATTATTGGAAGTGGCAGGAGTAGATGCAGATGATGATTCAGAAGCTACTGATTGCCTGAAGTATTTGTTGAGTGTCTCCGAAAGATGTAGTAGAGGCTTCGTTAGCTGGGAGGTAGTTTGGTGTACATGAGGGCCCTTGGAAAACCTGTTTCTTTGCTTTTCTTTTTTCTTGGCTTTGAAATCTGCCTACTTTCCATGGAGGTTCCAACAAGTGTCTTTTGTGTGCCAAGGTCTACCACAGTGTTTACATGTCACCTGGTGAGGTATTGAAGTCTGAAGAGCTGATCTTGTGGGAGTAACTGGGAAGAGCATCGTGGTTCGCCGTTGGTCTTCAATTTTCACCATTGCATATGCTTGTCCCAAAGATGGGAAGGGGTCCTTGCTGAGGATCTAGGATCGAATGGGATCCAATCCAACATTCAGACCTACTAAGAAAATGTACTGTACTGTTCATGTCTTTTTTTGTACTGGGTTACATCAGCATCACACTTGGCATGAAAACCATCATAAAAATCCAAAGTTTGCCAAAGACATCGGAGCTTAGTATAATACTCAGACACAATCAATTCATTTTGTACAGTTGCTGTGATCTTCTTCTGGATTGCATAAATCAAAGCATAGTTCCCCACTTGGGAATATGTGGCTTTAGTAGATTTTCAGATCTGGGGAGCCATATTTATCAAGAGGTACCCCTTAGCTATGGCTAGTTTCATAAAATTAAAGAGTTACTGCATAACCATTACTTTTTCGACATTCTATCTTTTAGGGTGATGCCTGCAGTTGGTACACTTTCTGTACCGACAACATTGTCAGCTAGTCTTCATACAGTAATTAAAAGAAGGGAGGATCTAAACCACATTAAATAGTTCCCACCATCCAATTTTATGGTATTAATAAGAATTGTAACAATTTAAAAGACTCAATCATAGCAGAAGTAATTTCAAATGCTTCAGACATGATAAAAAAAATCTAGATATTCAACAAAAGATGTCACACCTCAATTCTGGCTGAACCAGAAGTGTGAGTGAACCGGCTCTAAACCACGGTTCACACCAGGATCTCAATAGATCGTGTCAACCAATTATTTCCAAGCAGTCTAACATAATCAGAGATAAATACATAGCAGCAGAATATAAATAAATAAACTGAGATCTATGTGATAAATTAAAATAATTGTTCAACTTATCCCACCATTCACAAATTTAAATAATAAAAGTATTACAATGTATTGTTCAAAAATAAATCCCCTCTAAAGGAAAACACAAAAGGAGCACTCGCATGATGCGTCATGCTCGTCCTCCACTACCTGGGTATCAAAGGCGCAAGACCGAATGCGACAGGCAGGCGTCATGAAGTCATCAACTATGTACCCTACATCGGTCGATATAATATATATATATATATATATATATATATATATATAAAGAAATATATATATATATATATATTTGGGTGAGCTCACAACTTAGCTCAGTAAAGTACAAGACCAATGCAACATACAAAATGCATGAGATAACATTACAAATTGGGTCAGGTATAACTTGCAATTATGCTATGGTAAGGTTTGGTGGCAATCGCACCTCCATGTACGAGAGTGTGAGCACACCCAATAGTTAGGCACCTACCATACTACTGTTGTTTCCCCAAATCACTCACTCCGGTATGGAGATAGGACTCGAGTCTGGCCGGAAGGAAGAACCACAATCCCACGTCCTCCCCCTGATACCCCATACCGTACCAATACCTATACCCCTACTGGCAAGGGCTTGCAAGTGGGTTCCGTTTCTAACCAGTCCTAAATGTCAATACAGTATCAATGGCCTTACCCCAGCACGGCTCCCTATGACATAGAGATAGGGCTCGAGTCTGGCGAGCAGGAAGAACCACAATCCCACGTCCTCCCCCAGATACCCTATTCGTACCAAGTCTACTAAGGTAGATGGCGATACGAAAAGGTGTTAGCTGTGGATATATCCAGGGCACCCCCCCTTCACATTCCACACACTAACTAAAAACATACACATGCCTAACATCCAACAATACTAGCATATGAAATGCATGAACAGATAATAGTAACAGAAGAAATAACTACATGGCATGTGAAATGCACAAACATCAAGCAATGAAATTTATATACAATTTAGTTGCAAAGGTTTACTGATTAATTAGTTAATTAGTGTTTGGCTCTTGTCCCTTACCTGACGCGTGATAACAATCCCGCTCTACGTCACATGATATTCTCACGTTGTCTACAGGTCCTACACAACTATATTCATAGGTTAGAATTAATTTATTAAGGTCACAGTTGGTCAGAACCTTGCATGACCAAGCAAACCAGGCTCAGAAACCATACCGGTCGTAGGTACCGGTCTCAGGGGAGTGAGACCGGTATGAGCCACCGGTATGTATACCGGTTGTGGTATATACCGATTGCACATATGTGAGACCGGTATGTGCCTCCGGTATACACCGCAGGCCCATACCATCGGACCTTGTGTCCAACCGGTTTGTTCCACGGATTAGATCCGAGAACTCGATCTTGGATCTCCCTTTCCCATTGGTTATCGGCTAGGTTTTCTAGGGTTTATCCTAACCCACGCTAAGGTCCAAGCATCCTAATGGCCTTCTAATTTTGGTTGGGACACTGCATCAAACCAGATTAGATTTGAAAGAAGAAAGATCTAGGGTTTAGAATTGTCGCGCCGCTTCGCGGCTCCGATCCGATATCCTAATGTTACTAATAGTATAGAGCACTTACCGGCGGTGTTCGTCGATTGGCGGCGAGCTCCTCCAATGGAAACCTCCTTTCTGGGCAGCCTCTTCCTCCTTGCTCCTTCTCAACTCTTCTCCAGACGGCTAGGGTTTGAGAAGGATCAATAGAGTGTGATCATCTCTATAAATAGAAGAGGGCCATTCTTGGGAAGGTTTTCCACGATTGGAAACTTCCCAAGTTTCCATTCGGAGTGAGGGACCCGCTGGAGTACGTCTCCCACAGAAAAGAAGTATACCAGTTGCACATACCGGTCAGAGTGACTCAGACCGGTATAGTTAGACTGGTATACCATACCAGTTGCACCATACCGGTCTGACTGACTTAGATCTGTATAGTCAGACCGGTATGAGTTTTTACCAATTTTGAGTGGTTCTTGTACCTAAAATTTTGCGTGGTTCGTCACCCGGCTTCGCCTTCCGGTCTGGCTACGATTGGGACACCAGTCATTATATAAAACCACGGTTTAGACCTGGTTTTAGAATACGGTTCTTACAACTCTACCACCCTTAAAAGAAATTTCATCCCCAAAATTGTACGTACCTTTAGAGTTGAAAAGATGAGGGTATTCTTGTCGCATGGCATCCTCCTCCTCCCAAGTAATTTCTTCTACATCCTGACTTTTCCAAACGACCTTGACGTAGTGGATAGCTCGCCTTCGAAGCTGTTGTACCTTTTTGCTAATGAGCTGGATTGGCACCACCTCGAAGGTTAAGTCTTCTGTCAGATCTGGGGGGTCTGCAACAAGAATGTGTGAAGGGTCTCTCACGTAATTCTTTAGTAAGGACACGTGAAAGACGTTGTGGACACTAGACATCGCTGGTGGCAATGCAAGTTGATAGGACACTTTGTCGCATCAGGACAGAATTTCATATGGTCCCACATATCTAGGACATAATTTTCCTTTTCTACCGAACCGCTTCAGTCCTCTTACTGGTGACACCTTCAAGAAAACTTTATCGCCAATCATGAATTCAAGGTCTCGTCGCCTATTGTCTGCATAATGCTTTTGATGCAGCAGAGTTGTCTTTACTCGGTTCTTGATTTGATCTACTGCCTTGCAAGTCTCTTCTACAAATTCTGGTCCAACGATCCTTCTTTCTCCAACTTCATCCCATAATAATGGTGTCCGATATTTCTTGCCATACAAGGCCTCATATGGGGCCATCTGGATCGTAGACTGGTAGCTGTTGTTGTAGGCAAACTCAATGAGGGAAAGCTTCTCATCCCAAGCCCCCTTAAAGTCGATAGCACATGCAAAGCATATCCTCTAGGATCTAGATGGTCCTCTCTGACTGACCATCCATTTGAGGGTGGAAGGCTGTACTAAACTTTAGTTTCGTTCCCATTGCCTTCTGTAGCCCCTCCCAGAAATTCGATGTGAAGCGTGGGTCTCTATCAGATACTATGCTCTCTGGGACACCATGCAGTCTGACTACATTGTCCACGTACAATCTTGCTAACTTGTCCATGGTGTATTGCGGTCTGACTGGGATAAATCTGACAGTCTTGGCAAGGCGATCTACAACTACCCAACCAGCATTCACTGACCTTGGAGTCATAGGTAGACTAGTGACAAAATCCATGGTAATACAATCCCATTTCCATGTCGGTTCAGGTAACGATTGCAATAATCCTGCGGGCCTCTGTCTTTCTACTGACTTGCTGGCAGTTTAAAGATTGAAACACATATCGGGCCACATCTGCTTTCATACCCCTCCACTAGTATAATCTCTTTAGGTCATGGTACATCTTGGTGCTCCCAGGATGTACTGAATATGGAGTAGAGTGAGCTTCCAACATGATTCGGTTTCTGATTTCCAGATCTTCATTCTCAGGTACACATAAACTCCCATGATATCTGAGTACCTTGTCTTCATCCAAGGTGAAATCAGGGTTGGCTCGACCCTTTTTCAAATCTTCTTGAACTGTCCTGAGGTATGGGTTCTATAGGACTACTGCCTTTATTTCTTCCTTCAAGTCGGGAAAAATCTTCAATGCTGCAAACATAAGGGTAAACTGGTGTATCAACCCTTGCTCAATAGGATCATCTACTGACTTTATTAAGAGCTGTTCTTCATCATCTGATGAGCCAAAAACAACAGCACACAATGCTGCATTTGTACTTGGTCCTGCTTCAGGGTTCGATGCCCATTTCCTGCTCAGCGCATCAGCTACAATGTTAGCTTTACCAGGGTGATACTGAATGTCACAGTCATAGTCCTTGAGTAATTCTAACCACCTCTTCTGCCTCATGTTGAAGTCTTTTTGGGTGAAAAGATACGTCAGGCTTTTGTGATCAGACTTAATCTGGAATTTCTCACCATACAGATAATGCCGCCAAGTCTTGATAGCATGAATGACCGCTGCCAATTTTAGGTCATGTGTAGGGTAGTTCTTCTCATGCTCTTTCAGTTGTCTTAAGGCATAGGCTATCACCTGTTCTCCTTGCATCATCACACAACCCAGTCCCAAACCTGAAGCATCTGTATATAGTGTGAATGGATGGTCTGGAGCTAGAATAGTCAATATAGGTGCTGATACCAGTCTTGACTTCAACGTCTGAAAGTATTTTTCACATTCTTCAGTCCATATGAACTTTTCCTCTTTTTTGGTCAACCTGGTGAGTGGAACAACAATCTTGGAATAATCCTCCACAAACCTTCTATAGTATCCAGCTAAGCCCAGAAAACTATGAATTTCAGCAATTGTCGTCGGCGCCTGCCATCCTACTATGGAAGAAATTTTACTAGGATCAACCTTGATTCCTTCAGCAGACACCACGTGACCAAGGAAGGCCACTTCATCTAACTAGAATTCACACTTCTTGAATTTTGCATAAATTTCTCTCTCCTCAGTCTTTGTAATGCTGCTCTTAGATGCACTGCATGTGTCTCCTGGTCCTTGGAGTATACTAAAATATCATCGATGAACACGAAAACTGACGTATCCAACTTGTCATGAAATACCCGGTTCATTAGCTCCATGAATGATGCTGGTGCATTAGTCAACCCAAGGGACATCACAAGGAACTCATAGTGTCCATAACGCGTCCTGAAAGCTATCTTGGGGATGTCTGCTTCCTTAATCTTGAGTTGATGATACCCTGAGCTCAGGTCAATCTTCGAGAATACACTCGAACCTTGTAATTGATCAAACAAATCATCTATTCTTGGTAGTGGGTACCTGTTCTTGATAGTGAGCTTGTTTAATTCTTGATAGTCCATACAAAGATGTACGCTACCATCCTTTTTCTTGACAAAGAGCACAGGTGCTCCCCAAGGTGAGATACTAGGCCTTATAAATCCCTTGTCTAACATTTCTTGCAGCTGAGTTTTTAACTCTTTCAACTAGGTGGGAGCCATCCTGTAAGGTGCTTTAGACACAGGTGCAACCCCTGGTAGGTGGTCTATCACAAACTCAGTAGCTCTGTCTGCTGCAACCCTGGTAGGTCTTCTAAAAATACATCGAAAAATTCCCGTACCACTTTGATGTCCTCCCTTTTTGGCAAGTCAGCGGTCACATCCATCACTGATACGAGGTATCCTACTCCTCCTTTCTCTAAGCACTTATTTGCTTTTAGGGCTGAGAGTATGAGCTTTCTCTTCCTAGGCAACTTAGCCCCTTTGAAGTTGAACTCAGTCCCTTCACTGTCTTTGAACATCAACTTCTTCTCGATACATAACAGGTTTATCGAATATTTAGATAACTAGTCCATGCCAAGAATGACATCGAAATCTGACATCTCCAGCTAGACTAGATTGGCTTCCAACTCTCGTCCTTCAATAAGCACTGGGCAAGGACCATAATATTCTTCTAATACTACCTCCATTCCCATGGGAGACCAAACTAAGAGACTTGGTTGTAGAGTCTTGATGGGTTGATCTAGTCCTTTTCCAAATGACACTGAGACAAAGGAATGGGTGGCCCCCGAGTCAAACAGGACTCTGGTGGGTAATCCTGCTATATTTACTGTACCTGAGGTTTTTTAAATTTTCCCTTAGTTTCAAATGCACAAACAATTAATGCAACAGTTAAAGAGTAAGTATAAAATCATACTTGTAACCACATCTGGTGATGCGGCTGCCTCTTCTGTAGTAACAGCATATACCTTGCCTTGTTGCTGCTCCTTCTTTGGTTGTGGGCATGTTCTGGCATAATGCCCCACCTGTTGGCAATTGAAACACTTTACATTAGGGTTCGGCCTAATTGCCTGTGGTGTCATTGCAAGAGCCGATCTGGGAGGCACTATGCTAGCTGGTGGCCTGAACGGAAGGTATGGTCGGTTGTTTCTTCCACCTTGGGACTCAGGATTAGGCCTCTTCAGACCCCTATTTTGGGTGAAGAAACTTTCTCTCTGACTGGCCTCGATGACTCGAGCCACTTGTACAACATCATTATATATACTCAACCCTCGACCCAGCACATGCTCTCTGATAACACCCCGAAGGCCCATAGTGAAACGACGAGTCTTTGTTTCCTCCTCCTGCATACTGGTTGGAGCGAAAAAGAATAACTCCTCATACCTTTGTTGGTATGCTTCTACTGTCAACTGAGATTATTGCAAATTTAGGAACTCTCTCTCCATTTGATCACGAAAACTCCTTGGGAAATATTTTTCGAAGAAAGCCTCCTTGAAGATGTGCCAAGTGATTATCTGGTGCTTTGTTTCTAGATATGATCTAGTGGAACTCCACCACCCATTGGCTTCCTCCTTCAGCATGTGAGTGGCATATAATACTTTATCCCCATCCTGACACTCTAGTAGTCGAAAGTTCTTCTCCATTTCAGCTATCCACTGCGCTGGCCATAGTGTTTTCCCTGACTTCCCTGTAAAAGTTGGTGGTTTGAGCTTTAAAAATCCATCCACCGCCCTGAAAAGACCACCCTGTGCATAAGGAACCTGTCCATATGGTGCCTATCCATACCATTGTGGATGATAAGAATAGCAACTCTGATTTCCTCCCTGATATCCCCCATAGTATGCACCCTGATATGGTCCGTGATACCCTCCTTGATCTTGGTTAAAAATTGGTGTCCCTGTAACTGGGTGGGGAACCGTGTTGGGTTGGTCCTGTTGTGGTGGTCCTTCAGTAACTGTGCTAACCCCCACTGGTGCTGCATGGACATTCTCAGCATTTGTAGATGGCATGTTTGCAGGTGCCGACACAGGCCCAGGTGGCCTAAACATTTTCAACATCTCATCAAAGAACTTCTTCTGCTGTGCCTCCATATTAGTGACCAAGTTAGCCATCATTGTTTCGGAGCTTGTAGATGGTTGCCCCTGTGACGACGATTCTTCATTGGCCTTCATCAGATTTTCTGTCTCATTTAGGGGGTTAAGTTCTTCCCCACCTACTCTCTCTTCATTCTCTTATGAGTTTTCTGTACCTGAACTCCTATCCATGGTAGGCGCCCTTGAGTGATGGCGTCTGCAATGAACTCTACGTCCATTTCCTCTCACCATTGAAGCAATTTAATTCCCTGTATGATATCTGAATACATTGAGATACATGAGACAAATTAGAGAATTATTCCAACTAACATTTAGTCTCAACGCATATGGAGCATAAGTATACATCAATAGGGAAGAACATAAGCAACTTTTCAGTTATCTTTTGAAATTTCATATGTATAATCCTTTATTCTAGTCATATCATGCAGGCGTGGGGTCTGGAATAAAGTTTGGCTGATTCTCGAAATGGTTTTGAATTCCCAATCCCCATGGGGTTTCGGCAGTGGTACCGGTCGCACTTCTGGGCTGGACTGTGCGACCGGTACCCCCCTGCGGTATGGTGCGACTGGTACCTATCGCAGGGTATAACGGTTGCACACAAATGTGGTGTGTGCGACCGGTACTGCCTGTGGTATGGCCAGACCGGTATGAATTGCCAGTCATACCGGTCTCACTCCAGGTGAGACCGGTACTGCCGCCGGAACCCCATGGGGATTGGCAATCCAAATCCATTCCGAGAATCGATTGAACTTTATTCCAGACCTCATGCCTGCATGATATGACTAGAATAAAGGATTGTACATAGGAAATTTTGAAAGATAACTGAAAATTTGCTTATGTTCTTCCCTATGGATGTATACTTATGCTGCATATGCATTGAGACTAAATGTTAGTTGGAATAATTCTCTAATTTGTCTCGTGTATCTCAATGTATTCAAATATCATACAGGGAATTAAATTGCCTCAATGGTGAGAGGAAATGGATGAAGAGTTCATCGCAAACGCCGTCACTCAAGGGCGCCTACCATGGACAGGATGGGGATAAAGTATTATATGCCACTCACATGCTGAAGGAGGAAGCCAATGGGTGGTGGAGTTCCACTAGATCATATCTGGAAGCAAAGCACCAGATAATAACTTGGCACATCTTCAAGGAGGCTTTCTTCGAAAAATATTTCCCTAGGAGTTTCCGTGATCAAATGGAGAGGGAGTTCCTAAGGGCCCGTTTGATAAAACTTCTACATCTGGATTTTCGATTCTGGTTCAAATTTGGATTCTACTCCAAGCTTCTCCAAAATTATTTTGGAGTAGAAACCTGTTTGATAACGCAATTCTATAATGGATTCCAGAGCCTATTTGGAACAAAAGCATGTTTGATAACATACTGATCTGGAACCATTTCAGAGCTAAAATGGAGTAGAATCCTGTTTGATAAAAAAAATATTCTGGAGTAAAAATTAAAATGAATTAAAAATAACAAAAACTATCCCTCCTTTTTTTTTTCAATACATATTTTGAAATATAACTAAAATAGCATGGATGATATATAACATTACATTTTAACAATCCCACTCAGTCTATCGAGATTTCTTTTTTTTGTTCGGGATGTGAAAAATAACATTTTACCCATCCCACATTCACACATCAGAGGTTCAAAATCAGCCATATATATTTATGGAGGGGGAAAAATGGCATCAAATTTAATTACACATGCATTCAAGTGTCCTTAAGATGGAATAAAATTTAATGATTGTGTATAATTATCACAGACTATTAAAATAAGGTACAACTGTAATTTGTTCTAACACATTGTTTAATAAAAGGATGCATAGTCAAATTAAACATAGTTACAAAATCAAAGTTTTGGTAAACCATTATCCCTAGCCAATTGGTTGGCAATACCTATCCTAATTGCATTCATCTCTGGGCCTGTACCACTCAAATTAGCTCATTTGGTTGAGTCATCCCATCCGTAGTTTTATTTGTCCACCCCTCTTTATTAAAGTTGCACGTAGTTTTATTTCCTTTTAGAACCTCTTCGACTAAGATGTCAACATACATATCTAGTTCCACTCTATTCCATTTAACAGCATCTATGGTTGTTCTTGATGAAGTTGCCATTACTAGTTGGCAATCACTGTAAACAAATCAAATGGACAAAGTTTTCATGTGGTCCCATATTGGAAGGTCAACTTCAAAGATGTTAACATTCACAATATCTTGGTTTTCATGTGGTCCTACACTGAAAAACTAACTTCACAATTCGAACTACAACAGAAAAAGTAGAATGCAAAGAAATGATGTTCATCATCTCTCTTTGACCAAGAAAGACAAATAAAAATGAACGTCAATTTGCAAAATTAATTTTACATGCCAAGTAATGAAAATCAGCTTCTACATGCCAAGTAATGAAAATCAGAAAAATTGGATACCACAAAAATTCTCAGATTATGATTGGGGGGCCACCTCTCCTCTAGAAGCTCTTGGAGGAGAAGATGTGGATCCGGATTGAGGAACCAAAAATGTCATAAATCACAAATGAAATAAGAAATGACATTGTTTTAGGTAAAGGTGTCAATCAAGAGGATATCGATCATTTGGTACGATAGAAGAAAAAAATTTCTTACCATTATTGTATCAAATAGGATTACAATATGAAAACTTGAATCATTCAGATTATAAGCGACATGGTATACAGTTTTATATGGAACGAAAACACTCAGATTTAGTACGAGCTTTTTCGGTAAAAGAAAAATGACATCGCCAGGCGTTGGGTTCAACCTAACGTCCTAAGAAAGCCAGGCCAAGCCGACTTTAGATGGCACTAACCCAACGCAGCCCATGTTGTGTTGTCTTTCAACAATCCAGACCGATGGCTGTTACCTAGCTTCATTCCAAGGCAGCCTCTCAATCCACCGTTACTGATCATGAGTACCTCTTCTTTGGCTTGTCATCGCCAAGATCAATCTGACTACATGATGATCCTCCTTGCTAAAATGGGATGGCAATTGGCGCCTCCAATCTACACTATGGATACCATAAAAATTCTCATCCTAGAATCATAATCATCCTTATTCTGGCCCATTCCACCTGCAAACCACTCCCCTGTTTCCCTTGAAATTTCATTTTCCCACCAAAGATATGAGACACACTCCTTTTTATTTCTTGGAAGCCCTACATATAATAGCCAAAAAATTGAAAAATGAAAACGACACGATCTAATCGAATTGGATGAGAGTTCATGACATTAATGATGAAGACACCAGATTTTTATATATTTTTTAAATAAGTAGACCCCAAAGAAATTGGATGAGAGTTCACGAATTGGATGTTTATCTTTCTTTTTTATCTCTACACTAAAAATCATTGCCAAGCAAAACATAAGAAGCAACAGAAAAAAAAAGGGAGAAAAGGAGATGATTCTAGAGACGGTTGAAGGAATAAAATCTCACTGTAGTCTGTCTACAAATATTAAAACCTGATCTACTATTTCGTGCTTCAATTTTCATTCCATTTTGCAACTTTAATAGAAGAGACAAATACTAAATAAAGGCAAATTGCAGAAAGGAAGGGTAATTTCAATAAAATATAGCTAAGCTTAACCTTTACTTCCTAACTGAACATCACCGTTACTGGTGGCTGTGGCTTGTTTGTTGTGGATGGACTCCTTCCTATTAAACTTACCAAATAGCACCTCCATTTCTTCCAGGGTCTTCCCTTTTGTCTCCGGCAAGAATGTATAGAAGAAAACCAATCCCACTGTTGCTATCCTAGCAAATAAGAAAAAGGATCCACCAATGCTGATGGCTTTTTACAGGGATAAACCCATCTTCAAAATCAGAAGTTCCTAGCACAGTCCCACTGGTATCCACCCAGTTACTACGACCTACAGATACCTCTTAAAAATCCCCTTAGAGGAGAAACCCTATCTCACGGCCCTTTTTCTCTCTGTCTTTCTCAGCCACAACTGAGGTAAGTTTCACTATTTCTACCCCAACGAAACCCTAAAGTCACTAAACCCAAACTCAAAGAAATCATACTTGCAGGACGAAGGGGAAGAGAGAAGAGAGGGATGAAGGTGAAGAGGGAGAGAGATCAGTACCTCAAAGAAGACGTACTTGGAGGAGAAGATCGCAGTCGCCCTTGGGAGGAAGTTCGCAAGGGTTTGGGAGGAGGAAGCTTGCAGTCTCCGTTGGGAGGAAGCTCGCACTGTCGCAGTCACCCTTGGGAGGAAGCCTTTGGGAGGATGAGCCTGAGAAAATATCGGGAATCCACTTTATTGTTGGGAGTCAAGTTGGAGTTAATTTCTCCCAACGACTCTTTTTTTTTTCTCCCAAAACAGGTTGGAGCAAGTATTTATGACTCCAAAATTTTGGATTCTTGAGTAATTTTGAATCTAGTTCACTCTGCGGGAGTTGAAATCCAACTGGAGTTATCAAACGCGTTTCTACTCCAAAATGGCTCCCTGAGAGCCAGAATCCATAAAATCCAAAAACAGAAGTTTTATCAAACGCCCCCTAAATTTGCAACAATCTCAGTTGACAGTAGAAGCATACCAACAAAGGTATGATGAGTTATTCTTTTTTGCTCCAATTAGTATGCAGGAGGAGGAAACAAAGACTCGTCGTTTCACTATGGGTCATCGGGGTGTTATCAGAGAGCATGTGCTGGGTCGATGGTTGAGTATATATAATGAAGCTGTACAGGTGGCTCAAGTCATCGAGGCCAGTCAGAGAGAAAGTTTCTTTGCACAAAATAGGGGTCTGAAGAGGCCTAATCCTGAGTCCCAAGGTGGAAGAAGCAACCGACCATACTGTCCGTTCAGGCCACCAGCTAGAACAGTGCCTCCCAGACCGGCTCTTGCAATGACACCACATGCAATGGGGCCGAACCCTAATGTAAAGTGTTTCAATTGCCAACAGGTGGGGCATTATGCCAGAATATGCCCACAACCAAAGAGGGAGCAGCAACAAGGTAAGGTATATGTTGTTACTACAGAAGAGGCAGCCGCATCACCAGATGTGGTTACATGTATGATTTTATACTTACTCCTTAACTGTTGCATTAATTGTTTGTGCATTTGAAACTAAGGTAAATTTGAAAAACCTCAGGTACAGTAAATATAGTAGGATTACCTGCCAGAGTCCTGTTTGACTCAGGGGCCACCCATTCCATTGTGTCAGTGTCATTCAGAAAAGGACTAGATCAACACATCAAGACTCTACAACCAAGTCTGTTAGTTCGGTCTCCCATGGGAATGGAGGTAGTATTAGAAGAATATTATGGTCCTTGCCCAGTGCTTATTGAAGGACGAGAGTTGGATGCCAATCTAGTCTAGCTGGAGATGTCAGATTTCGATGTCATTCTTGGCATGGACTGGTTATCTAAATATTCGGCAAACCGGTTATGTGCCGAGAAGAAGTTGATGTTCAAAGATAGTGAAGGGACTGAGTTCAACTTTAAAGGGGCTAAGTTGCCTAGGAAGAGAAAGCTCATACACTCAGCCCTAAAAGCAAAGAAGTGCTTAGAGAAAGGAGGAGTAGGATACCTCGTATCAGTGATGGATGTGACCGCTGACTTGCCAAAAATGGAGGACATCAAAGTGGTATGAGAATTTACCGATGTATTTTCAGAAGACCTACCAGGGTTACCACCAGACAGAGCTATTGAGTTTGTGATAGACCTCCTACCAGGGGTAGCACCTATGTCTAAAGCACCTTACAGGATGGCTCCCACCAAGTTGAAAGAGTTAAAAACTCAGCTGCAAGAACTGCTAGACAAGGGATTTATAAGGCCTAGTATCTCACCTTGGGGAGCACCTGTGCTCTTTGTCAAGAAAAAGGATGGTAGCGTACGTCTTTGTATGGACTATCGAGAATTAAACAAGCTCACTATCAAGAACAGGTACCCACTACCCAGAATAAATGATTTGTTTGATTAATTACTAGGTCTGAGTGTATTCTCGAAGATTGACCTGAGGTCAGGGTATCATCAACTCAAGATTAAGGAAGCAGACATCCCCAAGACAGCTTTCAGGACGCGTTATGGACACTCTGAGTTCCTTGTGATGTCCTTTGGGTTGACTAATGCACCTGCATCATTCATGGAGCTAATGAATCGGATATTTCATGACATGTTGGATATGTCGGTTATCATGTTCATCGATGATATTTTAGTATACTCCAAAGAGCAGGAGACACATGCAGTGCATCTAAGAGCAGCATTACAAAGACTGAGGAGAGAGAATCTTTATGAAAAATTTAAGAAGTGTGAATTCGGGTTAGATGAAGTGGCCTTCCTTGGTCATGTGGTGTCTGCTGAAGGAATCATGGTCGATCCCAGTAAAATTTCTACCATAGTAGGATGGGAGGCGCCGAAGACAGTTGCTGAAATTCATAGTTTCCTGGGCTTAGCTAGATACTATAGAAGGTTTGTGGAGGATTATACCAAGATTGCTGTTCCACTCACCAGGTTGACCAAAAAGGGGGAAAAGTTCATATGGACTGAAGAATGTGAGAAATGCTTCCAGACGTTGAAGTCAAGACTGGTATCAGCACCTATATTGACTATTTCAGCTCCAGACCATCCATTCACACTATATATAGATGCTTCAGGTTTGGGACTGGGTTGTGTGCTGATGCAAGGAGAACAGGTGATAGCCTATGCCTCAAGACAGCTGAAAGAGCATGAGAAGAACTACCCTACACATGACCTAGAATTGGCAGCGGTCATTCATGCTATCAAGACTTGGAGGCATTATCTGTATGGTGAGAAATTCTAGATTAAGTCTGATCACAAAAGCCTGACGTATCTTTTCACCCAAAAAGACCTGAACATGAGACAAAGGAGGTGGTTAGAATTACTCAAGGACTATGACTGTGACATTCAGTATCACCATGGTAAAGCTAACATTGTAGCTGATGCGCTGAGCAGGAAATGGGCATCGAACCCTGAAGCGGAACCAAGTACAATTGCATTATTGTGTGCTGCTGTTTCTGGCTCATCAGAGGATGAAGAACAACTCTTAATAAAGTCAGCAAATGATCCTATTGAGCAAGGGTTGATACAGCAGTTTACCCTTATGTTTGCAGCATTGAAGATTTTACCCGACTTGAAGGAAGAAATAAAAGCAGCAGTCCTATAGGACCCATACCTCAGGACAGTTCAAGAAGATTTGGAAAAGGGTCAAACCAACCTTGATTTCACCTTGGATGAAGACAAGGTACTCAGATATCATTGGGGTTTATGTGTACCTGAGAATGAAGATCTGGAAATCAAAAACCGAATCATGTTGGAAGGTCACTCTACTCCATATTCAGTACATCCTGGGAGCACCAAGATGTACCATGACCTAAAGAGATTATGCTGGTGGAGGGGTATGAAAGCAGATGTGGCCCGATATGTGTTTCAATGTCTAACTACCAGCAAGTCAAAGCAGAAAGACAGAGGCCCGCAGGATTATTGCAACCATTACCTGAGTCGGCATGGAAATAAGATTGTATTACCATGGATTTTGTTACTGGTCTACCTATGACTCCAAGGTCAGTGAATGCTGTTTTGGTAGTTTTAGATCACCTTACCAAGACCGCCAGATTTATCCCAGTCAAACCGCAATACACCATGGACAAGTTGGCAAGATTGTATGTGGACAATATAGTCAGACTGCATGGTGTCCCAGAGAGCATAGTATCTGATAGAGATCCATGCTTCACATCGAAGTTCTGGGAGGGGCTACAGAAGGCAATGGGGATGAAACTAAAGTTCAGTACAACCTTCCACCCTCAAACGGATGGTCAGTCAGAGAGGACCATCCAAATCCTAGAAGATATGCTTCGCACATATGCTATCGACTTTAAGGGGGCTTGGGATGAGAAGCTTTCCCTCATTGAGTTTGCCTACAACAATAGCTACCAGTCTACAATCCAGATGGCCCCATTTGAGTCCTAGTATGGCAAGAAATGTCGGACACCATTTTTATGGGACGAAGTTGGAGAAAGAAGGATCGTCGGACCAGAATTTATAGAAGAAACCTGCAACGCAGTAGATCAAATCAAGAACCGAGTAAAGACAGCTCAGGTGCGTCAAAAGCATTATGCTGACAACAGGCGACGAGACCTTGAATTCATGATTGGTTTCTTGAAGGTCTCACCAGTAAGAGGACTGAAGCGGTTCGGCAAAAAAGGAAAACTATGTCCTAGATATGTGGGACCATATGAAATTCTATCCCGATGCGACAAAGTGGCATATCAACTTGCATTGCCACCAGCGACGTCTAGTGTCCACAACGTCTTTCACGTGTCCTTACTAAAGAAGTACGTGAGAGACCCTTCGCACATTCTTGTTGCAGACCCCCCAGATTCGACAGAAGACTTAACCTTCGAGGTGGTGCCAATCCAGCTCATTAGCAAAAAGGTACAACAACTTCAAAGGCGAGCTATCCACTATGTCAAGGTCGTTTGGAAAAGTCAGGATGTAGAAGAAATTACTTGGGAGGAGGAGGATGCCATGCGACAAGAATACCCTCATCTTTTCGACTCTGAAGGTACATTCAATTTTGGGGATGAAATTTCTTTTAAGGGAGGGGGAATTGTGAAACCTACATACAAATTTCGGGGACGAAATTTCTTTTAAGGGTGGTAGAGTTGTAAGAACCATACTTTGAAACCCCGGTCTAATCCATGGTTCTATATGACGACAGGTCTCCCAATCATAACCGGACCGAAAGGCAAAGTCGGGTGACGAACCACTCAATTTTCAAGTATGAGAACCTACGAAAAAGTGTTTAAATCTCATACCGGTCTCACTATACCGGTTGCAGTTAGTGCAACCAGTATGTGCAACCGGTATGGGTATACCGGTCTGACGGACTCCAGCGGGTCCGTCACTCCGATTTGAAACATGGAAAGTTTTCAATTGCGGGAAACCTTCCTATGAACGGCCTCCCACTATTAATAGAGACATTAGCACTCCTTTTGATCCTTCTCAAAGCCCTATCCGTCTGGAGGAGAGCTGAGAAGGACCAAGGAGGAGGAGGCCGCCTAGGAAAGAGGTTTCCGTTGGAGGAGCATGCCGCCAACCGACAAACACCACCGGTAAGTGCTCTCTACTCTTAGTAATATTAAGATTTTGGATTGAAGTAGTAAAGCGGCGCGGCGATCCAAAATCCTAGATCTTGCAATGAACCTAGTCTCTTATTTAAATCTAATCAAGGTTTGATACGGCGTTCTAGTCAAAACTAGACGGCCATTAGAGTATTTGAATCTTAGAATGGGTTAGGAGAAACCCTAGAAACCAAGCCAATGACCAATGGAAAAGGGAGATCCAAGATCGAGTTCTCGGATCTAATCTGTGGAATAAATCGGTTGGACACAAAGTCCGGTGGTATGGGCCTGCGGTGTATACCGGAGGCACATACCGGTCTCACATATGTGCAACCGGTATATACCACAACCGGTATACATACCGGTGGCACATACTGCTCTCACTCCCTTGAGACCGGTACCTGCGACCGGTATGGTTTCGGAGCCTGGTTTGCTTGGTCAGGCAAGGTTCTGACCAGTTGTGACCTTAATAAATTAATTCTAACCTATGAATATGGTTGTGTAGGACCTGTAGACAACGTGAGAATACCCTGTGACGCAGAGCGGGATTGTTATCACGCGTCAGGTAAGGGACAAGACCCGAACACTAATTAACTAATTAACCAGTTTACCTTTGCAACTAAATTGTATATGAATTTTATTGCTTGATGTCTGTGCATTTTACATGCCATGTAGTTATTTCTTTTGTTATTATTATTTGTTCATGCATTTCATATGCTAGGATTGTTGGATGTTAGGCATGTGTATGCTTTTAGTTAGTGTGTGAAATGTGAAGGGGGGTGTGCCCTGGATATATCCATAGCTAACACCTTTTCGTATCGCTATCTACCTTAGCAGACTTGGTACAAATAGGGTATCAGGGGGAGGACGTGGTATTGTGGTTCTTCCTGCCCGCTAGACTTGAGCCCTATCTCTATGTCGTAGGGAGTCGTACTGGGGTAAGGCCATTGATACTGTATTGACATTTAGGACTGGTTAGAAACGGAACCCACTTGCAAGCCCTTGCCAGTAGGGGTTTAGGTATTGGTACGATGTGGGGTATCAGGGGGAGGACGTGGGATTGTGGTTCTTCTTGCTCACCAGACTCGAGTCCTATCTCCATATCGGAGTAAGTGATGTGGGGAAACAGCAGTAGTGTGATAGGTGCCTGACTGTTGGGTGTCCTCACACTCTCGTGCATGGAGGTGCGGTGGCCGCCAAACCTTACCATAACATAATTGCAAGTTATACCTGACCAAATTGTAATGTTATCTCATGCATTTTGTATGTTGCATTGGTCTTATACTTTATTGAGCTAAGTTGTGAGCTCACCCAAATAGCCCGCAAGGCATGGTGGCATGCCACCTAGGTACAGTGGGTCCCACCTACAATTTTCTCTCTCCTCTTTCTCTCTCTTTTGATTCTCTCTCTTCCTTCTCTCTCTTCTGATTCTCTCCATTCTTCTCTCTCTTCTGATTCTCTCCATTCTTCATGCTTCAGAAGGTGTCCAATACAGTGATAAACACTGTCACATCACCTGTATCACTGCCATATCGCTGTATCATTGCCATATCGCCTGTATCACTGTCAGCTTGCATGTGGGGTCCACACTCTCTCTCTTCTTGCTAAACCAAGAATGGGACCCACTCTGGGACCCATACTTTCTCTCCATTTTCTCTCTCCTCTTTCTATCAGTATGTTGTCTATGTGGGTACTGTCCACATCACCAGTGGGGCCCACACACATTCTGTCACCTGTCGGAATTGTTGTTGCCCAGTCAACTCAGTGCATACCTTCTCAATCACTCTCTAGAAGCTATAGAATACTGTAGAACATGCCAAAGGCTTCCTCGGCTCTGCCACTTGCTCAAACACTATCTCTCCTCATTTCTGTCACTGTAAGCTCATCAACACTGCCCACTCAGTCAAGTTGCCAACAATGACAACACATGGCCAACAAGAGAGAGAGAGAGAGAGAGAGAGAGAGAGAGAGAGAGAGAGAGAGAGAGAGAGAGAGAGAGAGAGAGAGAGAGAGAGAGGCAGAGGAGAAAAGAGATGGAGGAAGATGAAAGTTGAGAGGGTGGCAAAAAGCTTATCTTCATTTTAGCTTTTCTTCCATTCTGATGCCAAACCTACACAACCCTTTTTTTAGACAAGAGATGATTGTTTTTTGGGTTCTTTCTAAAGCAAGCAGATATGAGACAACTGAAAATGGTAAAATATTAGGGAATCCCATATATATATGGATTTTCAATTTCATTGAGATAAAAAATTAGGGAAAGGATGAAGACAACCGTTCATTTCTTTGTATCAAGAAGCATTTCTTTTTCAGAAATTAAAGAAATAGAAACTCTGATTTTTAGAACTCTGATGTTCCAAGAATAAGTGAAAGGGCAATAACACATATACACTAGACATTTCACTGAATCACTGCTGAGTATAGTAAATCAAGGGTTTCTTCCTAGTCTTTTTTCCCTAACCAAGCCCTAAAATCATGGTTTCTTTGGTTTCTCGTACGCGTAGACATTTACAGCACTACAGAGATGGTCGTCAGCTTGTTGTTGGGTACGGATTGTTTCTTTCGGTTTCTGGGTTCTTAATTTCTTGATTGCATTTGAACAAATCTCCATGGAATTTGTTGAAGGGGAAGAAATTTGGCTAAAGAATGCTTTCGCCTTTTCCAGATTTTTCTCCTTAAAACTTCTCATAGTTTCAAGGTCTGGAAGCTAATTTGGTTGGTATTTTCAATTTCTGCAGATGAGTACCTTACAGATACAAAAATGGGGAGCATCCTTCACGTGAGAACTTTAAACCTATCAATGATGAAGACGAATTGGAGATCCTTGTAATCACTTCACAAAAGGGTCTGTTGTTCTTGTTTTCAGGTATGGCGGGATGCAAAATCTCTTTCTGATAAACTACAGCCGTTTCATCAAATAGTTTGCTGTGGTGGGATTTTAAGAGATGTCCGATTCTCTCTTCATCACGTGCCTTGCGTCCATCCAAAGCAGCCGCGTCTCCTGCGGATTCTCTCGCAGGAGACGATTTGGATCCCTTAAAATGGGCTTTAATTGTCTAAATGGTTTGACTGTTCAAACCTGACAGTCTGACCACCAGCAAATCATTCTTGGCAAAGAAACATTCATGATCACTTTTGGTCCACCTAATGGTTCAATAGCCGTCCTAATGACCCTTAATAACCCTGGTTTGGACTTGTCCTTATTTCTAATTTTGGCACCCTCAATTTTTGTAATTGTTACATGCATGGTCTTCCCAACTTTTCGTTGCAAAATTTGAAAAATTATTTCAGTATCGTTTCATTAAGAATTCTAGGATTGTGTACTAATTCTAGGCAGTGTGCATATTATTAGTTCAATTATTCCCCAAGTTTTGTAGATACAAATTTTATTTATAAAATCAAAACTCATTATCTTTTATCAAGGTTAAGTTCTGTTACTTTATGAGAAAGCAGTAAGCCAACATACCAAAGATACCACAATGATCAGTTTCGGTTATTCTATTTCCTCTTCCTCTCTCCTTTTCTTCTCGTTACTTAGAAGCTGGACTTATCCCTGATTGCTAATTTTTGCAAACCTATGAACCCAATTTGTCAACAAAAATAGCGAGCTTTATGTTTTGTAGTGGTTGGTTTTGATATTAAAGATTTCATGAACGCCTGGTAATGGAAGTATGTTGTTTTATGTTTCTCTGGTTTGGTCTTATGCTTACAAGGTAGTATATCAGGGGCACTGCAAGCTTTACAAGGAGAAGTTGTCAAATAGTTCTTGCAGCTCATCTTCTTTCTATTGTGAGAAGAATTGCTCCGATTTTTCCTCATTTAGCTGAGGATGTGTGGCAACACCTTCCCTTTGAACATGCTATTGAAGATGGTTTAGTTGCCAAATTTGTTTTTGAGGCCGGATGGCCAGATCTAGATGAAAATGGCTTGCCATGCCAGGCGAAGATGTCTATCTCTGGGAGAAAGTTCTTGAGGTAATGATCATCCTGTTATTCATTTAGGCTGCGTTTGGTTACGTTCTCACATGTTCTTGTTCTAAACCGAAATAGATGGTCTTTTTCTGTTTATATTTTAAAATAGTGTTCTTTGACTGTTCTTTTGGCCTTAAGGCTGTTTGGCAAATATGTTACAGGACTAGTCTGAGAATATTGTTCTGATCCGTTTGCTTTTTGGTAAAATTTGTTCTAGAACACTTTTTTTCTTCAAACGATTCAAATATTACAGAATTGCTATTAAACCAATATCTTACAAAATATGAAAATTTGTTAAAGAAAATCATTATCTCCTATTAAACATGTATTTTGTAATTATTCGACATAAAAAATAAAATATTTACACCAATCGTAAAGAATAAATGAACAAAATAGTCAGCCACAAGTATCCATATATACAAACAAGAAAATAAAGCATCCCGCTGAAAATAGTATCATGGTATGATCCCCCACAACTATGGCACTTCCTTTGTCTACTTCTCCAGTAATAGATGTGGTCGAATATGCATGTGCTACACGGGTTATGTGAATAAATGCCTCGTACTCATTAACCCAAATAAAGCTTTGTGGGTGATCATCTGCCACTAGACACGTGTAGAAAAATTGACCATTGTTTTTTTAAGTTTAGGCCATACGAACTACCATCTGTCTTTGTCCGCAATAACATACAGGAGCTTGCATGTTGAATTTCTTCATATTGATCTAAAATAAATGTAAAAAATTATATAACGATGACACCACATTGCAGTACCCCAAGCTAAAGACTTGTTTATCGAAATGAAGAATGTTGGATATAAATACCATCGACTAGTTGAAATGTGAAACGTGGATGCCATCAGAACCCCCAGGTCAATGGGAGCAAAATCGTCTTTTTTCCAAGGAACCATTCTCAATGGCACATCCTTCATTTCCATCTTATGTTGGGCAAAGCCAACCTCCAGAATTCTGGAATTGTACTTTAAAAGGTGCACGGGACCCACTTTTGACACTTTCTCAAGTATCCCTATAAAAGACTTTTATCTCAAGGTTAAAAAACTACTTTATTATTTCATATTTTATAGTTTCACTCTTGCTCTCACTTCAGTACTTTTACCCTTGTGCCATTTTCTACCCTCGCCTTTATCATTCATCTAGCCAGACTTTCTGGAAAGGACCGACCTCACTTATTGTTTATTGCCTAGAGTCCTGACATAAGCAATGAAGTGATCCCAGGGAAATTGTTCGGTTTTGTGGTCTCCAGATTGATTTCACCTCGAAAGATCTCGACACGGATTCTAACGGCAACAGATTGGCGCCTATCGTGGGGCCGATAGAATGACTTTGATAGAAATACCAACCTGCTTTGAGCACCTTGTTACAAAGATCATATCCAGCCTTGCGATAATGAACTAACCTTAAACAAGAAACCACATCAACACGAACCAAGAAAGAGATACCCTGATAGAAGGCATCCAAGAGGTCCTCAATGACTGACATAGTCATGACGTCCATAACCTTGAGTAGGCCGAAATAAACCAATGCGTTGGTCTTCAATAGAATGAGTACATCACCAAGGCACAATTTGATACCATCTCTCATTGCAAACGTTCTATGTTGCTCGATTTTTGTTCAAAATCAGCAGTAACTCCGTTTTTCCCACTTCCCCCCCCCCCCCCAAAAAAAAAAAAAAAAAAAAACTTTGTTTTTCCCCATGATCAAAACTCGATTACTTGATCGGACATCCAGATATCATCCAATTCAAATTCGATTCTTAGCTATTCGTCTTGGTAGTCACCTAATCCTTTCCTATCTGATCTAATTCCCGCGGTGGGTGGAGTTGGAGGTTTGTCAAAAACTTCAGGTTTCTATCGGAGGCCAGGTTTGTTGGGGTCAATATGAATAGGACAGTCACCACACCGGTATCTTTGATACATGATGGTGGTGTCTTAATGGTATCGGGGAGGACCTCTTATGACTGCGGCAGTTCTAGTGGCAGTAGGGGTGCCTTTGGCGGGGAGAACTATGGTCGATCTTACCTGCTTCTGGGGAAAAGGTTCAATGGTGAACTCGGTTTCTATTTCTACAAGAGGGGGAAAGGTAGATAATGGCATGGCTACCAAGAAACAGACCGTCAAAGCTTGCGGTGGAGAAAAAGTTTGAAGGCAACGAAAATGATGGTTTGAATATAGAAAAACATTCAAAGTGTAAGTGAATTTTTAAGTGAAATGGGAAGTTTAAAAAGGTATTTTGCATATGGAAGCGATAGCTTGCCTTGAAAGGACGCAGAAGTATATTTGTCTATTTAATCTAAAGTTTAATACCATTTAGAAAAAGGAAAAAGTAATAATTGTTTGGAACGTTTAGGGGATATCCATAAATTTTCCTAAAAACTTGTAGATCATACTTCATAACTGGGCGATGACCACTGCTTGAAGTTAATGAAAAACTGCAATGAAGCACTACCAGAAGACGGAAAGGTTGATGCTAGCTACGAAGGCAATCCTTCCAGCAGTTACTGATGCAACAAATTTGTGGGCGAAAACTACCTTCGAGATAGACCTGTTGATGATGACTCAACACGGGAGAAAAAAAGAGGCCGGAGGAGGATCACAGGGCCTTGGCAAAGGATTTTGGTTTTAATGGCATTAGATTTGTCCATGAAACTCATACCTGCTCTATTATGGAACTTTAAAAATATGTTATGCTTGAGGTTACGTATACATTGGTGTATTTAGCTTAATCACCAGTGGTTTCTTAATCATCAAGAACCTGGAAAACGTAGGAGGACATTAATTAATGAAAAAAAATACTAGCCTCAGCTTTGTCTACAGAACTAAAGGTGATCAAAATCATAAAGACATGATGGCTTGGATTCCTTGTAGGTATGTGGGCTATGCCGCTTTAGCTTCCTATTCAGTGGCCTAACCACCTTGTGAACAAAAAGGGAAAGCAAAAACCTGGAACCACCTTCTTATTCATTCTCAAAGATTCAACAATAAAAATAAAGAGTCAAATAAAATAATATTTATTAATTAATCAGCTTCAATAGGCATAGAGAAGCGACAGAAAGGGTGAAAATGGCTCTGCTGTAATCATTTAATGATACAATCTCCATGAAAAGCATGACCAGAAGGCATGACTTTAACTTCCAACCCTAATTTTTCTAAGCAAATCGTACAAGCTACAGCCAACTCTTCATCCTCCTCAAGCTTCCTTGTGTTGATCAGTTTTTCAATGGAATCCTTGGATGCGGGTACCATGTCTGGTCCAATGTCCATGGTTGCATCCATAATATCTTCCAGTGCTGTATCTTTGTCATCTTCACATTCTTCCACCATTTGAAATTGTATCTCTGCTTTGAAATCCACAGACCTCACCTCTCTGGTCTGGTTGGCTACGAAATTATCACAAACTGTAATGGCGATCCATTCTTTAAGGGGCTCGGTGAGATCTGTGCTAATATGAAAACCATCCGTATTTAAAAGCATGTCATGTATGCATGGCTTCAAGAGCTCGTGAGAGGATAGAAACTCGAAAGAGAACAGCTTCTTCTTAACCTGTAATAATTGAGAATCGATGATCTGAACATTAGATCCCGTTACCTTGAGATGTACTTCTCTAAAGCAAAAGGTGATGGGCAAGCTGGTTTGATCGTCAGTCATGGAGATTTGCGATTCCGATCTGCTACTATCTTGATTGATCAAAGTTTCTACCCTCCAGCAGTCATCGTAAGTAAGCGACATGATCGATCAGTTTTTTTTGTTTTTCTTTTACTCACTGGAATGATGTTTTTTTTTTGGCAAGTAAAAGAAAGTATGATCTTCGATTTAGAACGACAGTAAAAGGGTTTGGAAGAGAATGAATCAATGTGCCTTGATTGTTTAAGTTGGAAGAAAGCAATGTCACAGTTCAAATGGGAATTGGATTGTTTGTACTCACGGTTACTGATTAGAACTCGGAATCCGTAAATGGAAATAGAAAGTCCATGCAAATAGGTTTCTACTTAATAATAATAATAATAATAATAATAATAATAGATAAAGGTATAAAATCATAACACAAGTGTCCATGTGATGGGGTCCACATCCCTCCGGTTGCAACTTTAATCTAAATTCTAAAACCAGTCGTACGAGTGAGTATGAGATACTATTCAGTATATACAAGGCAAATTACCCACTCCCTTATACCAAACAACAACATTCACCTTTATTTACCCCCCCTATCCACTCCCCCTCCCAAAAAAAATAAATAAATAAATAAAAACAATATTCACCTTTACTTAAAAAAAAATGTATCTTTTTTTCCCATATATGCTTTATTTGTTTAGGCATAAAATTTTACATGCAATATTTTATATGTAAAAAAAATTTTCAAAATTTGTTTCCAATGGATCAAAGAAATACAAAGTTACTTTTTCATCCCCGATTCGATATTACTATATTTTATCTCTTAGAAATAAACATCGTTTTTTACATATAAAATGTTACAAGTAAAATTTTATTGAAAATTTTTTTACATCAAAACAAACGGAACACCAAGGATTATGAAGAATATATTGAAAAATGTAAAACTACTAAACAGAAACAGTTCCTACTGCGTACTAAAATGAGCAGGAAGCCAAATGGAAAAGGAAACACCGAAACCAAAACTATGGCACCCCACCTTCGACATGACCATCAACAAGGAGAAGCAGCACAAACAAAACTTAATAGAACTGGTAACGAGAAGACGACATTGCATTCCAAGCTAAAGACTCGTTTATCGAAATGGGGAATGTTGGATATAAATACCATCGACTAGTAGATACGACACGTAGACACCTTTTAGAACCCCCAAGTCACTGTGAGCAAATCGCCATTTTACCAAGGAACCATCCTCTAGAAGGAACCATCGTCCAGGGCACATCCTTCATTACCATCTTATGTCGACAGAATTATGGAATTGTATTCTAAAAGTGTGCGGGACCTACTTTTGACACTTTCTCAAGTATCCAAGACTTATCTCATAAAAGTTAAAAACTACTTGATTATTCCATAAATTAATATTTCATTCTCATTCTCACCTATGTACTTTTACCATTGTACCATTTTCTACCCTCGCATTTATCGTTCACCTAGTCAAATTTTTTTGGAAGGACTGACCTCACTTATTGTTTGTTGCATAGAGTCTTGACTTAAGCATCAAAGTGATCCAAAGGTCAAGAGCCCGTCTTGTTTTTGTCGTCTCCAGATTGATTTCACTTTAGAAGATCTCAGCACAGATTCTAGCGGCAACAGATTAACGCCCACTGTAGGCCAACAAAAAAACTTTGATAGATGTACCGACCTGCTTTGAACACCCCATTACAAAGATCATATCCACTCCTACCATAATGATCTAACCTAAAACAAGAACCCACATCAACACGAACTAGAAAATAGGTACTGTGATAGAAATCATCCACGAGGTACTCAATGTCCGACGTAATCATGACGTCCATAACCTCGAGTAGCTCGAAATAAACCAACACCTCGGTCTTCTAGTATAAATAAATTAATTATAAAAATTTCTAGCATTAACCTCCAGTAATTCCCAAACCGGACCCACAACCTGACTCAAGGCTTTAGGGTAAGAATTTGGATTGCATAATGAGTGATGTGGACAGCAAGTTAAGCAAAGTGAATGAAATAAATGGTGTTTAAACCCATGGACTGATTAATATTTAAATTCAGTGGCAGAAATGTTAGCATATTAATCTTAAATGACGAACGGATCATTTGATTTAATTGAACTGTATAGATGTCCAAAGAGATTATAAGAATTAATGAATTACAATGATGCTATTGTATAGGAATGCTTTCCCAAAGAGCTAATGGAAAATTAATGACATAAAGAGTTAAGGTGGGAAATTGTACGTACCATGTTTCTAGGGACTTTTAGACATGATTTTGAATATATTAAAGGAGCTAAACAATGAGTTGAAAGCCTGAGGAAATAGATCTAAAAGTTGAAAAAAGTTGGAAGTTAGAGAATGATTTGGAAGAAAAACAAAGCTTTCAGCCGCAGCCCAGCAGGCCACAAGGCCCAAGCCTTGCAGCCGGCAGGCTCCGAGTCGGCCAGTCTCAAGCCCCACGGCCCAGGCTTCAAAGCCCGAGCCTATGGAGCCTACCCCTTTGGAGCTCCCAGGGCATTTTTAGCTCCAGGACTCAAAAGGCCAGACCAACCTGCAGCTTGGGGCCTAGCCTTCCCTAACAATCTAATATTTATGAAAGAACCATAATACACTTAGTTCATGCCCCCACAGCAATAAGAGAATAACTAGATAGGCTTGTATAAAGCCCAGCCCATGTAACCTTTAGATACCGGTCAGCAATATAGAGATACCCAGTAATAGTCAGTAGATTAGCTTATGCAAGGAAAGGCCCATTTGTAATTCATTGAATAGAATCCAGAATGCAATATGTTTCTTCGTCTTCTTCAGCCCTGTTCTCTTTCAACAGCATGAGACCATGTTAGCAATAAATAGGGAAAAGGGGAACCTTCGCAATAAAATGACCATTTTACTCCTAAAAAATAAAAAGTATACTAATAGGTGAGTTAAGGAAAGGGGTTTTATGGTCTAAATGACCATTTTGCTCATAAGACCTAAGTTAGTGAATTAGAAAGATTTAGATGAGAGACTTTTGAATAACGACTATTTTACCCTTAGCTTTTCCATGGCGCTATATCAGTGAAATTTTAGCAAAATGAGGACCTTTTGGCCATCCCTCAAAGTTATTAGAAAGAGTATTTTTCCTAAACAATTAAGAGAGTCCTAAACAATTAAGAGAGACTAAGTGTATTTGTCTGTTTTGTGTTCATCAAACAAACCGAGAAACTGAGGCCAAAGATCAAAAAAGGAATTAGACAACTCTTTCACATAGCAAGAGACAGGAAAGACGACACACCAAGTGAGGGAACTATTCTATGTATGCTTAGATGTGATGATGAGTTTATATATATATATATATGCAGATTTGATGTGCTAGTCTTGTTTATACATTGTCTGATGAAATGTATAGACTATCTTTCACATAGCAAGAGACAGGAAAGACAACACACCAAGTAAGGGAACTATCCTATGTATGCTTTTATATATATATATATATATATATATATATATATATATATATATATATATATATATATATATATATGCAGAGTTGATACTAGACTTGTTTATACATTGTCTGATGAAATGTATAGACTATCTTGAGGAAGAATGAAACAAAAATAGCAGACATGAAATAATCCCAAGGGGATAGCTCAGTAGGCAAAAGACCAACATCTCAGAATGAAGAGTTTGTGAATTCAAGTCCCCTTGGGGCACTACCTACCAAAATGAAAAAAAAAAAAAAAAAAAAAAAAAAAAAGCAACTGTGAAATTAAATAAGAAAGAGATTGCTAGAATGGGATCCGTTCCAGATGAGCATAGCTAATGTCAGCAAAAGGTTGACAAGAAAAGTACAAGTGTTGGCACAAGGCCGGCAAGAAAGAGAAAGTGTCGGCACTAGGCCAATATTAAGTAATTAGAAAGAATTGTATGGATTGTTTGCTAGATAACCGGTGTTTGCTGCTCCTTCTCA
Source organism: Protea cynaroides (assembly GCA_028583415.1). Taxonomy (NCBI): domain Eukaryota; kingdom Viridiplantae; phylum Streptophyta; class Magnoliopsida; order Proteales; family Proteaceae; genus Protea; species Protea cynaroides. The sequence goes on along the minus strand of CM053272.1, from coordinate 10,523,105 downwards.
TTAGAGGGTCAGGTAATGATTGAAAAATGTGGCATGCTCCCACGACGGGAGATTCCGGACGTATAACCATGAGGGGTAATCTGAGGGGTACACCCAAGAGGGGTGATACCCAGATGTATGTGATGAACTTGATATGACACTGAGAGGGGGGGTGAATCAGTGTCTGAAACTTTTTCCTTATAAATTCAATGCTGCCCAGAGCTGTTGGATATCTGATTTCTCAATACACACAATCGTATGCAAATCCACCTCGCTACCACTCAGTGGCCAGGTCTACCAGATTTGCACACCCATCCTGCAAACCGTTCCACACACTCCAAAATATACCAGAAAAACAAACACACAGAACACAAAGATATTACGTGGTTCACCACCACAGTATGTGATGGCTAATCCACAGAGTAATGCCCCACGGGCTCCGTACTTACTCAATACTCAACTTTTAGTCTCTTACAGATAAGGATACTAACCCTAGATTTTTCCAGCATAAAACTGAGAGGGTGTAACAACACCAAAATTCAGGCATAAAGCTAGTGTCTAGCACCCACTGAACACACCACAAAAATAATTTTGGGGCTTATAAGAATTGCCCTACAATAAAACTCACAAGCTAGATAGGTATTCTACTATTTTTCTTTCACCTATACTAGCATACAGTGCATAAAAATTATTTAAAGAGATAGGGAATGAGAAAATTTCACAACCAATAGTCTTGAATGACCAGCAATAATTTTTGACGCTCCACACTGCCTTGAGAAACTCTGAACAACCTTCAATGATAGTAAATCTTGAACCATCGAGCTCGTTTTGATCATAGGCTTCCCATCTCCTCTACAATCACCATGAATGAACAATACACAGTCTACCAACCTCTCTCAGGGTTTCAACAATCCATTGATGCACAGAGAATGGGTAGATGGTGATGAATCATCTCACTGGACACTCAGACAGGAGAAATCCCTCTCTGTAGCTTCAAAGCCCACTTTTTAATTTTTTCCAACACTTTTACGACTCCCAACGGCACCCAATAGGTAGGGCATCCAAAAATATCAAAGCTGCAATTTGAACGGACGGATTTGGAGCTCGGATGAAGAAGATATGACAATTTGAAGTTCGGCGAATCACAGATAAGGAAAGAGAATCTTTCCTTATATAAACACGTACCCGCGCCGCACCGTAGCTGCGCCGCGCCGCTAAGCTGTCGCGTTATGATTGGCTAAGGAGAGAATCAATGCATTCCATCGTTGGATCTGATAAGAAAAGGCGAGATCGTCTGATATCCGTCGGACCCGAATAAGCCGCGTCAGCGAACCTCGGATTCAATATGGAGCGCAGGATCTGGATCAATCGCGCCGCTGCACCATAGGTGCGTCACACTGGGTCACTGCGCTGCTTCCATGTGACGCGGCGCATGTCTTTAAATTGCGTCTGGCCAATCACGAACCGCGCGGGAGTATCTAGGCACAGCGTCAGCGATACACAATAGCCCGCCTTCGCCAGAACCATTGATTTGGAATCTGGCATTCGTGGCTTCATTTGGGCGGCCGTTCTCGCATCTTTTCCATATTTGTCTTCCTAAAATGCCCCTGAGAATATAAAAAAGGACGCTTGTAACCAATGTGCATTGCAAAAACCCTATAGAGATGTTTTGTTCCCAAGAGGTGCTTCTCTCTAACAAGAGAAGCTTTTTCTCTCAAGAACTTATGTCAAACATATAGAGCGCGCGTCAGAGGGGAGGGCATAGCCATGCGGCAGCGGGCCTGCGGGCCTTGCTGCCTTGCGGGCCTGTTGCTGGGCATGCCATGGCTGCCGCCTAGCATGCGGCTGTGGCATGCCAAGCCATGGCTAGCTTCGGCCATGTGATGCCGTGGCTGGTCCTCGGCCAACCTGGCGACCATTGGGTCCCACCAACACCTGGGTCCCATAATTTTCTCTCTCCTCTCTCTCTCTCTACAGGCTTCTCTCTCTTCTTTCTCTCTATAGATTCCCTCCATTTTTCATGCTTCAGAAGGTGTCCAACACTGTGATAAACACTGTCACATCACCTGTAACATAGCCACATCGCTTGTTTCACTGCCATATCGCCTATATCACTGTCAGCTCGTATGTGGGGTCCGCAGACACTATCTCTCATCAAACTTGGCCCAGTTAGCCCAATTTGCCAACAATTACAATATGAAGGCCAACAATCTCCCCCTTTGGAATTGTTGGCAACTACTTAATCCACCATGAGACATTTCTCCCCCTTTGACAACAAGGACAAAGGGATTTGCCACATAGGAGTGCCCACCGCATCTTCCCAATCCTATGGGCGCTCCAAAAACACAAACTCAACACCATAGTAACATAGAAAAATACCAACGGAATCCCCCTGAGTCCGACATAGGGAGCAAAAAAAAAAAAAAGATCAATCAAACACTGCTCCCCCTCACACCAAGCTCTTTAATGCTTGGGGAGGATAATCACTCCCAATTTCTGTCGCAAGTAATCAAATTAATCTCTGGGAAGAGGCTTTGTGAAGATGTTAGCAATCTGCTCTGCTGTGGGAATAAACTCTAACTGAACTTCTCCTTCAAGGACCTTCTCTCGCAAGAAGTGATACCGAATGGCTATGTGCTTCGTCCTGGAGTGCATAACTGGATTTTTAGAGATATTTATGGCACTAGTGTTATCACAAAACATAGAAATAGGTTTCTCTGACTCAATGCCTAGATCCTTCAACATCTGTTTCATCCATAATACCTGTGTGCAACATGAGGTAGTTGCAATGTATTCTTCCTCTGCCATAGATAATGACACTGACTCCTGCTTCTTACTGTGCCAAGCCACCAAATTTCTGCCAAGATAAAAAACACCTCCACTAGTGCTCTTCCTATCATCAACACATCCTGCCCAATCTACATCTGAGTAAGAAGATAATTCCAGATCCTTACTTTTTTGCGTATCAAAGACCATAGTCCATAGTTCCCTTCAGATATCTGAAAATTCTTTTCACAGCTACAACATGAGTCTCTTTTGGGCTAGCTTGATATCTAGCTACCATACAAACAGACTGTAGAATGTCTGGTCATGTAGCAGTCAAATAAAGCAAACTTCCAATCATTAACCTATACATAGTGTGGTCAACTGATGGAGAGTCATCATCTCTGCTTAGCTTGCAGCTTGTCATCATTGGAGTGCTCATTGGTGTACAATCTTTCATTGTGAACTTCTTTAAAATTTCTTTTACATATTTAGTCTAAGATAAAAAGAATTCATTCTTTAACTGACTGATCTGCAGACCTAAAAAAATAAGATAGTTCCCTAATCATGGACATCTCAAACTCATCTTGCATTCTCTGAGCGAAGTCCTGACATAATTCATCCTTTTGGCCTGCAAAGATGATATCATCTACATATACAACCACAACTGTCTGACTTCCATTAATAGATTTAACATATAAATTGCTATCAACCAAACCCTTCTTGAAACCCAACTTACAGAGATAAGTATCCAGTCTTGAATACCATGCTCTTGGTGCTTGCTTCAACCCATACAATGCTTTTTTCAGTCAACAAACAAGTGTAGGGTCCTCACATAGTTGAAATCCATCTGGTTGCTCAATGTATACCTCCTCTTCCAAGTCACCATTTAAGAAAGCTGACTTTACATCCATCTAATAAACTTTGAAGTTCTTGTGCATTGCAAAAGAAAGAAACATCCTAATGGCTTCCAACCTATCTACAGGAGCAAATGTTTCTTCAAAATCAATGTCGTCAACCTGAGTATATCCTTTACAAACTAATCAGGCCTTGTTCCTTACAATTTTTCCATCTTCATTGAGTTTGTTCCTGTAGACCCATTTAGTGCCAATAACATTCTTATCTGTAGGCCTTGACACCAATTCCCAAGTTTTATTTTTCTCTATTTGATGCAACTCTTCATTCATTGCCTTGAGCCGACTAGCATCTTCACATGCCTCTGCAACTGATTTTGGTTCAATGTGAAATAATAAAGAAAACATTTGTTTTGGTTGTCTCACCTTCCTTGTTTGCATACCAGCTGATGGATCACCAATAATTAATTGGTCAGGATGATTCTTTTTTACTCTGCTTAAGCCACTTTTGTTCTGCCTATCTGCCTCTGAATCTGATTGCTCTTTTCTTTCTTCCGTATCAACCACTGCTCTCTGTTCTGGCATATTTGTCACATTTTGTTCTTTTTCTATTTCACTGTCATTTTTCTCACTGTCCAAATCTTCAAAAATAGGAGGATCACTGTGTGACTCTATAATTGAATTTTTGTGCTCATTAACTCTTACATCTGCACTCTCAACAATTTTACCAAGCTTCTTGTTGTAACATTTATATGCTTTGCTCGAGGTGGAGTAGCCAAGAAAAATTCCTTCATCTGTCCGATCATCAAACTTCCCTAAATCATGATTGGTGTTTTTGATATAACATTTACTACCAAACACCTTGAAGTGCTTTGCTGTGGCCTTTTTATCAAACCATAATTCATAGGGAGTCTTGTCTTCATGTTGTCTCAACATACACCTATTCTGAACATATACTGCTGTATGCACTGCTTCTCTCCAGAATTTGTTTCCCATGTCATTTTCTGTCAACATAGTCCTGGCCATCTCTTGAACATTTCTATTCTTTCTTTCTGCAACACCATTCTGCTGTGGTGTTCTAGGAGCTGAAGTCTGTCTCTTGATGCCATTCTCAGAACAAAAATATGCAAAATTAATCCAGGTGTATTCTCCTCCCCTGTCAGACCTCAAACACTTAATTTTCTTTCCTGTCTCATTTTCAACTTGAGCTTTGAAGATTTTAAACTTTGCAAGAGCCTCTGACTTATTTTTCAAGAACATCACCCAAGTCATCCTAGAGTAGTCATCTATGAATAAAATAAAATACCTCTCTCCTGAGATGCTCTGTGTTCTCACTGGCCCACATAGATCTGTATGGACAATCTCCAGTGGTTGAGTAGTATGATAATCTTTTGATTTAAATGATACTCTTGTCTGCTTCCCTTTCTGACAAGATGCACATATGCCATTGGTGGGCTTCTTCAAAGAAGGGATATCTCTCACAGCATTTTTATTGAAAATCTTTATCAAATTTTCAAATCCAATATGCCCCAATCTTTTGTTCCATATCCATGTTTCTTCTTCTTGGCTTATCATGCAATTTTTTTGAAAATCTTCAGACAATGTATAAAGATTTCCTGACGTTCTCTTTCCAGTTGCCATCAATTTACCACTGTTAGTTCTTTGAATCTCACATCCTTGATCACTGAAAATTAATCTGTGACCCCTGTCACAAAGCTGACTGACACTCAATAGATTATGTTTCAAACCTGAAACATAGAGAACCTCATGAGATTTTACCTTCCCATTGTTGAGGCTAATTCTTCCTTTGCCGATAATCTTTGCACCAATATCATTACCAAACTTGACTGAGCCCCCTTCATAATGTTGAAGTTTCTGAAGCCTTTTACTATCTCCTGTCATGTGACTCAAACATCCACTGTCAAGAATCCATGGTGTAGAACTATTTTGTGCCTTGAAAGCTGTTTGTACAACCAAAGAGATATTTTTCTAAACCCAAACTCTCTTATTTGATTTAGATATTTCATCTTGCTTCTGTCTTGGAATCTTGCTTCTAATTTTGTCATACTGTCTCTGTGAAGGTGGCATAGGGGGAAAGATGGTTCTGCAGTTTCTTGCTATATGCCCAAAATTGTTACAATTATAGCATTCAAAAAAATTTTCATCAAGGGGAGCAAACTGATTTCTACTTTCAAATCTAACTTCTCTCAGATTGAATTTACAGGTAGCTATTCTGTGACCATAAGTATTGCATTTATAACAATAACCCTGAAATAGATCTTGGCCTAGAAGGAGCCATATACCTCATCTGTACTCCTACCTTGCCTTGCATTATTTGTCAGTGGAGTAGGAACATGATTTTCTTCTTGATCATAAACCATAATAGCCTTGCCCTTTCCACTCTCTTTCACAAAAGAGATGGGTCCTTTCCTCTTTGATTTTGCATTATTAAAAGTCTCTCCCTTATCAAAACCAAGACCAAATTTTACATTGAAAGGTCTTTGAGAATTTATAATCCCATCTAGCTTGCTGCTACTAGGGTGTATTGTAGTGTTGCTTGGCTCATCAAGTTTGTTCAATTTTTGTTGTCTTTCAAACTCTTCTTTTTTATACTCAGTCACCTTTGCTTTTAATAAAATAAATTCCTTCTCAAGCTCTTCAAATTTATTCATCACAGGGGCTTGTATTTCAAGTTGAGCTCTCAAACCTGTATTCTCAGTCATTAATTTTGAATGGTCTGTAGAAACCTGTCCAAGCTGAGTCTTGAGATCTTCAATAATTTTCTTGAAATCTACAACTTGAATTCTCAAATCTTGAATTACCTTTTTCTGCTTTTTAACTTCTTGTGAGGCAAGCTTATTATATTTCCTTTCTTTCTTGAGTTCCTTCATAGCTGCAACAAATTCTTCCTCAAAATTCACCTCACCTTCTTCATCATCATCAGAGCTTGAAATTTCATTCTCTTTTTCTTCTTCACTACTAGAGATAGATTCCAAAATGCCTTCTTCATTGCTTTTTGAGGAGAATTTTTCTTTATCTGTGTTCTTCTCTTGATCTTCAATGTAAACCATGAACAAAGCCTCACTAGGCTCATCTTCTGAGATTTCATCAGAGTCATCATCTGAGGTTTCAGTGCTTCTCTTAGAGATAAAACTCTTTCTGTTGGACCTGTTTTTCTTGATGTTGTAGTTTTTCTTTCCTTTAAACTTGCTTTTTCTATCGTCATCATCACTGTCAAATTTACTCTTCATTGGGCACTTTGTAGCGACGTGTCCAACTTTACCACAATTGAAGCATTTGAATGAAAGCTTGTTCTTATACTTTTCTGTACCCTTTTTTAATTTCCTAGTGAAATGAGCTGTGGCCTCATCTTCACTTTCTTCCTCATTTTGTTTTTCAGAAATTTCCAGCTTCTTCATAGCCTTGAAAGCCACCTGCTTGTCACTAGTGGTTCCTGGATCAACCCTCAATTCAATAGCTGTTAAGGCTCCATGAATCTCGTCAATAGTAACCTGTTTCAAGTCCTTGGTCTCTTCAAGAGCTGATACTTTTGACTCAAATTTTAAAGTAAGAAACCTTAAAATTTTTTGACAAACAATATGACCTTTTAGGTCTTCACCTAGTCCTCTAATGGAATTGACTACTTCATTAACCCTGTTCATGTATTGATCAATAGTCTCATCCTCATTCATCTTTAGATTCTTAAACTGACTTCTGAATATTTACAGCTTGACAGTCTTGAACTTTTTGTCTCCTTCATATATGTTGATCAGTCTATTCCATACTTCCTTTGCTGTCTTGCAGTCCATGATTTTAGCCAGTTCAAAATTTGTCAGTCCCCCTTAAATGGCATTGAGAGCCTTTCTATTATTCTCAAAGTTCTTCTTGTCTACTACTGTGGGAGTATTTGTGTCATGTGGAGTGTAGCCATTTTCTACAGAAGCCCAAACATCATAACCAAGAGATCCTACATAGACCTCCATTCTTCTTTTTCAAAAAATAAAATCCATCCCATCAAACAATGAGGGCTTGTTAGAACCTTCCCCAGGTGCCATATCTTTATTCTGATCTTCTCAGTTGCTGATTAAGCGGTCACTGAGTCTAGTGCTCTGATACCAATTAATGAACTTGATATGACACTGAGAGGGGGGGTGAATCAGTGTCTGAAACTTTTTCCTTGTAAATTCAATGCTGTCCAGAGCTGTTGGATATCTGATTTCTCAATACACACAATCGTATGCAAATCCACCTCGCCACCACTCAGTGGCCAGGTCTACCAGATTTGCACACCCATTCTGCAAACCATTCCACACACTCCAAAATATACCAGAAAAATAAACACACAGAACACAAAGATATTATGTGGTTCACCACCACAGTATGTGATGGCTAATCCACGGAGTAATGCCCCACGGGCTCCGTACTTACTCAATACTCAACTTTTAGTCTCTTATAGACAAGGATACTAACCCTAGATTTTCTCAGCATAAAACTGAGAGGGTGTAACAACACCAAAATTTAGGCATAAAGCCAGTGTCCAGCACCCACTGAACACACCACAAATAAAATATTTTGGGGCATATAAGAATTTCCCTACAATGAAACCCACAAGCTAGATAGGTATTCTACTATTTTTCTTTCATCTATACTAGCATACAGTGCATAAAAATTATTTAAAGAGATAGGGAATGAGAAAACCTCACAACCAATAGTCTTGAATTGCCAACAATAATTTGTGACACTCCATACTGCCTTGAGAAACTCTGAACAGCCTTCAATGATAGTAAATCTTGAACCATCGAGCTCGTCTTGATCATAGGCTTCCCATCTCCTCCACAATCACCATGAATGAACAATACACAGCCTACCAACCTCTCTTAGGGTTTCAACAATCCATTGATGCACAGAGAATGGGTAGATGGTGATGAATCATCTCACTGGACACTCAGACAGGCAAAATCCCTCTCTGTAGCTTCAAAGCCCACTTTTCAATTTTTCCAACACTTTCACGACTCCCAATGGTGCCCAATAGGTAGGGTATCCAAAAATATCAAAGCTACAATTTGAATGAACAGATTTGGAGCTCGGATGAAGAAGATATGGCAATTTGAAGTTCGGCGAATCACAGATAAGGAAAGAGCATCTTTCCTTACATAAACACGTACCTGCATCGCACCGTAGCCGTGCCGCGCCACTTAGCTGTCGCGTTCTGATTGGCTGAGGAGAGAATCAATGCATTCCGTCGTCGGATCTGAGAAGAAAAGGCGGGATCGTCTGATATCCGCTGGATCCGAATAAGTCGCGTCAGCGAACCTCGGATTCAATATGGAGCGTAGGATCTGGATCAATCGCGCCGCTGCACCGTAGGCGCGTCACACTGGATCACTGCGCTGCTTCCATGTGACGCGGCGCATGTCTTGAAATTGCGTCTGGCCAATCACGAACCGCGCGGGAGTATCTAGGCACAGCGTCAGCAATACACAGTAGCCCGCCTTCGCCAGAACCATCGATTTGGAATCTGGCATGCGTGCTTTATTTGGGTGGCCGATCTCGCATCTTTTCCATATTTGCTTTCCTAAAATGCCCCTGAGAATATAAAAAAGGATTCCTGTAACCAATGTGCATTGCAAAAACCCTGTAGAGACGTTTTGTTCCCGAGAGGTGCTTCTCTCTAACAAGATAAGCTTTCTCTCTCAAGAACTTATGTCAAACATATAGAGCGCACGTCAGAGGGGAGGGCATAGCCATGCGGTAGCGGGTCTGCGGGCCTTGCTGCCTTGCGGGCCTGCTGCTGGGCATGCCATGGCTGCCGCCTAGCATGCGGCTGTGGCATGCCAAGCCATGGCTAGCCTCGGCCATGTGATGGCGCGGCTAGTCCTCGACCAACCTGGCAACCAGTGGGTCCCATCCACACCTGGGTCCCACAAATTTTCTCTCTCCTCTCTCTCTCTACAGGCTTCTCTCTTCTTTCTCTCTCTATAGATTCCCTCCATTTTTCATGCTTCAGAAGGTATCCAACACTGTGATAAACACTGTCACATCACCTGTAACATAGCCACATCGCCTGTTTCACTGCCATATCGCATGTATCACTGTCAGCTCATATGTGGGGTCCGCAGACACTATCTCTCATCAAACTTGGCCCAGTTAGCCTAATTTTCCAACAATTACAATACGAAGGCCAACAGTATGCGCACAAGTGGTAAAACAACATGTTGCCCAGCCCATTATATGTCATTTCCCTTACACCCCCCTAACACCTCAGAATGAAGAGTTTGTGAGTTCAGTTCAACTCTCCTTGGGGCTCTACCTACCAAAAAAAAAAAAAAAAATTGCAACTGTGAAATTAAATAAGAAAGAGATTGCTAGAATGGGATCCGTTCCGGATGAGCATAGCTAATGTCAGCAAAAGGTTGACAAGAAAAGTATAAGTGTTGGCACGAGGCCGGCAAGAAAGAGAAAGTGTTGGCACTAGGCCAATATTAAGTAATTAGAAAGAATTGTATTGATTGTTTGCTAGATAACCAGTGTTTGCTGCCCCTTTTCATTAGAGGGTTAGGAAATGATTGAAAAATGTGGCATGCTCCCACGATGGGAGATTCCAGTCGTATAACCATAAGGGGTAATCTGAGGGGTACACACAAGAGGGGTGATACCCAGATGTATGCGCACAAGGGGTAAAACAACATGTTGCCCAGCCCATTACATGTCATTCCCCCCCCCCCCCCCTTATGTTATGCAATGTTGAGTGTCATAACTTAGCACAATACTATCACATGTTGATATTTACTAGGTTGCCCAGTCAATTTATGTCCAACCTCCCCTATTCAATGTTGTTTGCGAATGATTATCATGTTATGTATTCTGTGATTCTGTCTCATATTTAAGCATAGATAAGGTGTGTTTTTCATTGAGCTATGTGAACTCACATCATCATCTTTGATGAAACAGAGACAGAGATGATGATATTAGAGGCTCCTGTTGAGCCTGAGCAGTCAATGCCAGAGGAGGGAAGCTTGAGTCCCAGGACTCCTAGAGCTAAAGAGAGGTTGAGAGAGAGATTTTATTTTGATAAAAAAAAATGCAATAACACTATAACAGTAGAATGTTTAATAGTCTTGTACATCTTTTTCAGCCTTGATGTATGGTTAGGGATATGTTGCTTGTTATTTCCTCCTTATATCAGATGTAAATTAGAGAGCTGCCACTGTATATGAGTGACCAATTAGTGATGGTAATGAGTTTGTGTGTTTTATTTGAACTCACCTATTGATGTCTCTAAGTGGAGAACTAGCCTTCTCTTTTACCCAAAAAATAAATAAATAAATAAATAAAATAGAAAACTTAGTTTACAATAGTACCTGTCGTACCTATTGATCTTGGTGCTATGTGGTGCTCTACCCTTGGGTTCGAGATGTTACAATTTATCTCCTTAAATCACTCCGTAGATTTATCACTCCACAAATTTATCTCCTTAAATCACTCCATAAAATTATCTCCTTAAATCATTCTATATATTTATCTCTTTAAATCATTCCACATATTTAATACATGGAGAGAATTTTTCTATTATAAATTATTAGAGTTGGTGGAAAAGTGTTTTCTTTTTTCTTCTTTCTTTTTCTACTGTCTCTCTCCTCCCATTATCCTCTCTTCTCTTTCCTCTTTAATTATTTATTGTTATCTATTTGTGATCATCCACCTCATTACCTATTTCTCCATGGGGTATATATATATTTATCATTCCCCAAATTATGAAAGTATATTTCTTTTTTTTTTTCCTATACAATATTAGTTTTATCGGTTTAAAACCTATATCATCCCTTGTTTTTTTTTTATCGTTTTCAAAATGTTTGACTATTTTATTTACTGTACCGTTTTTATTCTACATTGTTTAAACTCGAATCGTTTCGTTCCTTTCTTTTTTCTTTTTTTTTTTTCCGTTTCCATTTTAATCTTGACACAGAATGCGTATGTACATGGTCAGGGTATCAAGCTATCAGCCTAGCATTCAACATGGGAGGGATTGTTTTGATATTACATTTCTTCATCCAACGGTTGGAAATACAACCGTGTATGTGCACAGCCTTATATGAAACTTTTTGCCAAAAATATATATCATTTATTAGACAACTCAAGATCATTACAATTCATTATCGCTTCACTGTAAAATTTATTTAGCTATATAAGTAAGTCTTTGTGTATAAAAATGGGCATGCAAACAAGTTTTTCTAAATTGTCCATGGCTTCTTTTGGGGTAATTACTAGTGTTTCCATGAGAAAGGCATTGAGGGGTATCATCACTTTGTTTTTGGTAGTTTTGTATCTTGTGAATTTGAATTTCCATGGAGTTGAAGGAAAAAAGGTGGATCAAATTGAAGAAGATTTGGATTTGGAAAGGGAACTCGAGATTCTAAATAAGCCTCCTCTCAAAACAATTAGGGTATGGTATATATGCTTTTATTCTCCATTCTCTCTCTCTCTCTCTCTCTCTCTCTCTCTCTCTCTCTCTCTCTCTCTCTCTCTGGTGTATGGATTGAGGGGAGACCGGGAGAAAGAGGGGGAGAAAAGGAATAAATGAGAATTTTGTTTGAAGATGTATTGATGTTACCAAGGCTCTGTTTGTTTTAAAGAAAAACCATGCAAAGGAAAATTTGGCTAGTAAAGTTTGATCCTTCTCGGTTATTTATTATTTCTTCTTCTTGCAGACCAAAGAGGGTGACATCCTAGATTGTGTTGATTTCTACAAGCAACCTGCTTTTGATCATCCATTGCTTAAAGATCACAAAATCCAGGTATATCGTTCTCTCTTCTATTTATATTTAAGTAGAAGGGAAGACGTGCAAATAGATCTCCACTCCAACAGTGTGGGGATTTTTTTTTCTCTATTTATCATTTTTATTTTATCGAAACCTTATAATTATTTTATTTCACCTTTTTCCATAACAAATTAGGGCCATGGGAACATTTTTGAAAACTTCATTAGTGTTTTATATTGAAATGGAGGAAAATAAAAAATTATTTTAAAAAAAGAAAAGAGAAACGCTAACTTAATATCATACAAAATATGGTAATCGAACTTTTGAATTAAGTTTTTGCGTTGTCATATTATATCGTTCGTATCCATGTAATTTGGTGGGAAATAAAGTGTATTTTAATTACTATATAATAACTTTTTTAGTTAGTACACAATCACTGTAATGATCAGAAAAGGTTTCAACATATTTTGTTTTAATATCATTTCCCTTCAATTAGCTTGTTGCAACCAAACTTAGCCTAAGTGATGTTAGGGTCAAAATATTAAAATAGGAAAAGGAAATATATGCCACTATGTTTACTTTCCTCTCAAATTTTATTTTTTTTCTCTCCTCCTTAATATATGAGCTCTCTTCCAATGAACCGACTACCAATTGTCCATGTATTCACATTTCCCCCTTATATGTATCTCTCTGAATGCTCTGTTAGCTTATAGATTTTTCTTGATCCTTATTCAGATTATATAACAATTTGTGGGTGCATGATTGATGGAATCTATAGTAAGTTTCCACATCAGCATAACATGATTGGGTCCATAACATAATGGACCACAAAATAGGGGTGTTAATGGTTCGTACAATCTTGCCCAATTTGGTTTTGGTACTATGCACTTTGGTTTTAAGGTTTTCATGTTGCTTAATGGGCTCTTATTGGTCCATTGCTATCAGTTCGTTTTGGGATCCTTTATGGCTATATGTATGTTTAGTAACAAGTTGGCTTGATGAGACTGTTTTGATTTGGGTTTTCTACATGTATATGTGACAAAAGGTTTGGCCGAATTCTGATCCGTGCATTTAGGAACATTGTATTCTGAATTCCTTGAGTGCCACACTACTACAAAATAGAATTCTTTCTTACCAAAAAAAAAAAAAAAAACTTAAAATATAGTTGATAATATTATGATTGATTTCTTGCAGATGAAACCTACTTTTATCCCAAAAGAAGAAGCAAATAAAACATCATCAGAAATTGAATATTTGCAAATTAATTTAAAGCGGAAAGGATGTCCTGAAGGAACAGTTCCCATTCGAAGGACTTCAAAAGAAGATCTTTTATGGGCTAGAGCTTTATCAAGAGACTTCAATACTACCAATTTCAGTCAAAGCAAGAAACACTTCCCTGGACAATTTGTAAGCAATCCTCAACTTATCTTCTCAATAATTCGTGATTCAACTACACTTATCCCAACTAAATGGTGTTGACTACTGATCTTGTTCCTTCATTCAACTTGATCTATTTAAAGACATTTCAATTTGGATTCTCTATGGGAAGATTTTCTATATGCCCCTATTTGTTTCGTTGTAAAATTTTCCATACAAATGATATTTTAGGTAAAAATTTTCTACTTCTATAAGTGGCAAGCTTTTGTGTATAGAATATCTTGAAATCTGTGTGGAAATTTTTTTAGGCTATAGCTCAATAGAAAAAACTTTTTAAAAGAAAAATAAAAGAATATAGGGTTAAGGTCTAAGTATACCCATATAGAAATACAAATACAAGAATTAGAATAATCTTCTCACCTTTGACATGGTCATCAACAAGCAAGGTTATTCTGGTAAAAAAATAAAATGTTCAGCAAATGTAGATCACAATTTAATTGAAGAGTGAACTAGAAATTGAAAGTAATTTTAAAAGGAATGGAAAGACAAGAATAAGGTGACAAGAGTCGTACGGAGACCACTCAACCCAAGGGTCTCTTGGAGACTCTCTCAACCCAAGTGTGAGACTCTTTCACCACATGAGGACTTCAAACTCTCACAAGGGATCTTACAAGCACTCCCAAAAAAACATAAGCTTACAAGCAATTTTTCTACACCTGATGATAATCCAAATCACATATATATATATATATATATATATATATATATATATATATATATATATATATATATATATATATATATAGGGGAGGAATGAAGGAGAAAGAAGTTAAGAGAACGAACCTGAATCGAATATTTACCAAAAAAAGAAAAAGAAGTTAAGAGAACAGAGAGGAAAAATATAACTGTTGGTGGAGTCAAAATAAAGCCGTTGGAGGATGCAAAATGAAGCCGTCGGAGGTTACAAAATGGAACAGTTGGAGGATAGGCATTAATTGCCCATCCTTAGTGGAGTGACGTTGTCACACCCCAATACCGCACTATTCAGAATAGTGTGATGATCCGCTAATAAACCAACGGTTCAACCAGGATCTCTAATAGGTTGTGTCCTTTTAAATTAAATCATACACATCCACAACCATAATCAAAATAAATACACAATAGCAGAAGTCTTAATATTAAATGAACTGAAGATCTAACTGTGATAATCATAAATAAAATATCAAATTATGTTGTATCAATCGAGACATAAATAAATAAAATATCAAATTACATTCCCTTAATATTTCAAATAAAAATCTAATAAAAAACGCATGAGTTGCACTCGCATGAGGAGTCATGCGTCACCACTATGTCTTCAGTCTCCATCGCAGCCACGTATCCGTACACAAAAGCATTCATATAATCTTCCACAGTGGTTCCTGCATCATCAACTTCGAAAGGGTGAGCACACATCACGACTCAGTGAGCAAACAAAACAATGCAACAAACATATGCATGCATTCAATTCATATATGTGGTTTGATATATAAGTTTGCAATGTGCTATAAAAAGGTTCGGTGGCCGCCTCACCTCTATACACGAGTGTGTGAAGCCGCCCAAAGGTTAACGTTTATTGTCGTCCCACATGCACCCACTATGGAATAGAGATAGAGCTAAAGTGCTTAGGACCACACCGCATCACACTTCCCCGGATACTCTACCCATACCAACACGTAAGCCCCTGCTGGCAAGGGCTTGCAAACTGGCTCGCAACTAACCAATCCTAATGTCAAACAGTGTACCTAAGGCCTCAACCCAGCATCCCTCAATACGTCCATAGAGATAGAGCTAAGGCCCCTCGGCAGAGTCGTAGACTACACGGTCCGAGACCACCTCCCTGATACCCTATGACGTAATAGTTCTGCTAAGGTAATAGCGATACGACGATGTCAGTGGACAAGACTTGAGTAGAGATAGAGCTAGATTCTAGTGACCAGGTTGAACCACAATATCACGTCCTCCCCCTGATGCCCCACTTGCATCAAGTACACTAACCACACACATACATTCACATGTCTATTCCTAGCATCATCATCATCATCATGTTATAAATAAAATAGAATTAAATATGCATGAACATTAATAGCAGGAATATTAGATAACATGTTGAATGCACATTACAAGCATACACGCATAGGATCAGTCATGGCATTGGACTCAAGAAATAAAAACTGTTTATTATTAGCCAATTAGTTTAGGTCTTGTTCCCTCACCTTTGCTTGAGTGTAGATCTTCTTTCAAGCTTTAAGAATCACTTTTATATCAATAGGAAAATCTAACAAGTCGATAGATTTTAGTTAGAAGTCATTTCGACAATTTTAGGCTTGCTGTTAAGCGAGGATCACAGGATGGGTTGCAGGTAGGGTAGCAGTTTACTGCGACCCCTAGGGGTAGGGTCGATGCCAGGGTTGGATGTTCCATCTACCCTGGATGCGACCACCGCATCTCTGGACTTCTTGAATGCTGGGGGTCGATCCTGTGGTCTGGTAGGGTCGATTCCCAACTGACCCACGTACGACCCCCCATAGTTTGAGTCAATAATTTCATCCTATAGTCCATTCTTTCATGTTTGGGTCCTATGGCTTACTTCCACAATCCATTCTATGCTTGTTCTATGGCTTAAAACTCTAGGTTTCTTCCTTACTTTACCTACCATGATTTTCTCCATGGATTTCATTGAAATCCTCCCATGGATGGATGATTTGGGTTTCTCCTAGATCATACCCTCTTCATGAACTATTCTAAGATCTTAAATTATTAATGGAAGCATACCCATAACTTAGGTTTGCTGAGATTCAGAGGTTTCTCTGAATTCTTCTCTTTACTCTTCTTCTCCAACTTTCCTTCTCTTCTCCTTCTCTTCTCTTTCTCTCACTTTCAATTAGGGTTTCAAAATGAGTGAAAGAGGCTAAGGGACATCCTATTTATAGTGGAGAACCTCCCAAAATAAGTCCCATTGAGATTACGAAAGAATCCCCTTGAAATTTGGAAAGTTTTCTATTTACGGTTTCTGTCGACAAAGTGGGGGGTCGATGAGGGGGTCGGAGATCCCGTCGACCCTCAGGTCTAAATTATCCGATCCCCGGGTAAAATTTCAGGGGTTTGACTTTCTAATGAGGGGGGTCCGACCCTGCCTATTTGGGTATGCGACCCTGCCCTCTATTTTACTATTTTTGGGTCAGTTTAATACCTGATTTCGCTATTTCCTTCACGCACTTGGTCCATTTGGCTTGACCATGATAGGTAGACCTGGTACAAGGTGGTAAGACGGGTTAGTTCGATACGGGTCTTACAAGTCCCCCCTGCTTATAAAAATTTCATCCTTGAAATTGTACATACCTTCCGAGTCGAATAGATGAGGGTATTGCTTTCACATAGTACTCTCTTCTTCCCATGTGATTTTTTCTATATCTCTACTTCTCCAAGTGACCTTAACATAAAAAATGTCAAGGTTTCATAGTCGTTGCACCTTTCGGCTGGAGATTTCAGTTGGTGCTACTTCAAATGTCAAATCATCAGTTAAATCAGGTAGATCTACTGTCAAAACGTGCGTTGGATCTCTGACATATTTCTTCAATAAGGAGATATGAAATACATCATGCACACTTGACATAGATGGTGGTAGTGCTAACTGGTAAGCCACTTTCCCACGTTTAGCTAGAATCTCATATGGTCCGACATATCTCGGACTTAGTTTTCCTTTCTGTCCGAACCGTTTCAAACCTCGCATAGGTGACACTTTGAGGAATACCTTATCACCTACAGTGAATTCAAGGTCTTGGCGTCTAGTATTTGCATATTGCTTCTGACGATTCTGAGCCGTTCTTACTCTTTCCTTGATAATGTCGACTACTCGACATGTCTCTTCAAAAAATTCTGGTCCAACAATACTACGTTCTCCAACTTCATTCCAAAACAAAGGAGTTCGACACTTCTTGCCATACAGTGCTTCATAGGGTGACATATGTATAGTATCCTGATAGCTATTGTTATAAGCGAACTCAATCAGTGGTAACTTTTCATCCCATGATCCTTTGAAATCAATTACACAAGCTCGGAGCATGTCTTCTAGAATCTGAATGGTGCGCTCCGATTGTTCGTCTGTCTGAGGATGGAATGCAGTACTGAACTTCAATGTTGTACCCATAGCCTTCTGCAATCCTTCTCAAAACTTTGAAGTAAATCGTGGATCTCTGACAATATTATCCATATACAACTTAGCTAACCTCTCCAGTGTATACTGAGGTCATATAGCTATAAATCGAGCTGTTTTAGTTAGTCGGTCTACAATCACCCAAACTGCGTCAACTACTCGGGGAGTCAATGGTAATCCTGTGACGAAGTCCATAGTGATGCAGTCCCATTTCCATGCTGGTTCTGGTAACGGTTGTAACAGTCCTATTGGTCTTTGTCGTTCGGCTTTCACCTTCTGACAATTTAGGCATTGAGACACGAACTTGGCTATATCTGCTTTCATTCCTCTCTACCAATATAATTTCTTTAGGTCATGATACATTTTTTTACTTCCAAGGTGTATCGAATAGGCGGTGGTATGGGCTTCCTTCATTAGTCGGTGTCTAATGTCCAAAATTTCTATTTCAGGTACACATATTCTTCCTTTGTATTTCAGTACCTTTTCATCATCTAAGGTGATCTCAGGAATAGTCCTATCTTTTTCGATGTCTTCTTGTACCGTTCTTAGATAAGGGTTTGATTTAATCACTGTTTTCACTTCATCAAGTATATCGGGTACAATCTTCAATGTGGCGAACATATTTGCAAACTGATGGATAAACCCTTGGTTGGTTGATTCACCCGGTGCATCTAACACAAACTGTTCATTACCATAATTGAATACTTTTTCGGTAGCACACAGTGCAGTAGTGGTGCTAACCTCCCCTTGAGATTTTATCATTGCCTTTCTACTCAGCGCGTCAGCAACCACATTAGCTTTCGCCAGATGATACTGGATATTACAATCATAGTCTTTCAATAGTTCTAGCCATCTTCTTTATCTCATATTCAACTCCTTCTGATTAAAGAGATAAGTAAGACTCTTATGATCCAATTTAATCTGAAATTTCTCTCCGTACAAGTAATGTCTCCATATTTTGACAGCATGTACTATTGTCGCTAATTCCAAATCATGAGTGGGATAGTTCTTCTCATGTGTCTTCAATTGTCTTGAGGCATAAGTAATTACTTGTTCTCCTTGCATAAGTACACATCCTAATCCCAATCCTGACGCATCAATGTATAAAATAAATGGTTGTCTTGGAATCGAAATGGTCAAGATTAGAGCAGATATCAATCTAGCCTTCAATGTTTGGAAACTCTTCTCGCATTTATCAGTCTAAACAAACTTTTCGCCCTTCTTAGTCAAACTGGTGAGAGGTACGGCAATTCGGGAATAGTCTTCCACAAATCATCGATAATACCCAGCTAGACCTAAGAAACTTCTAATTTTTGCAACGCTCTTCGGTGCTTCCCACTTCACAATAGCTTCGATCTTGCTAGGATCCACTTTAATTCCTTCAGCGGATACAACATGGCCAAGAAAAGCGACTTCCTTTAGCCAAAACTCACACTTTGTAAATTTGGCGTAGAGCTTCTCCTTCCGTAATCGCTGCAGAGCGGCGTTTAGATTCTTAATATGAGTTTCCTTGTCCTTGGAGTAGACCAATATATCATTGATGAATACAATAACCGACGTATCCAACATATCGTGGAATACTCGATTCATAAGTTCCATAAAGGTTGCTGGTGCGTTCGTTAATCCAAAAGACATGACCAAAAATTCATAATGTCCATATCTGGTCCTAAATGTTGTCTTGGGAATATCACCGTCCTTAATCTTCAACTGATGGTAGCTTGACCGAAAATCGATCTTGGAGAACACTTTGGCACCTTGCAACTGATCGAACAGGTCATCGATCCGAGGCAATGGGTATCGATTCTTGATTGTCAGTTTATTCAGTTCTCAGTAGTCTATACACAATCGAACACTACCGTCCTTCTTCTTCACGAATAATACTGGCGCTTCCCATGGTGATATGCTAGGTCGGATGTAACCCTTGTCCAGTAGTTCTTGTAGTTGTACTTTTAATTCATTCAGTTCAGTAGGAGCCATTTGATAAGGTGCTTTAGATACTGGTGCGGCTCCGGGTATCAGATCTATAATAAACTCTATCGCTCGGTCGGGTGGTAGTCCTGGTAGTTCTTCAGGAAATACATCTGAAAAGTCATGCACGACATCAATATCCTCCATTCGTGGTACTTCCTTGGTAAGATCGACCACAGATACCATATATCCAACTTCTTTCTCTTCAAAGCATCCCTTTTCCTTTAGCATAGAGAGGATCAGCTTTCATTTCTTTGGCAACATACTTCCAATAATACTAAATTATATGCCCTCTTTATTCTTGAATGATAATCTCCTTTATGCACATAACAACTTTGTAGAGTGTTGAAACAACCAGTCTATTCCTAAGATGATGTCAAAGTCTGCCATCTCAAGTCGACTCAGGTTGCATCCAAATTCTGTTCATCCATATGATTTGGACATTCGTAACACTCATCCCATACAACATCTAGTCCAAAAATGGCTTGAACTAGAAAATCAGGTGTAATGGTCTTAAGAGTTTTCTAGTTCCTTCATCTCTTATGATTTTCAAAGACTATCGCTAATAATCTCATATCTTGAAAAGTTCATTAGCTTATATTTTCTTTATCACTTCTGTTCTATTCTAATCTCTCTTTCATATACCTCGAAAAAAATATCTTATGATTGTTACTTCATATCCCAAGTCTATCTATAAGTTTTAGGGTATATGCTTTATAAATTCATTAATCCAACCAAACTCTTTTGGTCTTTACTTAATCATCTCACTCGACATTTGGCATAACCCAGTATTACTTATACTAATCTAAATACTATCAATGCCATAATTTTGACTTTATCCTTGTATCCACTCTTAGATTTGCTTTTAGGAATCTTCTGTTTTGTCAAAATTCATACCGATATAACCATCTTTAACTTTACTTTAGTGCTATCTACTCTTTCTTAGTTACTCTTGATAGTTTTCACTTTTTGCTCATGCACTTTTTTATAGACATGGCTCATATCCATCAAATCAGTAATCTCAAAATAGATCCTCCATTTCTTCATCTGAGGTTCCTTGGCTATAACATTTAATCTGAATTCAATCATCTTTCTTCCAATAATTTCATTATCACTAAACATCTTATCAATGGATGTCGAGAAATGTAAGAATCAGAATGTTTATCCAAAATAATTCATTTCCTTCTTTCAATTTAGTATGACGACAACCACTTTCTTTATCTAATGAACTTAAGTTTAAAGGATCAGGAGTAAATCTGTGGTAATCCAACCGGCATTAAAAGATCGTTAAGTTGCACGGTGGTCTAAATACATAGAAATAGAGGTTTTACAATTCTTAACCTCATGGTTACAGGTTCTATTGAGTGTATAATGTCATTGGTCAAGGCACTATAGGAATAAATCTGGAGAAAGTTTTCGTACATTAGTAAATCAAGTAAAATCGAAAAGATGTACGCTCAACATGATTAAACATTTAACTGTTCATTCAGTTCATATCTCTGTTCATGTTGTCGATCATGAGAGTGACTCAGTTTGGTATAATCAGGACTAATACTAAAGAATAGATGCATTATTCTCCTTCAATTTTTGTCTCAAACAACACAGGTGCTTATAAAGTGTTATTATTATAGCTTTTAAATTTTATCCTATCTCAGTTCACAACTTTTGTGGTAGTATTCTGGTTTAAGAGACAGGGCTTGAGAGCTCTGATACCAAGTTGTCACACTCTAATTCTGCACTATTCAGAATGGTGTGATGAACCGCTAATAAACCAACGGTTCAACCAGGATCTCTAATAGGTTGTGTCCTTTTAAATTAAACCATACACATCCACAACCATAATCAGAATAAATACACAATAGCAGAAGTCTTAATATTAAATGAAATGAAGATCTAGCTGTGATAATCATAAATAAAATATCAAATTATGTTGTATCAATCGAGACATAAATAAATAAAATATCAAATTACATTTCCTTATTATTTTAAATAAAAATCTAATAAAAAAATGCATGAGTTGCACTCGCATGAGGAGTCATGCGTCACCACTATGTCTTCAGCCTCCATCGCAGTCATGTGTCCGTACACAGAAGCATTCATATAATCTTCCACAGTGGTACCTGCATCATCAACTAAAAATATTCAACGTCAAAAGGGTGAGCACACATCACGGCTCAGTGAGCAAACAAAACAATGTAACAAACATATGCATGCATTCAATTCATATCTGTGGTTTGGTGTATAAGTTTGTAATGTGCTATAGAAAGGTTCAGTGGCCGCCTCACCTCTATACACGAGTGTGTGAAGCAGCCCAAAGGTTAACATTTATTGTCGTCCCACATACACCCACTATGGAATAGAGATAGAGCTAAAGTGCTTAGGACCACATCGCATCACACTTCCCCTAATACTCTATCCATACCAACACGTAAGCCCCTGCTGGCGAGGGCTTGCAAACTGGGCTCGCAAGTGACCAATCCTAATTTCAAACAGTGTACCCAAGGCCTCACCGTAGCATCCCTCAATAAGCCCATAGAGATAGAGCTAAGGCCCCCCGGCAGAGTCGAAGACTACACGGTCCGAGACCACCTCCTCTGATACCCTACGATGTAATAGTTTTGCTAAGGTAATGACGATACGACGATGTCAGTGGACAATACTTGAGTAGAGATAGAGCTAGAGTCTAGTGACCAGGCTGACCCACAATATCACGTCCTCCCCCTGATGCTCCACTCGCATCAAACACACTAACCGCACACATACATTCACATGTCTATTCCTAGCATCATCATCATCATCATATTATAAATAAAATATAATTAAATATGAATGAACATTAATAGCAGTAATATTAGATGACATGTTGAATGCACATTACAAGCATACACGCATAGGATCAGTCATGGCATTGGACTAAAGAAATAAAAACAGTTTATTATTAGCCAATTAGTTTAGGTCTTGTTCCCTCACCTTTGCTTGAGTGTAGATCTTCTTTCAAGCTTTAAGAATCACTTTTATATCAATAGGAAAACCTAACAAGTAGATGGATTTTAGTTAGAAGTCATTTCGATAATTTTAGGCTTGCTGTTAAGCAAGGGTCGCAGGTAGGGTGGTTCGCGACCGGTAGGGTAGCAGGCCGGATTTCCAGCGACCCCGGGTGCGACCAGCGGCTTCCGAATGCCCTGGGGTCGGATGTTCCATCGTGCGGTGGGTCTGGTAGGGTCGATTCCCAACTGACCCCACGTGCGACCCCCCGTGGTTTGAGTGGAGAATTTCATCCTCCACTCCATTCTTTCATGTTTGGGTCATGTGGCTTACTTCCTCAATCCATTCTATGCTTGTTCTATGGCTTAAAACTCTAGGTTTCTTCCTTACTTTGCCTACCATGATTTCCTCCATAGATTTCATTGAAATCCTCCCATGGATGGATGATTTGGGTTTCTCCTAGATCATACCCTCTTCATGAACTATTCTAAGGTCTTAAATTATTAATGGAAGCATACCCATACCTTAGGTTTGCTGAGATTCAGAGGTTTCCCTGAATTCTTCTCTTTAGTCTTCTTCTCCAACTTTCCTTCTCTTCTCCTTCTCTTATCTTTCTCTCACTTTCAATTAGGGTTTTAAAAGGAGTGAAAGAGGCTAAGGGACGTCCTATTTATAGACGAGAACCTCCCAAAATAAATCCCATTGAGATTAGGAAAGAATCCCCTTGAAATTTGGAAAGTTTTCTATTTACAGTTTTTGTCGGCAAAGAGGGGGTCGATGAGGGGGTCAGAGATCTCGTCGGCCCTCAGGTCTAAATTGTCCAACCCCCGATTAAAATTTCAAGGGTCTGACTTCCTAATGAGGGGGGTCCGATCCTGCCTATCTGTTTATGCGACTCTGCCCTCTATTTTACTATTTTTGGGTCAGTTTAATACCTGGTTTCGCTATTTCCTTTACGCACTTGGTCCATTTCTCTCGACCATGATAGGTAGACCTGGTACAAGGTGGTAAGACCGGTTAGTTCGATACGGGTCTTACAGACGTCATCATCATCTCACCGTTAGCATGACCATCAATAAAAATGAAAACTTTAGTAAAAAATGATAACTTGACCTCCCCTGAACATCCCAAAGAGTGTCTGTCCGAAGAAAACATGCAACATTGAAGTTTGTGATTGCCACAACTTGGTTTAAGAATTAAGGCTTTTCAATGTAAGAATTATGTAAAAGAAAATTTTGTTATAAAAATATTTTCCAAGAATTAATACTATTTTTCTTGGACATTTTACTTTTTATTTTTCATAGTTTTTGCTCAAAACCAAGTGTAGCCAGGAAAAAAAAACGCATAAAAATATTGGATTATACAGTTTTACAAACTTATGTTGCTTTTAATAATCAACATAGCTGTAGATTGAATTTCCATTATGTTTCCTTGAGTGTGGATGCGTTCAAATAGTTTATTAACTAGAATAACTGATGATCCTTCAGATTGCAGATGTTAATTATGCAGAAAAGGGACAACTAATTCATGGAGCTTCAGCAGAAATCAATGTATATAATCCAAAGGTTGAGCCTTCACAGTTTACAAATGCTCAAATTTGGATTAATGGTGGTCCAAATGAAAACCCTAATTATATAATGGCTGGATGGACGGTATGTATAATTATTTGAATTTATTCAACATTTTGTGGTCACTTCTGATTCACATTGTACCATGGTTCAAAATAATCGGTATCGGATTGATCAGATCAATCAATTTGTATCAGTTTTGGACCTAGTCGATTCCAAACCAATCCAACAAGTTAAGAAGAGTTGATCTCGTGACTTTTGCTTCCTAGGGCTCCCCCATTGGGATTAACAATGACCTCCATGGTTGGATTAATTGAAAAAAAATTGGAAAAAGAAAGTTAATTTTTTGTTTTAACTTCAGTTTTTACACTTGGCAATATCAGGTTAATCCAAGCTTATATGGTGATCACAGTACTCGGTTATTTACATTTTGGACGGTATGTTTCAATCCCTTGGATTCTCAAATTTTTGTGAAATTCAATGTGACAAGATGTTAATATTTCGTGCTCACCTGCTTCATGGTGACACATACGTCTTATCTACATATTTTTCTAGATGTGTAAGTTAGTGTTGATGATAAAATGTCATCACGCGATTAACGCTTAGAAGCACTCTCATTCAGAAAAAAAAATAAAAAAAATAAAAATTCATTTTCACTTATAATTATCTAATTGAATCTCAAATATTTTAAAATACATAGGGAGATGGTTATCGGAATGGATGCTATAATACTCTTTGCAAAGGTTTTGTACAAGTTAATAGATATATCACTCCAAGTACGGTTTTATCTCCGATTTCTACAATTGGTGGACCTCAATATGTGGTGAAAGTCTACATTTTTCAGGTACAACTTGTGTTCTCTTTTTATTTTTATATTCTACTATGTTATGAGAAGAAAATGCATTGTCAATCAGCTAAGGGACTTCATGGTGTAAAACCATCTATCTTGGAAAGGATCAAAGCCCGACTTCCCCTATCTCTGGAGAACCTCTTCCCCGATGTTTTTGTCTCTTTTGTGATTTGGGATATCTACCTCATATATCATAAAAAGAAACCTCATTCATAAAGGGATAACCTTAGGTTCACAATGCTAGTGTGATGATTAATGTTCCTGACCTTTCGTGTTGCACTATGGTAAGCAAGGTTTTATGGATCGGTTTGGATCAGCAGGGGTCAATCCTGTATCAGTACACTGAGTCAGTCCCACAATCGAGTTATGCAGATGTAAGAGGTGATCTCATGGGGGTTTTCTGGCTGAGTCAAGCCTCATCCGTGCCAATCTAACTCATGATCGGCTTGACCCATTCATGAGTCCCTGCACTTGAAGCTTGTGTGGTAGTAGGGAGCTATGTGATAGATCACCTCACATCTATCTCTTTGATAAAATTTTAGACATATATAAATGAATTGAGTATAGAATTCATATAAAAGTATAAAACCCAAATTCGTGTTTCCCTCTTGGGACACTTTTTTCTATTTTTTTTTTTTTTTTGGGACACTTTTTTCTATTTTTATCTTAGGATTGTGCATATGATCCTTTATGACATTAACCCACCTAAGCACCTATTAACCAACAATGGAGGTCCTTAGAATTAGTAGGGATTATGATACGATTTAACATTCAACAACCAAGAATATAGAGAAGAAGAAGAATTC
Organism: Protea cynaroides; assembly: GCA_028583415.1. Classification (NCBI taxonomy): domain Eukaryota; kingdom Viridiplantae; phylum Streptophyta; class Magnoliopsida; order Proteales; family Proteaceae; genus Protea; species Protea cynaroides. Next base: position 10,497,001 of record CM053272.1, on the reverse strand, counting down.
AGAGAAGAAGGGGATTGTAGAAAGATCCGCTTCGAGGGGGATAACCTCCAGATTAGAAAGAAGACTCAATTCTTATCTCAATGGTACAATCTCTTTCTGAGTTCCTATTTATGCTATCCTATGCTAACTGTATTTTGTTGAATTAGTTGTTATTTTGTTATTCTCTTTCCTTATCTCTTTTTGGTTTTGTCACCTCATCAACCTTTGCTACCTCGTCAGCCTGCTGTGGCTGACACATCGTAACAGATTAACAGAACAGCTCATTAATACTTACTAACTTTTTTTTCTTCTTTTTTTGATATCCCTAACAGGATCGCAACACTGGGGACTGGTGGTTGGCTATCAAAGATGATAAAACACTTGTTGGTTATTGGCCAAAGTCGTTATTTAGTTATTTAGCAGATGGTGCTAACAGTGTTTCTTGGGGAGGGCTTGCAAAAGCTGATTCTAATGGAGTTAGTCCTCCAATGGGAAGTGGTCTTTTCTCCAAGGATTATTATTCATGTTTCAATCATTGGATGAAGATTGTGAATGGGGACTATAATGTCACAAATCCTCTTGCACATCCAACCCGAACAAGCATAAGAATACGTATGGATTCAGCGAATTGCTTTGACATACGTTATCATGATTATGCCCTTACATCCGGAACTAATATTCAATTTGGAGGACCTGGTGGCGCCATTTGTACCTAATTTTTTTTTTCTAATAATCCAAACATGAATTTAGATGGAAAAAATATGTTTCTGTTTTGCTTTTAAACTAATAAAGACCATCTCTCAAGGATAAAAGCTGTGTTATTGATGATAATCACCTTAGAATTTAGTTTAATTGAGCTGTTCACTTTTACATGGATTTCCTGATCCTCTTGCATAACCAGTCTCCCCTAACTTTCTACACAAGAAAGCTAGGAAAAACGAACTTCTAATATGGGGTGAACTTATCCATGACTGTGGATTGCATCAAATGGGGCTAGATGGATAGGCCCTTTATATAAGCATTTCTCGTTATTTCAAGGCATTGAGATTCTATATGCATGGAAATTTCTTTGGGCATGTTAATTTTTTATCTCAAAAGTTTGAACTAGTAAGTGGAGGGACTCTCACATATTTAAGGCATCCAAGATTATAGTCTCTAAGCAATGTGGAACTATTCTCAACACTCCCCTTCATGTGTAGCTCCTCTTATGGTGATACATGTGGCATGTGGTCCCTCTTTTGGATGACCGTATAAAGTGAACTTGGAGTTTTAATACCATGTTAAGTTTCAATCTCAAAAGTTCGAACTAATAAGTGGAAGGATTTTCACATATATAAAGCATCCAAGGTTCTAGTCTATAAGTAATGTGGGACTATTCCCAACAGAACAAGGTCTCATTCAGGCCTGCACTCAAGTACTATGGAAACCAGGTGAATTTAAGTATGAATCTAACTAGAGGAAAGCAAAAGGCAATTAAAATGTGCTTTCATAAAATACCTACCACTAAGGTGTTATTAACCAAAGCACATTTGGATGCCTTTTCCTTCCTATCGAATGTGTGATGCAAGGGTAACCCCTGTGATGCAACCCCTGTGATGCACATTACAGAGGATCTAAGTACACTTGCAAATGGGTCTTCAATACTCAATTTCCCTATTTGCAGGACAGGATGGGAATGATGGTCAGGGTAGAAAAATATCAAATCATGGGTTTGTTTAATATGGTGAAACTGCAATGAACCAGACCAGTTACCATCCCTAGTCTGGTAGTCAGAGCACTTGGGGATCCAACCGGACCCCAACATTTTATTTTTATTTTTTTTTACTTGGGTTTCAAAGCCACCAAACCATAACCAGAATTGACAGGTCTCTTTGGTGATCAGGTTTGGGCATCCTACTCAAAATAGGCAATCATTTTTACATCAAAAGAAAAAGAACTCAAGATCAAATGTAACCTGCAACATATGCCGGAAAACTCGAAGTCCACTGAAACCATCCCCTCTATGCGTGTAAGCAGTGATCGTTGTCGTCCATGAAACCTCATTTGTCATATGCATCTAGTGGAAAACCATGAATGCTTCATCAATGCTAACACTACACTTAGCGTACATGTCCATAAGCGTGTTATCAACATACAGAGACCCATCCAAATGATGTACTTAGCAAAATCTAGGAACTCTAAATATATGTGAAACCAGTAACTACTACTTTAGCTTCCTATTCGGTGGCCAAATCTTGTGAACACGAACGGACAACAAAAGCCTGCAACCATCTTCTTATTCATTCTCAAAGATTCGATCCACATTTAAAAAATAAAAAGTCTAATAAAATTTTTAATCAGCTTCAACAGGCATAGAGAAGATTCAACATTTTAAAAATAAAGAGTCTAATAAAATATTTAATCAGTTTCAACAGGCATAGTGAAACAACACAGAGGACAAAAATGGCTCTGCTGCAACCACTTAATAATGCAATCTCCATGGAAAGCATGACCACAAGGCATGACTTTAACATCCAACCCTAATTCTTCCAAGCAAACTGTATAAGCTTCAGCTATATCTTCATCCTCCTTAAGCTTCCTTGTGTTGAACATCTTCTCAATGGATTCTTGGATGCGGGTACAAAGGCTGGTTCAATGTCCATGGTTGCTTCTATAATATCTTCCATTGTTGTTTCTTCGTCATCTTTACATTCTTCTACCATATGAAATTTTATCTCTGCTTCAAAACCCACAGTCCTCACCTCTCTGGCCTGGTTGGCTTTGAACTCATGACAAATATTAATAGCGATCTGTTCTTCAAGGGGCTCTATGAAATCTGTGCGGATATGAAACTCTTCTGTATTCAAAAGCATGTCACGTATGCATGGGTTCAAGGTCTCGTACGAGGAAAGAGAATCCAAAGAGAACAGCTTCTTCTGAACCTCTATTAAGGGAGAATCGATGATCTGAACATTGGAGTTATATATCGACATCTTGAGATGTACGTTTCTAAAGCGAAAGGTGAACGGAAAACTGGTTTGGTCGTAAGTCATTGAGATTTCTGGTTCCGATCTGAAACTATCATCAAAGGTTAGAGCTCCAACACTCCCGATGGAATAGTAGGTAGACGACATGATCGATTAGTTTTTTTTTTTTTTCTCTCTTTCCTTGAAATGATGATTTTTTTGTCTGGGTAAATAAAGAAAGGATGATCTTTGATTTATAGCGACGGTAAAAGGGTTTGGAAGAGAATGAATCAATGTGCTTTAATTATTTAAATTGAAAGAAAACAATGTCACATTTCAAATGGAAGTGGATTGTCTCTACTTAGAACATGTTGGAATCCGTAAATGGAAATAGAGAGTCACTATAGAAGTAGGTTTCATAACATATACACCCTATCTAAAAGTTAGGGAAAAAGATCATCTGGAGTGAGGCACTTATATAATGAAGAGCCCATTCACTCAAAGTGGATCGACATGTATCAAGCATCCATGTGGTCAAAATTTGGTGGACCTGTCTTGATAAGCTTTATCAAGATACGTTGTCCTAATGAACTTTAGCCTTTTGGAAGTTTCCCTTGTTGGGAAAATGCATAATTTAATATGTTAAAAGGTAGATATTTTGACAGGGTGGGGGGAGAATCTATCATACCCTAATTCCGACTGAACCAGAAATGTGAGTAAATCGTCTCCAAACCACGGCTCACACAAGGATCTCAATAGACCGTGTTAGCAAACCATTCAAAGCAAACTAACCACAATCAAAGAAATATAAATAGCAGCAGAATTAAATAATAAATTAACTAAGTTTGCATAAATAAATAATAGATCCAATTATCCCAACCACAGCGTAAATAAATAAATCATTTACATCATTTAAAAATCATCTGAAAGAATGATTAATAAAAACCTATAGAAACACACAGTAAGAGCACTTGCATGAGGCATCATGCTCGTCCTCCACTGTCTGTGTATCTAAAGTTGTCCCGTACGCTGGGGCAGTCGTAAAGTCTTCAACCGTATAATCTGTATCGAGATCTGAAAAAGAGAATATATATTCGGGGTGAGCTCACAACTTTACTCAATAAAGTAAATGACCATGCAACACACAAAATGCATGAGATAACATTACAATTGAGTCAGATATAACTTGCAAAGTGCTATGGTAACCGGCCACCGCACCTCCATGCACAAGAGTGTGGCAATGCCCAACAGTCAAACACCTACCACACTACTACTATCACCCCACATCACTCACTCCGATATAGAGATAGAACTAGAGTCTGGTGGGCAGGCAGAGCCACCATCCCAGGTCCTCCCCCTGATACCCTACACCGCACCAATATCTACACCCCTATCGGTAAGGGCTTGTAAGTGAGTTCCATTTCTAACCAGTCCTATATTTCTTCGCAGTATCTATGGCTCCACCCCAGCACAGCTCCCTACGACTTAGAAATAGGGCTCGAGTCTGTTGGGTAGGCGGAGCCACAATCCCACGTCCTCCCCTTGATACCCTACTTGTACCAAGCTCGCTAAGGTAGACGACGATACAAAAAGATGTTAGTGTGAGGATATATCCAGGGCTCCGCCCCCCTTCACATTCCACACACTAACGAAAACAATCACATGCCTAAACATCAACATTTTTAGCATATGAATATGCATGAACAGATAATAAAATTAAATAATAGGATGATATGTGGAAATGCACATGCAATAATCAACAGTTACATATACAAGTATGATTACAATGGTTTATTGTCTGTTATTAATTAATTGAGGTTTGAGGTCTTGTCCCTTACCTAACACGTGATTGTAGGTCTGCTCTACGTCACAGAGTCCACTCACACCGTCTATAAGTCCTACATGACCATATTTATAGATTAGAATTAGGTTGCTAGGGTTCTAATTGGTCAGAACCAAGTTTGGCCAAGCAAACAGGCTCGGACAGACATACCGATCTTACTCAAATAGACGTACCGGTCTGACTCTAGTCTAGCCGGTATGTGTCTGCGGTATATACCTCCAGGCCATACCGGTCTGACTATAGTCCAGCTGGTATGCCCTGGGTATATACCGTTGGGCATACCACAAGACTTTAGTCCGGCTGGTATGCCCTATGGTATGGCATACCATAGGACCTGTTTGTCCAGCCAGTATGTCCTACAGTATGGGTCTGAGAGTCCAATCTCGAACCTCCCTCCCCTGTTGATCCTCGACTTGGTTTCAAGGTTCTTCCTAAACCATTTTAGGGTCAAGATACGGTTAGGTCACTTAGGTTTAGATTATTTGTTGCTTAACATCATACGTGTTCCCATCCTTTTCAGAATGGATCTTGATGAAAACTAGAGTTCTTTAGTTCTACGTAAGGGTGACAAAAATGGGCCTAGCCTAGTAGCACGGACCGAACCGGCCCGATATAACCCGTACCCAGCTCGGACCAAACCTTAATGGACAGGTTTCGGTCTCGACTTGTAAAGCCCAACATTGTTTCAGCCCAAATCGAAACCAGATCGGACCGACCCGTTAAGAAGCCCGAACTAGCCCGAACCAATAATACCTAACTCAAACACCGATAAGGTCCATCCGGGCCCAGTTTCTTAATTTTAATGGTTTTAAATTTTGATGGATTATATTACACAGTTATAGTTTACTTCTTGATCCAAAAGATTATATAAATCTATAGTTGAAAAGAGTATGTTAATTATTGTAATTTATTGAATTACATACATATAAAAGGAATGATGCTAATTGTATAGATAGAAATAATAAAATAAGCTATATATCTTACATATAAAATAGGCCCGATAAGCTTGATAAGCCTGGTTCGGATCGAACCAGCCCGAAATCACCTCAATAAGCCCAGCCCGATAACGAATCGGCACTGGACCAGTCCGATAGTTATTGTGTCCAGCGCAGCCCAACCCAGTCCGAACCCTTAATGGACATGTTTTGGGCTAGGCTTATAAAATCCGACACCGATTCAGCCTGGACCAAAACCGGCCCGGACCGGCCCGTTGACACCCTTAGTTCTAGGGTTTTGGATCACTACGCCGTTTCGCGGCTTTGATCCATAACCCAAACATTATTACAGAGGTAGAGCACTCACCAGTGTTCTTTGAATGGCGGTGCTCCCCTCCCAATAGAAATTCCCTTCTCGAACGGCTTCCTTCCTCTCTACTCCTTCTCAGATCTCTTCCAGAAGGCTGTAGGGTTTGAGAGTCATTGGAAAAGATCTAGGAGAAGAAAGGATGCATATATAGAGTTGTCAGTACCCCATTTTTGCTACCTCCGGCCGAGCTGAGTTCTACTGATGGGTTTCGACAAGAAAGAGGATGAGAGAGAAAGTGAGAGAAAGAGTGAGAAAGAGAGAGAAAGTGAGAGAAAGAGTGAGAAAGAGAGAGAAAGTGAGAGAGAGAGTGAGAAAGAGTGGGAAAGAGTGAGAAAGAGAGAAAGTGAGAGAGAGAGTGAGAAAGAGAGAGAAAGGATCAGAGAGGACAGAGAGAAGCACAGGAAGAGAGAGAGAGAGAGAGAGAGAGAGAGAGAGGATCAGAGAGTACATAGAGAGACGAAGAGAGAAAGTGAGAGGGAGGTACTGCCACCTCCCTCTGTCCGCCAACCAACCCATACTCCCCAAAAAACCTCTACCTCCCCATTTTGAGCCTAATCCCAACATGGCCAAAATCTGCCCAGCTGATAGAAATTCAATGAGCCAACCACCAAGCCATCGGCCAACATCACCTCATCCCCATTTTCAACTACCTACCCAACCCAAATCCCTGCTCCATCGACACATCACCAAGCCCATACTGCACATCTCCTATCCACCCCCCAAAACCTGCTTCACCGAATACCTTTCTTGCGGCTATAAAAATAGATGATCGGATCAGCTCTAAGAAAAGAGGAGAAGGGAGAAAGAAAATAAAAAAAGAGAAAAGAAAAAATCAGAGAAAAGAGAAGAAGTGAGAGAGAGATCAGAAAGAGAAGAGGGAAAGAAAGAAAAGAAAAAAAGAGAAAAGAAAAAATCAGAGAAAAGAGAAGAAGTGAGAGAGAGATCAGAAAGAGGAGTTCTTTTTTGGGAAGGCCGGCCCTTCTATTTCCCTTCGAAATCCCCATTGCCCCCATCACCTGAAGCAACCATACTCACCCTCTTGTTGTTCATCATCTTTTGCCCCCTGCCCATCTCTCCTAACTCGCACCCAGCAGCCCCCTCCCCATCTCTCCAAACTCGCACCCAGTAGCCCCTCCCCATCTCTCCAAACTCGCACCCAGTAGCCCCCTGCCCATCTCTCCCAACTCGCACCCAACAGTCCCCTGCCCATCTCTCCCAACTCGCACCCAGCAGCCAAGCACGACCATCCCTCATACCTGTCCACAACTCGTACCCAGTGACCATCCCACACTTGTCCGCAACTCGCACCCAGCAGCCGAGCAAGACCATCCCTCATAATTGTCCGCAACTCGCACCCAGCAACCATCCCTCATAATTGTCCCCAACTTGCACCAGCGACCATTCCTCATAACTATCTGCAACTCGCACCCAGCGACCATCCCTCATAACTGTCCGCAACTCGCACCCAGCGACCATCCCCCACACCTATCAGCAACTCACACCCAGTAGCTGAGCACGACCATCCCTGCTAGATCCTGCGACGACCTTCATCATCAACTCGAGGATCCTCGCGACATCTTGTGACGATCTTCATCGTCGATCCTCGCGACATCCTACCGTTCAATCTCATCGACGCACATCAGGTTGGTTTCTTTTCTAGTTTACCATAGTCGTATTGTGGTTGTTTGCTTCATTTTATTATTGTATCTTCACATACATGGTGATTCTTTGATCATATGCATCGGCTTCCACATGTGCATGTTGGGTTTTGACTCAACCTTTCTTGTTATGAATGTAATGAAATGAAATATGGCCGTTGATCATGCATTTTGGATGATGAAATTGATCTGATATGCTTGGAAATTTTAATGTGATTGGTCCGATCATATGATTAGAATTTTAATGTGGGTGATCCAACCACATGATCTGAATTTTATGAGAATTGATCATGACCATATAATTGGAATTTTCATGAGTTGATCATGGTTTTTTATTTGGAATTTTGATGTGATTTCAAAGTAATTGGAACCATTGGATTGTCTTGATAAGTGATTTTATCGAATATGAATGGTTGGAATATCATGATGAACGATCCAAATCATTGGAATATCTTTGGAAGTGATTTTAATCAATCTGAATGGATGGATTGTGATCTTAAGTAATTTGACCCATTGGATTGTCTTGATAAGTGCCTTTATCGAATCTGAGCGGTTAGATTATCATGATGAGTGATCTGGGCCACTAGATTATCTTTGGGAGTTGTTTTAATGAATCTTAATGGTTGGATTATGATCTTGAGGGATTTGAACCATTGGATTTTATTGTGAGTGATTTTGAGTGATTTAGACCATTAGATCTTCATCATGGGTGTTTAAAAGGATATTGAACAATTGGATCTTGGTCATAAGTGTCTTAGATGAATCTGGACCATTGGATCTTCATCATGGGTGCTTAAAATGAATTTAAACCGTTGGATTGTCTTTCTGAGTATTTTAAGTGAATCTAAGCCGTTTGGATGTTCACCATAAATATTTTAAATGAATCTAGCCTGACAGACTACCCACTTGGGTATCTAGAATGTGGGATGCAAGTGAAATTTAGTGTACCCCCGTGTGTGGGGAGCTGAGGCATTTGGCCTTTCTTGAGTGTTGTTACGCTTGTTTATGGCTCGTCAAACCATGGGAACTACGCTTGACCTGATTCTGGAGAGACAGAGGTCTCGAGGGATACGTAGGCTGCGGGGGAGTTTGGTCACTCCACGCTAAGTCAAATTGAGGTAAGTTCCATGTATTATGGGATTACCTCAGCGAGGGAATTTCTCTATGGAAGGGAATCTGGATCTGATAACGCCAATCCGCTTACTCCGGCTCTGCTGGTGCAATTGGGAATATCTCTCTCACCTGGTCAACAGTACCTCATCTACACCGAGATGTGTTCCACCATTGTGAGAGCATCTCATTCTTCGGATGTGTTTCAAAATTTTGGGAACATCATTTTCACACACACACTCAAATTGAGGTAAGTTCCATGTATTATGGGATTACTTCGGAGAGGGAACTTCCTTGTAATAGAGAGTACCTCAACACTGAGATGGATCCCACTGTTCTGGGGATATCTCTCACCATCGGATGTGTTCCATGATTATAGGAGCATCCATCGCTTGGGATGTGTTTCAATATTTTGGAAGCGTCCCTCTTCTTGCACATACCTGGTACATACACACCCGCCTAAACTACGTTTGGCCTGATTCCCGCCGCATAGGGATACATAGGCGGTCTGGGATTTTCTAGACCTCGGTCATATGTTGTATTTTATTTTTTTCCTTTCTTTAGATGCATGATTAGGCCGTTCATTAAATTCTTTAATTCATTTTGTGATTATTTTCTTATTTAATTTGTTTAATGTCAGCTTATGCTATGCATAGTTAGTTAAGAATTAGAGATCAATTTAGGATTCCCCCTTCTACCTTGTATTGTATTTAGATAGCCCCAAGTGTTCATAAATTTTAGGAAAGGATAGGATTTAGGGAGACCGGTTCAACCGGGCGAGTTGGGTGCCTAACACCTTCCCAACTCGTAATTTGGCACTTACCCGTCTTTGGTGAGACAAGAAATGTCACACCCCAATTCTGAACCAACCAGAATGGTGTGATGAACTGTCTATGATCCAACAGTTCAACCAGGATCTCGAATAGGCCGTGTCCATTTGATTAAACCAGATACAACCACAACTATAATCAGAGTAAATAAACAATAGCGAAGTCTTTAATTTTAATGAACTAAGTATCTAACAGTGATAACATAAATAAATTATCCAATTATCTCCAAATGACTAATGACATAAAATAAAATAAATTAATCAATTACATGTTTCAAAAAATCCAACAACTAAATCTAATCGAAAACACATGAGTTGCACTTGTACGACGAATCATGCGACTCCACCATAGCTTCCATGTCCATCGTAACAACATGTTTGTACATCAGTGCATTCATATAATCTTCCACAGTAGGACCTGCATCATTAACTAAAAATATTCGACGTTGAAAGGGTAAGCACACATCACGGCTCAGTGAGCAAACAAAACAATGCAATAAACATATGCATGCATTCAATTCATATCTTTGGCTTGGTTTATAAGTTTACAATGTGCAATAGAAAGGATTGGTGGCCACCGCACCTCTATACATGAGTTTGTGAAGTCGCCCAATGGATCAAACACCATTTTTGTCCCACATGCACCCATCATGGAATAGAGATAGAGTTAAATTGTCTGGATCAAACACCGCTTAACACTTCCCCTGATGCCCTACCCATACCAATACGTAAGCCCCTATTAGCGAGGGCTTGCAAACTGGGCTCGCAACTAACCAATCCTAATGTCAAACAGTGTATCCAAGGCCTCACCCTAGCATCCCTCAATACGTCCATAGAGATAGAGCTAAGCCCCCCCCCCCCGCAGAGTCAGAGACTACACGGTCCAAGACCACCTCCCCTGATGCCCTACAATGTAATAGTTTTGCTAAGGTAATCGCGATACGATAATGTTAGTGGACAAGACTTGAGTAGAGATAGAGATAGAGTCTGGTGACCAATATGAACCACAATGTCATGTCCTCCCTCTGATGCTCCACTCGGATCATGCACACTAACCACACACATACATTCACATGCCTATTCTTAGCATCATCATCATCATCATGTTATAAATAAACTGAATTAAATATGCATGAGCAGTAATAACAGAAATATTGGATGACATGAGAAATGCATATTATAAGCATACAAGCATAGAATCATTCATAGCATTGGACTCAATAAGTAAAATAGTTTATTATTAGCCAATTAATTTAGGTCTTGTTCCCTCACCTTTGGTCGATGGTAGTTCCTCGTTCAAGCTTTGTAAATCAATTTTAGACCACTTGAAAATCTAACAAATTTATAGATTTTAAATTAGAATTTATTTCCAACAATTAAGACTAACAGAAACTGAGTGGTTGCAGGTGTGGCAACACCTGTGGTCTCAGTTTCTGCGACCACAGGGTGTGTGGTTGCAAGGTGTGGTCGATGCGACCACACCCTCCCTGGTACTTTCCGAGGGCATGTGGTTCTCAAGGTGTGGTCGCATATCATGTGACCACACATGCGACCACACCCTTCCTGGACTTCCTGAGGGTGTATGGTCGAATATGTGTGTCTCGTGTGGTCGCATATCATGCGACCACACATGTGATAATCGACTTTTCACTCCCAACTCCATTCCTTCATGTTTGGATCCCTTGGCTTATCTTCATGATCCTTCCTATGATTGTTTCATGGCTTAAAATTAGTATTTTTACATAATCCATCATCCACATAGATTCCTTCCATGGATCTCTTGGAATTTGTCCATGGATTAATGATTGGGGTCTCACTTAAATCTCTATCTCCTTCATGATCTATTCTAGACATTCAATTGACATGGGAAATGTTTTCATACCTTAAACTTGTTGAAGATTCAGAGTTCTTTCTGAATTTCCTCCTCTTCAATTCTCCTTCTCTTCCTCTTTTTCTCTTTCTCTCTCTTTTAGTTTGAGTTCTAAAAGGATGAAAGAGGCTAAGGGACGTCTTATATATAGAGGAAAACCCTCCATATAAACCCTACTTAGATTAGGAAAGAACCCCCCTTTAGATTAGGAAGGTTTCCTAATCATGGAGTTTGACTGGGTTCGCGTGGTCGCAAGTGTGGTCACAAAACTCGTCGACCACACAGTCCAAAACTTGCGACCACACGACCCAGATTTCCGTGGTCGCTTTGGTCTGAGGTGTGGTCGACCATACCTGTTTAGGTATGCGACCACACACTCCTAATTGACTGTTTTTTGGTTCAATTTTATACTTGGTCTTGTGGTTTCTTCACGCACTTGGTCCACTTGGTCCGACCATGATAGGAAGACCTGATACAAGGTGGTAAGACCGGTTAGTACGATACGGGTCTTACAAGATAGTCATTCTATTTGTGCGAGTCATTAGTGTCCCCCCACTGAGGGACATCATTTATAGGTCCTAGACCTTATCTAGGTAGCAACTCTAATCTTCTTACCCTCCACTGGCATGAGTGGATGGGATCTGAAAGTGAGAACTTTCCAGATCCCAGTTTGAGTGTAATGAGGGTAGACAACTTTAACTACATGAAAATTCAATTTTAAAAATGAGTTTCAAATTCTTAAATATTTTCCCTGGTCCTCACAAGAGTGGGAGACCATTCTAGGAAGGTTCTCCTACATCAAAAAGATATCCTAAAATCGGATTCAGAGTGTGGGACTTAAAAGCTCTATTTCTCGTACCTAGAGTTTGTGGTTCGTCACCCGGCCTCGTCTTCTGGTCTGGTTATGATTGGAAGACTTGTTACGATGAGAGACCTATGTTAGACTGAGTTTTTGGAATGCGGGTCTGACAGAATCCCATGCTTAAATTAGTGCTAGTGAGGTGACATTTAGACAGGCTAACTTATAACCCATAACATAAATTTCTTCCACTTCCCCTCCAGAAATCCTAAAAGACTACCACCCCCAACTTCACTAAAAATGTCTCCCACCTCCCCTGCTTTTGAAAATAATTTTCCCCGTTCAATTTGGTGATGAAATTCATCATCACCAATATTTTCTTGGACTATTATACCCTCAGATTGATTTGAAAGAGATTTTATCAAAATTGTTTAATAAAATATATTAAAAATTTTTAAAAAGAAAAATCGAGATTTTAATTTAATAAATAGATTTATAATCGAATTTAATTAACTAAAATCCCAAAAAACAAAAGGTGAGATTTATCAAAACTCTCCCAACCTTTTTACGGTGGTACCTCAACTCTCTCTCTCTCTCTCTCTCTCTCTCTCTCTCTCTCTCTCTCTATTTCCATTTTTTTCTTCAACTCACCAGAAACCGCCTCATCTTCAACCTGCTGGAGACCACCTCATCTTCAACTCGCCACTGCGCCTTGTTCTTCAACTCGAGAAACCCTAAATTGTAGAGACCATTAACCATAGGTATCTTCTTTTTCTCCCCTATCTCTCTTTCTATCTCTTTCTCTCTCCCTATTTCTTTCCCACCGCTGCTCCCTGTTCTTTAATTTTTTTTTCTTTTTCTTTTGTTTTTCTCTCTCCCTATTACCCTTGACGAGCTGTTTGATTTGAACAACATCGATGCGTCCCCTTGAAGCTTGTTGGAAGACACGTCAATCATGACCAAATCCATGTTCCCTAACGATTTGGGTAACTCACCGGAGAACAGGTTGTGAAAGAGGTAAAGGCTTACTCTAGGCTATTTGAATTTTCAACCTAGAATTCATATCAATGGCCCTATCATTTGCATTTTGTTATTTGTTACTTTATTTGAGTGGTGATTGCAAATTGGTTAATGTTGTCAAGGAGACATACTCAGTCATCTTACCAAAAAAAAAAAAAAAAGAACAGAGAGCAGCGGTGAGAAAGAAATAGGGAGAGAGAAAGAGAGAGAGGGAGAGAAAGAAAACCCCTGCGGTTAATGGTCTCTATGATTTAGGGTTTCTCAAGTTGAAGAACAAGGAGGAGTGGTGAGTTGAAGATGAGGTGGTTTCCGGCGAGTTGAAGATGAGGCGGTCTCCGGCGAATTGAAGAAGGAAGACAGTAAAAAATTGAGAGAGAGAGAGAGAGAGAGAGATTGTTGAGGTACCACCATAAAAAGGTTGGAAGAGTTTTGATAAATCTTACCTTTTGTTTTTTGGGATTTTAATTAATTAAATTCTATTATAAATCTATTTATTAAATTAAAATCTTACATTTTCTTTTTAAAAATTTTTAATATATTTTTTAAAATAAATTTGATTAAATTGTTTTGATAAAATCTCTTTTTAAGTCAATCTGAGGGTATAATAGTTCAAAAAATATTGGTGATAATGAATGTCATCACCAAATTGAATGGAGGAGATTATTTTCAAAAGCAGAGGAGGTGGGAGATAGTTTCAGTCATGTTGGGGGTGGTAGCCTTTTAGAATTCCTAGAGGGAGAGGGGAGAAATTCTAGCCCATATCTATATACTTCTACTGTTTACAAATGTCTATATTTATGGGCATCTCTGTGCACGAGGCTCCCGTTAGTGCAGGGTTTGGGAAGGGACAGAATGTACGTAGCCTTACCTATGCAACACGGACAGACTGTTTTTGTACATATGTGAATATTTATGTTTAGATAAACTCCTTCAGCACAAACCATGTTAAGAGCCTTCCCACAGTATTTGCCATGTTGTAACACATCAAATGTGGTCCAAATAATTTCATGGACAAGTAAACCCAAATGTCTTTCATTCATTATAAATTTAAGCCCATAAGGAATTTTTCAATGACAAAAATGAGTTTCAAAAAATCCAAGATTATGAGAGAGTGCATGGTAAAATTCATAGTAATGTAGAAGTTCTATTAAATCAACCGCAAAGGTAGATAATTAGACTAATTTGATTAGCTCATGTGATGTCTAGTAATGTAGAAGTTTCGAAGTTTAGATCACCTGTATGTACTCGAAGTTCACTAGAGTAGGAAGTACCGAAAAATTAGAAAAAAGATATATATTATTCCTATCATTATATTTCTTAAAACAAGCACACGCAATTTTATCCAATGTTGATCTTGGAACGGTTATTTTTTTTATGTAAGAATTACTTTGGGAAAATGATATTTCTCTCTGTATCTTTCTTCCTTGAAATCCAGATTTTTTCTCTCTCCTCTAAATGATCAACTATTTATCATTCCTATATGCCCATTTTTCCTCTAATCGTGTAAATCCCTCTCCCAAATACTTTTATAAGATCATTTAACAATTGACAAAATAGGTGAATTTCTTTCAATACAAAAGGTTTCTGTATAAGTTCATGTACGGATTGGGATCCTCTCATGTCGCCTAGTTCCTTCGGTCATGATCGTAGCCTGGAGGTATCTAAATGTGCATAGGACTTCCAACCGTACGATCATGGCCAAAGAAATTAGGCAGCATGAGAGGATCTTTGCTAACACATCTATCAACGATGACAACTGTTAAAATTCATAGGGTTTTGTACTGTAGATCACTAATATTTAATCAGCATTTTCATCTTAACAAGTAGCCTATAATCTTTTACATAAAAAAGAGTGGCCTTATAGTCTGTATCCTTTAAAATTAAAATGGTTAAGAGTTTGGATTTATTTTTTCCCCACCTGATAATCATTCGTTCCACACTTTTAAAAACTGTTTTGTTGGATGTGAGTTTCAATTCCACACTCTCGAGGTAGGTCCCACACTCCTTGTGGAGTGATTATCAAATGCAGAGAAAAGCTTCTTAAAGCAAAATTTTGATTAAGAAAACAGTAAGAGATGAACATTTATTTATTTATTTTTTTTGAAAATGAACATAAGTAGTTCACCACACGTCTCAGGTCACAAAACCTCATCTTTGACATCACGAGACCCCACTAATCTTCATTTATTAATGTTTCATGGTCTTCGAGTCAGAACTCAGAAGGAGAAAAGATCGCTGAAAGGAGAGAACTGTAATTACACAAAACAAGCAGGCTGGGGGGATGGACACGTCTTCGAGACTAAAGAGTTATTTATACATGAAATAATATTCCTAATTTTTCTACTTTTTACTTTATATTAGGAAGGACCATGCGTGCATTATTGTTTGACAAGTCAGTTGTCGCTACTAAATTAAACTTGCAAATATTTAAAACGTAGGTATCCCAATATGATAGATGTTTGGACCATTGATGTTTATTATAATTAAATTATCTCTAAATATTCTTTATGGTCTCACTCTTGAAGAGTCAGGGGAGACTTCAAAAGTTTCTCATTCTATCAGATTTGAAATCTATTCTCCGGTTCTAAATGTCTCAAAGGTTTTCAATCCATGCGAAGAGCCATTCCCAGATTCTGATCACAATGATAAAAATAAAAAATAAAAATAAACCTAAATAGCGACTCCAAAAAGCCTCGAATCAATCAAAACACCCTTCTCATGCATCATGCACCGAAACTATTCTCCCACTACCCATCACAATTCATAAGTTAAGTTATATTATGTTGGATCATGTGTTATAGTTTGATTGTGATTAATATTTCAACTTTGACCTTAGTGTTGACCACTTTATCTCTATTTTCTAATTTTACATACAATATTGTTTTATATTTAACATGTACATCATTATATGATTCATGTATTTTTTATATTACCAAGACAAGTTTAACCATGTGGTAATTTCATGAATCTTGAAAGTAAAAGGTCTATGGGTGGACATATCTATACAAAATTTATGGATGGACTTATAGATGGAAAGCACTACATAAATAGTGGTTTGATTTTTAGATGGAAAACATCCAATCAATATTGGTTTTAATTAAATTTTATAGTTTTATGTTTTGTCACGTGGTTAACTCTTTTTTTTTTTTTTTTTTTTGATAAATTGAAATATACATGGTCAAGTTGGTTTTGACTAAAATATTTGACTGAGATTGAACAGGGAACTTTAAGATCTATCCGCCCGTGAAATTTTAGTGTCATTCAATTTGTTTCTATGAAGAACTGAATGCCCATTCGGCAATATTGTAAGGGTATTGCCGTTCGACAATATTGTAGGGGTATTGCCCGCCCCGCTATGTCCATGAAGATGTTAACCATATCATGCTTTATTCATCTAATAAGTATCAATCTAATCCTATTTATAACATGAAGATACAAATATTTTGAAATTGATTGAAAATTCATCTTTGATAACTGCATTTGAAGTTCTTGTAATGCTCTCATCCTATCTGAGAATCATTATGACTCTTTTTCTGCTCCTCTCCCTAGAGAACCTCTTCCTATAAAATAATACCAATTGTCACGTATGTAAGGGTGTCAATTAGTTCGGCTTGGTTTCGATTCAAAATCGAACTAAATTGGAATTGGTTCTTAGTTTCAAAGCCAAAATCGAATAAGAATTGGTTTGGTTTATTCGGTTCCTTTATGTTCTGATTATAAGGTTTTAAGTGATTTGCCTTTCGGTTCTCAATTTTATTTTAATGCTGGTTTGTGTATACGGTTGGTAATAGACTAGGATGAATATATATATATATATATATATATATATATATATATATATATATATATATATATATATATATATTACACGTCCTAAATTTTGATTTGAAATAAGCACTATTCTTTTCATTTAGAAAATTTACACAAAACGAAATGATCCTATCAAACTAAAAATATAATCTAATAAAGAATAATCCAATATGTTGTAGTTCCATTCCAATAAAAAATTGTGCATGGATTGTTGATTGCATTAAAGTCTATGTAACCTCCTTTCGGTTCACTTATACTCAGTTTTCTATTATGGCTCTATTTGTTTTGACGTAAAATTTTAGGAGTAACATTTTATATGTAAATTTTTTTCACTATTTGTTTTCAAGAAGTAAAATATAGTGATGAATATGAGGGAGGGAAAAGGAACTTAACGAAGCCTACACAATTTGAGTACTAGGTCTAATAGTCAGTTCGAATTGCTAGTTTATCAATTCTTATTCGAACCAATCCAAAAGCTAATATATAAAACTAGAACCGAACCAATTAGCTTTTGTACGATTTGGTTCAACTTTAAATGATCGGTTTCAATTCCAATTTTTTTATAAACATATATACTAACAGATGTAAGGGTAATCATATATTTCAATTCATTAACAAAATACAAAGTCAAATAAAAAAATCACAAACAAAGTCGCCTAACAAAGCAGACATAATGGATTATAAAAATTAGAAAAATAACTATTAGGTTACATAATTTCTTGCATTCTATGAAATTTAGCTAGTTGATTTGCAATTGCTTTTCTTTTCAAAGCCATCTCTCTTGATCTCTGTCGTTGAGTAGCAAGTACTTGGTTAGGTATTTCAATAACTTCACCGTCATCTTCTGGGTTTAACTCATCTGCCACATTCTCTTCCTCATTCATTAATCTTGCAAATTCTGTATTTGCTTGTTGCTCAGATTTAATGAAGTTATGAAAACCACAACAACTTAGAACTATGTCGTTTTACACTCTCAGAAGGTATGATGGCATTTTCCTCAATATCTGATTTCTATTTTCAATACCCCGAAAGCAACGCTCAATGACATTCCTATAGCGATGAATATCTGTAGTTAAACGGTTCCATAGCTGATCTTGGTTGTTTTCGTCTCTCTCCTCTATAGTCTTGTAGATGGTACCTCTCACCTTTAAAGGGGGCCAAATAACCTGTTTGGTTTGCATAACCTAAATCCCCGACATAATATTTACCTAAGAATATATATATATATATATATATATATATATATATATATATACATAACAATTCAAGTAAAAAACATGTCATAAGAATCTCCTAATTTTTTTTTAAGTATTATAAGATACTTGGTGGTGGATAAGGAAAATTCAAAGTTGTGTTTGTTTGGGCATCTTCAAATATTTGACAATCATTTGCATTTTCCTCCCATCCAGCATAAACAAATGTGAATTTCATATCAGAAGAGCATGTATATATTATGTTTTGAGTCACTAAACCCTTCTAATTATAGTATCGTTGTTGCTCTGATCTAGGGACAACTACATTTATATGTGTCCCATCAATGGCTCTGATACAGTCTTAAAAAACATAAATTATATGTAAAATTCCATGTAATCCTAAAACGTATTAGAAATTTATGTAAAATAAAAGCAACAGAGTATTCTACCTTGAAGTATGGGGTATATTTCTCATTTTTCGAATCTCAAGTGTGGTTGCATCAAAAGGTTGAGGTATAAT